>JAJOZX010001678.1:0-570000 GCA_023014485.1 Bathynomus jamesi | reverse complement strand
TTTTGAAAGAATGTCCTCAGTGTAAAAAGGTATATTTTCAACCAAAATTTCTTTTCAGAATTTTCCAAATTTTATCTCACCCAAGGTGGAATTTCTTCTGTTGAAACAGGATCAGATTTCCCTCAAGACCTTCTTCTTCGGTATTTGAAAGGCGTTTGAGTCCCAAAATTCAAAAGGAAAGCCGTTTTTTTTAATCAATTTAGGCCTACACAGAGCAAATACGAGGCATAGTTTGGATCGGATGATTGAAAGATAAGCGGAATGACAGAGTGTGTGTGTGTGTGTGTGTGTGTGTGTGAGAGAGAGAGAGAGAGAGAGAGAGAGAGGAGAGAGAGAGAGAGACTAGAGGAAAATCGTCATGAGTTTGAAGCCACTAAAGAAAAACATTTTCAACCGCTTCCCTCAACCTTTCAGAGGGGCTGAGAGACCTCCTAGCAGGTCTCTTTCGGACCAAATGACTCGGCTTTTTTTTTACTTTTGCATTCCACTTTTTTCTAATAAAAGAATAACTTTCTCTTACATCACATATATATCATAAGGGTGTAGAATTTATAACTTCCGTTCTTCCAATCTAAGTAATATATATATATATCATATGGCATTGTTTTATTATTTTACAGGACATTACAGTTCGTAAATTTCCGCAAGAATACATATTTAGTATAAGCAATAGAATATTAACTGGGCGTTTACGTTTTCAAATTAATTAAGTAAAAAATATATAATTTTGTCGTGAGCGTTTTATATATATATATATATATATATATATATAATATATATATATATATATTATATATATATATATGTGTGTGTGTGTGTGTGTGTGTGTGTGTGTGTGTGTGTGTGTCTAACCACGTACTATAAAATGAAATGGAATGCCGCATGTTGACCTAAAAAGCAATTAAAGCCCGTGTACGTATAAATACTCGCATCCTTCGAAAAAGAAAATCAAGTCCTGTCTGAAGACATCTTAAACTCATTTTAAAACCTACGAACTAAATCTAACGATGCGATTCCTCCATTTTAAACAAACCGCGAAGCAATTTCCAACAACTAATTTAGTAAAACAGAGCATAAATAGTGCGTTTAATTTTTTTTTTTTTTTTTTTTCTTTCATCAGACAAAATGGCGGTTGATATATAATCAAATGTAAAATTAGTGTTGCGGTGAAAGAGATTTTTCTTCGCTTTTTTTATCTTCATTTTGGCTCTTACTTTACTTGCCATGAACGATTATGAGATAAGACAAAATAGATAACGATTTATATATATATATATATATATATATATATATATATATATATATATATACGAGTTACATGCACACAATTCATACGTAAATAATTTTTCTTCTCATGCATACACCCACATCCCATACCCACAACCCCCCCCACACGCTTAAATATACTCGTGTGTGTATGTATATATATATATATATATATATATATATATAGTGTTCTTTATAAACCATCCAGAAAATAATGAAAATGTATAGTCGCTGTGTGTGTGTGTGTGTGTGTGTGTGTGTGTGTGTGTGGAGGTGGGTGGGTGGATGGGTCTGAGTGTGTGAAAAGAGAATGATAATGCAATCAATGCTGGTTGTTAACGCAATTATTACAATATAATATTAATTATTACACAGTATTCGTGTATACTCGCTCAAGGCCATACCTTATTTTTGTACCGAAATTAGAGTAAAATCAAAGGCTAGTAATTAAGTATAATTAATAATTTAATAACATTCCCTCGAAAGATCGCTTTGTATAGCGAGTTCGAATCCCTTATAAACGAGGTATGTGTATGGGTATAGCCTTTAATTTCCTTTTTACTGGGGCATGATCGCGGTTGGTATATAAATCTTTGCGTGTTTTTTTTTAAAATATAACTGAATTAGCTATAAGGTCCGTATTTCCATTTCGTACTCTATTAAAAATGGCCCTTCATGACTCGAATATAAACGGGAGTGACAACGAACCTAAGTTAGGTAATAAAGCAAACGGAAATACCAAATCTGGGGAAGATTGGTATTTTAGGCATTATACGAGTATAAATAACAAAAATGCAATGGAAACTTTACAGGCAGGGAAGGAAAATTCGTACGTACACAATTTTTCTTCTCATACATACACCCACACCCACACGTACATCCCCATACCCACAACCCCTCCCCCCACACACATAACTACCCCCCTATATATATATATATATATATATATATATATATATATATATATATATATATATATAGGCAGAAACGAGAAACAAAACTAAAGAAAATTGAAATATTGAGAATAGCATCCGCTTATGTTTAGCGAAGGTACGCAAAGTTTGCTCGTCTCAATTTGAGATAATGACTATAATGAGTTCTAAGAAAGCAACGAACTAAGCAACGAAACCTTCTTTCATTGTTTACAAACAGAGACATTTCGGGAGGCAACGAAACTGTTCGTTACAAATGGTTTCAAGACGTCGAGACCCGCAATTACATTTCTGCCAAAAGATAGATTTGTTTGTCCAGAAGACAGCTGGATAGAAGAAGAGGTTAATTTAACAACAACGCGTGTGTCCGTATGTGTGTGTGTGTGTGTGTGTGTGTGTGTGTGTGTGTTGTGCATGACTACAGTCCAGTTATATTGTCTTATTAATAGTGTATATTAAATGCAGTTTACTGTAACTAATCAGCATGAATATATATATATAAAAGACTTTTTTTTTAATGTACTTTTTTTCTAATTGTGGAAATACTTTCGTGTGTGGCGGAGAAGCGTCAATAATACTTCTTAAAGACGTAATAGTGCTGCTCCTTCTTAAAGAAGGACAGTTTAACACTGGCATTCATTGTAAAAGTGATTTCATTAAGATTCAGGAAATGAATACAAAAAAGAATTGTGCTCCGAACGACTCAAGCTAAACCACAGCAGGTTTTTGGAAAGGAAGTTAGGAGGGCATAGAAGTGGAGGGAGACTTGGATTGAGGCTATAAGAGTGGAGGGAGCTTTGGACTGAGGCCGTAAGGCTGGAGTGAGGCTTCTATTTCCATGGTGGATCTTTAAATCCGTTATTCCGAATGATGTTAACACGCAAGTTCGGATTCATGCCCAATGGTATTGGGTATGTGAGGTTCACTCACTTTTCAAACTATGTGCAGTGACTGCTTCCACACAGTGATATATGGGAGGCACTATGGCAACCAACACAAACTGTAACGAGAAGTAAAAGGTAATATTTTCTCTACGCTGGGCTAACCTTGAGAAAATCTTATAGGGTCTTTGTCATTCAGGAGTTCTGTAGTTTTAACCTAATCTCTACAGATGTTTGCTCCCGTCCATTCTCTCTTAAAAGAAGATCTTCCTTAATACATGTTTCACATCACTTTACATCCTTTTACATCACCCCCCTTCCATATATATATATATATATATATATATATATATATATATATATATATATATATATATATATATATGGGACGAAAGAACTTAGAATGGTCCCCTGAGGTTTTTTTTTTTATGATACACACAGACCGTGCATGGAACAAGGAACTCTTCTGGGAAAATTAAATCCACTATAGTCCGAATATAGTCTCTATAGGGAAGTTATATTTTTGGAGCCTCTTTGCGAGTGACCCGTTGCGCACGTTCGGCTAACATCATGAAAAAGAAAAAAAACTATAGTGTTTGTCATTTACCATTACTTATTCAGACTATAGTGTCATATATATATATATATATAATATCTGTAAATGTAATACATCGTACATCGTTTGAATTACTATACACGGTTAGGTATACGAATCCTTTTGTAACATAATTTATAATCGGCGTGAAATTATTCGGTGGCAGGGAAAAATGTCACGGAATAAATGTTTAAAAAGACATTTTCAATGAGCGTGATTCCATTTTTCATAAAAACTCTCCTGTCTCTAATTCGTAAATTTCTCCCACTTAATTGATGTCTTCATATGTGACTTTGCCTGTATGTATATATAAAAATAATATGATAATAAAATCATAAAAAAGATTAGGCTAGGTTAGGTTACGTTACGCTGGATTAGATTAGATTTGGTTACATTAGCTTCAGTTAATTAAGTTATTTAGATTAAATTAAACGTCACCATCCACAAGTGAAAATGTAGATATGTCGCTGTTATGTAAAGTAGTCAAACATGTGTGTGTGTGTGTGTGTGTGTGTAAGACAATTTTTATATAAAATGTATAATGTATGATACATGCGTTGGCGTTTATGCTCAATATCCGTTGCTAACATCCGTTGCAAACGTTAATCACTCTCCCTGAAGCAACAACTCCTTCGATACAACGAATTGACCAACCACATGGATTAACTAATCTTATCTTCCTCTCTCTCTCTCTCTCTCTCTCTCTCTCTCTCTCTCTCTCTCTCTCTCTCTCTCTCTATTTATTATCTATCTATCTATCTATATTCTTTCTTTCCGTTGTTCGTTCGTTCATTCGTGGGTTTCCTTCTCTACATTTCATTCATCGCGGCAATTGATTCGTCAAAACAACGAACAGTGAAAGTGGGGCAGTTGGGGGCTCAACGACGTCATTACACACACACACACACACACACACACACACACACACACACACACACGTGGTACAACGTTGAAAGGGCGCGAACCCTTCGTGCGAGGGATCGAATGATCTCTGCGGCAACAGTAACGAAACGAAATGGACAATTTCGGAACGAATACGACCCAAAATCGAGAAAGACAATCAAAATGCTTTTTCGTTTCTCAAAATGGCGGAAATTGGTTGAGAATGACTGTTATTACGTTCATTCGATATTATAATCCAAGCAGATCGGGCATCTGTTTGCGCATTTTCGGAGAAAAAGTTCGCCTAGAAAATATTATTTTTAAAAAACATAAATTACTAATTGGTAATATTATGGTCTTCTTATATATATATGCTACAACTCAGAATGGTCCCCTGAGATACTTTTATGTAATACACACCATGTATGGAGTAAGGAACTCTTCTGAGATATTAAATCCACTATAGTTCGAATAAGTAATGGTAAATGACACATACTGAAGTTTTTCTTTTTCAGGATGGAAGCCCAACGCAGACAACGAGTCACTAGCAGAGAGGGCCCCAAAATATAGCTTCCCTCACCAACTATCTACTAAGCAAATATGCTAAACAGATAAGAGCTTGATTTGGGACAGGGTCTAAGGTTTAAAGCTAACCTAGACAGCTACATTCAGAACCTATAAATACGCAAGAAACTCGTTTCATTTACGTCGGACTGACTTCACATCAAAGAAATAGGGTAACTATTGTATTTTTAGCCAAAATTCAAATTTAAACCTCAACCGGAAAATTTGAACGTCCACTTTTCAAGACATTTAACACGTCCGTTTAATGTGCTACAACTCAAAATGGTCCCCCTAAGATACTTTTACGTAATACGTTAGTATTTGCCAATTACTATTATTTATTCGAACTATAGCGGATTTAATATCCCAAAAGAGTTCCTTGTTCCATGCACGGTCTGTGTACTATATACAGGGTGTACATAAAGTCAGGATCTATTTTTGTGAAGCACTTGGAAATTATATGGAATTCAATCATAAAATGATAAAGTGGTAACATTTATTAAATAATTAAGAGTAGGATTCGCCGTGACGCCCATCAGTATCCCTGCACAGCTCAAATCGTTCCGCAGCATTTCTAAACACATTCTGGGGCATTTGCGGGGTTATGTTATCTGCAGCAGTTCGTATACGTGTACGTAAGTTTTCAAGACTCGTAATCTTCGTCTGATAGACGTGCGACTCGATAAAGCCCCATGCAAAGAAATCTAAAGGGGTTAAATCTGATGATCTCGCTGGCCAAGGTCTGTTGCTTCCGCGTCCGATCCAGCGATTTGGAAAACGTCCATTTAGATAATCCTGAACAATTTTGGCATAGTGACAAGGAGCACTATCGTGTTGATAGACGACGGGGATAGGATTGTTAGTACCGTCGTCTATCAACATGATGGTGCTCCTTGTCACTATGCCAAAATTGTTCAGGATTATCTAAATGGACGTTTTCCAAATCGCTGGATCGGACGCGGAAGCAACAGACTTTGGCCAGCGAGATCACCAGATTTAACCCCTTTAGATTTCTTTGCATGGGGCTTTATCAAATCGCACGTCTATCAGACGAAGATTACGAGTCTTGAAAACTTACGTACACGTATACGAACTGCTGCAGATAACATAACCCCGCAAATGCCCCAGAATGTGTTTAGAAATGCTGCGGAACGATTTGAGCTGTGCAGGGATACTGATGGGCGTCACGTCGAATCCTACTCTTAATTATTTAATAAATGTTACCACTTTATCATTTTATGATTGAATTCCATATAATTTCCAAGTGCTTCACAAAAATAGATCCTGACTTTATGTACACCCTGTATACTGTATATCAGATTCCATTACAGAGGTAAGAAACTGGGAAAAAGATCTACACTCTCCAACCCCAAATATTTTCTCTGTGGTGATTTTAATTTTCCATTCCTGAAATATAAAAGGATAGGAAAAAATATATGTATACACCAGGACAAGGGGGGGCACACGGGAAGACCAGGAGCAGGTAAAAATGCTACTAGCTCTAGCTGATGAATTTATGTTAACACAAGAAATAACAGAAAACACAAGAAAAAACAACTGCCTAGATTTGGTATTCACAAACAACAGCAACCTAATTGATAATGTAGAAATATCCCCAACTATAATATCGGACCACAACATTATTGAAATAACAACGAATATAAAAGCAACAGGAAAGGAAAGAACACGAACAACAGAAAGAAGCAAATTCGAAAGTTTTAATTTTCACTCCAAAGTTATAAACTGGGAAGACGTTGCATCCAGCATGGAAGTAATAGATTGGAAAACCATTTTCGAGGCCAAATCAACGGAAGATATGCTAATGACTTTAGAGGAGAAGACGCTGGAAATTGTGGAAAGACATGTCCCAAAAATACAACAAAGAGGAAAGAGAAGCAGGTTCAAGAGACAAAAGAGGTCATTGTTACGAAAGAGAAAAAAAAGAGTGACTGCAAAATTAAGTAACTGTAAAGATGACAACATCAGAAAAATATTAAATGATAAACTGCAGAGTATCGATTGCGTCATACAGGAACTAATTGAGAAGCATACAGAAAAATAAGAAGACGACGCTATAGAAGCGATAAAGGTTAACTCAAAGTACTTCTATAATTTCGCAAAAAGGAAGTCCAAAAACCATGCGACTATCGGACTTTTGAAAAACGAGGACAGTGCTTTATCTGATGATCTAACAGAAGTATCTGAAACATTAAGAGCTCAGTACGAATCATCTTTCAGTATCCCAAAAACTGACAAACTGATATGCGATAAAAACACGTTCTTTGAAGAAGAACTACAAGGGGAAAGTAAAAGGTGATCCAGAGAAATGGGACCCAAAAGAAACCCTTGTAACTCTTAAAGTATAAGTCCTTTTATAAAATCATACGCATCATTCGAAAGAGGATAGTTACAAGTTTGTACAGGATTGTATAGGTTTTGACAATACAAGACAAGATAAGATACAAAACAAAATAAAAGTGTTAGTTAAAACTAACCCTTCAAGATGACTGCATGGACTGTGGAACAGCTGCGTTTCATAACTGAGCAATATTATGAGCATGGAAGAAGTGTGGTTTCAGCTCAAAGATCTTTCAAGACAAATTTTCAGATGTCAAAATCACCTTCTAAGAAAGTAATCCGTCGGTGTGTCAGAAATTTTTCCCTAACTGGCAGCATTGGAAAAAGAAAACCAACTGGAAGAGTGCGCACAGCAAGGATAGACGAGATCATTAACAGAACTCATGAAATTGTACAGGATAATCCTAACATAAGCATCAGACGTGCTTCTCAGCTGTTAGGAGTTGGATATGGAACAACACACCGTATATTCAAGCAAAATTTAATGCTCTTTCCATATAAAATTCAAACAGTGCAACAACTAAACGATGGAGATTTCGCACGAAGACGACAATTCTGTCAATGGATCCAACAGAAGGTAAATGACACCACCAATTTTCTAGCAACTTTGATTATGTCAGACGAAGCCCATTTTCACTTGAATGGAACTGTAAACAAACAAAATTGTCGTTTCTGGGCAACAGAAAATCCATTGAATATTACCGAAGTCCCGTTGCATAGTCAGCGTGTAACTGTTTGGTGTGGTCTTACTGCATCTCAGATCATAGGGCCGTACTTTTTCGAGGATTCCACCGGAAACACGGTCACTGTAAATGGTGATCGCTACGAAAAAATGTTGACCGATTTCCTTATTCCTAAATTAAGAGATCTTTGTCTAGAAAACCATGGTTCCAACAAGACGGAGCTACCTGCCATACCACGAGGAACTGCATGGCAGTTTTGCGTCAAACGTTTCCAGGCGAGTTAATCTCAAGATTTGGAGACGTTGAATGGCCCGCAAGGTCTCCGGATTTTTCTCCCTTAGATTATTATCTCTGGGGATATTTAAAGAGTAGGGTCTACAGAAATAACCCAACGACCTTGCAAGAATTGAAGGCCGCCATCACAAATGAGATACAGGCCATACCACCGCACACTCTTGCAAAAGTGATGCAGAACTTACAAGCGAGAACACTGGAATGCTTGGCAACTAATGGAGCACATTTGAAAGGAGTCATTTTAAAAAAATAAATATTTCATAATAAACTTGTAACTCTACTCTTTCGAATGATATATAGTTTTTATGAAAGGAATTAAATATTAAGAATATTTGGCTTTTTTTTTATGGGTCCCATTTATCTGGATCACCCAGTATAACGGATTTCGACTTTACGACAGATGATAGGAAAACTATAGGGAAACTAAAAGCACACTCAGCGGCAGGACGGATAAATGGAATGCCATACTGATCAAAAATTGCAAGAATGCAATCGCTGAGCCCCTATATTGGATATGGAGACGATCACTAGAGACGGGAGAAATACCGGGCATCCTGAAGAGCGCGAACATAGTCCCGGTATATACAGTAAAGGAGGAGATCGATCGGAGGCCAAAAACTATAGGCCAGTGTCGCTTACATCTCATCTCATTAAAATATGTGAAAGAATAGTTAGAGAGAAAATCCATGACTTTTTGGAAACTCGGAAAAAATTAAATGATAACAAACATAGGTTTCGGTCAGGCAGATCATGCCTATGACAACTAATGGAACACTATAACAACATTATTGATGCACTGGAAAGTAATGAAAACTACAGTATTCTGTAGTAATATACACATACTTTGCCAAAGCGTTCGACAAGTGTGACCATGGAATCATAATACATAAACTGAAATATATGGGAATAACAGGAAATGGATATATAATTTCCTTAGTGAGCGGCGGCAAGTAGTTACAGTACAAGGAGTATCTTCATCAGAATCAGAGGTCCTCAGCTCAGTACGGCAAGGAACAGTATTAGCTCCACTACTCTTCATAATCATGCTAACTGATATAGAATCTACAAGTGGACGGAAGACAACAATATGAAGTTTAACACTGAGAAATTTCTGCTGTTATGATACGGAAAAAGAGACCTAAAATCCATAGAATATTATACCCCAAATGGACAGAAAAATTAGGGAACTTCTAAAGCAAAAGATTTAGGGGTTGTAATGACTGATGATGCGAAATTTGAAACACAAAATAAGATAGCAGTAAACAGAGCAAAGAGAATAACTGGGCAGATACTGAGAACCTTTAAACGAAGGGATAGGAATATAATGATTTCGCTACTGAAAACTCTGATCATACCCAAATTGGAACACTGCTCGGTTCTAACATCCCCATATAAAAAAGAAGACATTAGACAGCTAGAAGGGATTCAGAGAAGCTTCACAGCCAAGATCAATGGGTGCAAAGAACTAAATTACTGGGAAAGATTACGCGAATTAAACCTATATTCACTGGAAAGGAGAAGAGAGAGATACATCATTATTTACACTTGGAAAATAATGGAGAAACTAGCCCCTAATCTTACTCTGCCTATAACTCCCCAAACAACACTGGAAAGTAGAAAAGGAAGACTGTGTCGTGTTCTCAAATTAAATGCTAGACAGGGAACATCCTTAACCCAGAAAGAAAATAGTTTTGTTGTGAGAGAACGAAAACTGTTTAATCAGCTGCCCAAAGACCTAAGGAACACGACTGGTGTTGCAGTGGGCATCTTCAAAAGAAGATTAGACGTCTGGCTCAGAACAATCTCTGATGAGTCGGGCGTACCTGGCTATGTGAGGTGTAGAGTACAAGAAATCAATTCACTACTTCATCAGGCCAACTCGAGAGGAGGGGCGACAAGCTTGACCTTCGTGAAATGAAGAATCATCGTACGGAACATTTGAAAGGTTGAAAGGTATATACAGTATATATACAAACCGCCTCGTTAGTGTAGTGATTACCATCGCCGACTAAGAATCCACCGGCCACGGGTCCGATTCTCGGGGACGGCAGGTGGCGCGCAACTCACCTAGCTGTTCATCTTTCCATACAGTAAAATTAGGTGGTATATAAATGGGTATCCTGGGTATCCTAGTGTTTAAGACACTGGGCTGCTTATCGGGAGGTCGTGAGATCGAGTCCGGGCAAGGACTTTGTAATTTCTGACCATGCGTGGTGGGTCGTGGTTCGGATTCCATGTTAAGCTGTAGGTCTAAGGTGGAGCAACAAGTTTGACTTTCGTCAGAATGAACAATTGAGGCGGAAGAAAATCCAACGTTACAATATATATATTATATATATATATATATATATATATTATATATATATATATATATATATATATAATATTATATATATATATATATATATATATATATAATATATATATATAATATATATATATATATTATATATATATATATATATATATAATATAACTCTGGACCAAAAAAATAGAATACTGTTTCATATGCGCTCATGACCTTCATACCTTTAACTTTACTTTTAAGTTATACACCTTTATGAAAATTATTGAGTATCTGTGACGTCATTATGATAAAAAGACACTTCTGTGTGCCAGTTTTGAAAAAAAAACAGCAAAAGCCTTATTAAATAGTGAAAAATTAATGCATGGCGACAGACCAAAATATTAGAAAATCTTGTCAGATGCTATAAAAAAATAGAATAAATTAATTATGTTTATTAAGTACTGCCAATATATTAAATCTTTATCAAAGAGTTTTTAACTCTGCGTCTTAGTATTTAGTTGGTCCACCCTTAGCCCTGATTACGGCCTCTAATCGACGTGGAAGCGAGTCGACAAGCCTCATACATTCTTTCGTACTTATCGATTGCCAAGTTGTCATCAAACACCTCTTCAATTCACTAAGTGTTCCTGGTTTACGCTTTTGGACCTTCTGCTTAGCAATATTCCAAAGATTTTCTATCGGATTAAGATTGAGAGAATTAGCTGGCCATGGTAGTAGTACTTCAATTTTATGAGCATCAAACAAGGCAGATGTTGCATGAGCCGCATGAGCTGGAGCCAGGTTATGTTGAAAAGTAAATAGTTCTTCTCCATACAGCTGTTCTGCAGACTCCAGCGTGAAGTATTCTAAGATTTCTTGATAAACGTGACTATTGACAGTTCTGTTTACAAATGCGAGTGACCCTACACCATTTACATTCACGCAACCTCCACGTTAACACACTCGTCGCCTTTATGAAATGGGATTTTGATCACGAAAACTGAACATTAAGCAGATGTTAAATGCGAAACAAAAGAGAAGACGACTACCCTGGTGCAAAGAAAGGGTTGCTGGTCTGCAAACGAGTGGCATAAAGTGCTTTTTTTCAGACGAATCAAAAATTTTTCATTTGGTGACAGGGATCCGCGAGTTTGACGAAGAAAGTCTGAAATGTATCATGAAAGCTGCCTGAAACGATTGGTCAAATTTACGGCGAGTGTTTAGTGTGCGATGGCACGACAACCTGGCAATCGATAGAAGATTGTCTACTCGATGCCACGTCGATTGGAGGCTGTAATCAGAGCTAAGGGTATACCAACTAAATACCAAGACGCAGAGTTAAAAGTTTTTGATAAGGGTTTAATATACTGGCAGTAGTCAATAAACAAAATTATTTTTGTTTTTTGTAACACCTGACAAGATATGCTAATATTTTGGTATGTCGCTATGCATTAACTTTACACTATTTAATAAGGTTTTTGCTATATCTTAATTTTTTTCAAAACTGGCACACGAAGGTGTCTTTTCTTTTTATCATATGACGTCACAGATACTCGATATTCCTCATAAGGTGTATAACCTAAAGATATTATCAAGGTCATGAGCGCATTTGAGAGAGTATCCTATTTTTTTTGGTCCAGAGTTGTATATATATATATATATATATTTTAATGTAGGAAGGAGGGGCCAAGGGCGAGCGCTCGCAAAAATGCCCCCTCCATAGAAGAAGAGACACTTGAAATCAAGGTCTCCAAGGCTCAACGATGCTATTTTTTTTATATATACATTTTGAAAAGTTTGTATAATGTATAAGATATATGTATGTGTAGTGAGAAATAAAGTGAGAAGTGTGTGTTTGAGAGCATGCTGAACTGCTCACAGGATAGATAAAACACGGTAAAAGATCACCTAAGGAGGACAGTGACAGAAGAAACAGGAGTTCCAGCACTCCCTTTCTCCTACCTAACATTCCCCACCCCACCGGCGTACTTCCTTGGTTGATTGGTGTCTACAATTTCCTCCTCCAATACATATATACAGTGTGTTTGTGTGTGTGTGTGTGTGTGTGTGTGTGGGTGTGGGTGTGTGTGTGTGTGTGTGTGTGTGTGTGTGTGTGTGTGTAATTTCCGCCTTATAGTATATACCCTATAATTTAGTAAATTCATTGCCTGTAAACTAGCTACTAAAAGCGGATAAAAGATGAAACTAAAAAAACTAAAATACTAAAATAAAGGCAAAAACTAAAGATCAGTCGATAAAAGCATTTAAAAATACAGATAAGTAAAACCGCTGGTTTTTTTTTCTAAATTACTTTTTATTCGTAAAGAAAAAACTTGAACTGAAAAAAAGAAAAAAAACAGAAGAAAATAACTCATTCTATTTCCTTTTTTTTATCTTTAATGTGAAAGATTTCAGTTCTAATTTCGGTATTTCTTTAAGTATTAATGCTTCAGTTCTCAGAAATGCGTTTTTTTACGCCGATATTTCATGCAGTTAAATATATATATTTAGGGACATTAAACACAAAATATGTAGATTTTTCTAAGAAAATTATGAATCGTTTTCGCAAGGAAATACAACTATCTATCTATCTATCTATCTATATATATATATATATATATATATATATATATATATATATATATATATATATATATATATATATGGTAATTATTAAGTTCAGTGGAGACCAGTGTTTATGACAAAGTCGAAATTTGTTACAAATATCGTGATTGGCCGAAATTGGTCACGTGGGAAATAACTAACCAATCTAAACCGACCACCTAACCTAGTGTAATCTAGTCTCCTTGAAACATTTTAAAAATGTAATAATGTTAATGTTATCAGGGTACAAAGTATGGATAACGTAGATTTATTTTTATGTTACATGAGAGAGAGAGAGAGAGAGAGAGAGAGAGAGAGAGAGAGAGAGAGAGAGAGAGAGAGAGAGAGAATGGTGTCTGAAGGGCGTTTTGGGCTACTTTTAAAATCGTCCAATGCCCAACCGCCTATAATATACCAGGTGGTAAACGACGACTGATCCAATTAAAAGAATTGAAAACTACTTTTTTTTCTCTCTTTTACATCTTTACATCGTTTTAAATAAATTTTTTCTTTAATTTAATTTTGTTGTTTATCGATTTGACGAATCTTTGGTTACCTTTTTTTTTGAGCTTCTTTTGTTGCTATATTGCTATCTAGAAACTCTTTGGTTAATTTCGTCGTAGCAATTTTAGGTTTAACATTGTATTATTATTATTAGTAGTAGTAGTATGTGTCAGTATGTATTGTATGAATTTTTGTATATTATCGCATGTTATATATATATATATATACACACTGTTTTTTCATTTGAATTTTTTTTATTAATATAATTACTATACTAATTTTAATTTTTATACCTTTTTATCTTTAGCATTTTTAATATTGTTAGATATTTTAATATTTTAATATGGTAATACATCAATATTGAAGTCTTCCACTCACCAATAAAGTCATTTTAAAAAAAAAATTACGAAGGAGATTTGAAAGTCAGGTTTTTGGAATTAAATTTGTGATTTTTTTTTTTTTAATGGAAATTGACAAGGTGGCTGCTACAGATGGTTAGCGAACACACGTGGATGTTTGATACCTTCAGGGTATTCGAGGCGAGCATTAATTTTAAAGAATGGTATTAATATTACTCCTGAATACTAAACTTATATACATTGGCTTCGTGTATTTTGGTTTTTTCTTAACTTCGGTATTTCTTTTAGGGCTCGTGTCTTAAAGGAAATTACGGTGTAGAGAATGTTTGAAATTTAACGTGGATATTTTTTAATAATAGTGAATCTTTGTATCTTCTGGATGATGCATTAATACCGCGTTTGAGAATAATATTACGAAGAAAGACATCTCTCACGCATTTAAACATTATTCTTTATTAAAAGTAATCTTGTAGAATTCTATAGTTTAACCTTTTGGAAATTAGCGAGTCGTTTCTGCTGAAATTGTAAATGAGAATAGATTCATCTATTATATTGTTGGAACCCTCTGTATTTACATTTCCTTCTTTAAAGAATAAAAGAATTATAATGAGTAATATTTACATTTTATGGAATGCGACATTATCATTTTGAGTCCAATTTCAATTAATTTGTACAATTTTTATCTAAAAGAATATCGCATAATTATAGAATTCAAGCTATTAATGACTCATTGCTTCCAAACACTTCAAATTCTTTGAATGTTTGTTAATTTATAATATTAGATGAAGTTAATTTATAAAGTTAGATACATACACAGATACAGAGACGGGTAGATATCTACTGGTAGATAGACGAAATACTAAATGAGATCAAAAAGAAGGGGGGAATAGATTTATTGCATGAGATTAATTACTATTTGGGTCGACTTGAGATCTTCTCACTGATTAAAGAGGATTTGGAAGCTGTTTTAATCGAATTTCCCCCCTCTAAACAATTAACCACGGTCGAACCAGGTAACTACGAGCCACCAGGTGTTCCATGCCTCCCCACTTTCGTTGGAATGGATGAAACCTATTAACCCGAAGACCTATCAAGACTTATTTATTTGCCTGAAGAGAAGATTCCATCGTCTCCTTTGAAGAGGAAAACTAATCACCAAATTTTTATTTATAGAATCACGAGAATTAAATAGTAACAGGAATGAGAGAGAGAGAGAAGAGAGAGAGAGAGAGAGAGAGAGAGGGCGTACGACATAACATTCTACTGACAATTCCTGTTTGGGTTCAGATTAAATTAACTAGAATTAAGTTAGATTAAAGAAAGTTAAATTAAGTTACTAGAACATCGCTGTATAAGTCGCGTAAGAGGAGGAATGTTCAATATGAAAATGTTTGACAGTTCTTTCGTGTATTTTCACCTCACTTTTAAAAACCGAAAAAAAAAACAATATTTTAATATTAATGCTATAATTTACTTTCTAATCAGCGTTCATTAAATGAATGTCACACAAAAATAACATAAATAGTGGTATAATAATAATAATAATAATAATAATAGCACTAAAATTCTTTGATGTTGAACAATACTATAATATATATAATATATATATATATATATATTATATATATATATAATATATTATATATATATATATAAATATATATATATAGGGATATTATATTACCTGTTCTTTGACTTCTATAAGGCTTGTCTCTGTCAGGTGAATACGGAGGAGGTTTCCTTCACGTCTTTGACAGCGTATCTGCAGTAGCAGTCGCAGATTCGAATTGTGACGTCATAGTGGTAAAAGATTTTTGGAGGCTTGTGACGTCATGACTGAGCGCTTGGAGTTCGAGTTAAAATCCTTAGAAATGGAATGGACATTTAGATAGTGAAGTTAATTTAACACTTTCCGTTTCTTTACATTCTATTACACTATAATATAGTGTCATGAACGGCAAGTTCTAAGCGTTATTGAATGCTATTACCTTATTCTATATGAAGGATATAGTTTAGTATAGAGGGTGATCCAGAAAGGTTTCCAAAACTAATGCTCAATAAGTTAATTTTTGGAAACACCTTTTTTTAATCACTCTGTATATTTTCTATAAATTCGTATATGTTGACTATGTTTTTATGTACTAACTTGTTTTCAGCAAAGCTTGCACCACACTCGTGGATTCCTGCAAATCTTCAACATTTTTCTGCAGGTTTGGCAAAATTTGCAGCATCCACGACATCGTTGACTCTCCTCTCGAATTTGAGTGGGTCGTAGAATCGCATCTACTGCAACATTTTTTCACTTCAGAACTCTGATCTAAAGCCATGGAAGAAGAAAAAGAATTGTTTGTTTTTATTAGTGAAATATATTGCGTGTGATGTAAAGTTTCAGAAAAAAGTTCGCCTAGAAATAAAAATGTCCGTAAGCATAACAAAAAATTACTAATCAGTTAATGATTGAGTTTCGTTTTCAAAATTTTATTACTATCACCCAAATTCATAAAATATTAAGAGAAGAATATTAACTAATTAGTATTTTCTTATGTTATGTTTTTATCAATGTTAGGTTTCTAGTCGAACTTTTTACCGGAATTGTACAATATACACATAATGTGTACGCTATACATCACTTCCTTAATCAGATATATATATAGGATACATTCTTTATCTGAAAATTATATACTACAGTATGCAGAATACATAATTTTAATACGATGTTAGTCCCATTAATTAATTAACCCTCTCAGCCACAGTGGGACCGTAATGTCCCACCGGAAATGATGGTAACGTATTTATCATTGAGCTTCGTATTAAACTATAACTTTTCTATACGGGTTTCTACATGTTTAATATACTGTAGGTTTAGTTTTGTTTTCAGAAAGGAAACCCAAACTGTTTGTAATAGGAGTGATTTGGTTTTGAATAACAGCCAATCTTATATAATATATATATATATATATATATATATATATATATATATATATATATTTTTTTTTTTTTGTTTAAGAAAGATTAAACAATTCAATTCTACCCTTACTATATAGTGAGTCTGTACATTAGCACACGTACTTCATAAGATATAGTCTTTAATATTACTACTTGCAAACATTTAATTCACCGGTATTTAAGTATACAAAGTCCCCTTTTGTATATAAAAATGGTACAATTATCTACAAAGAAGGATATGCTGTCAATTCCTGAATTGCTTTAGGGTAAGAATTAATTTTCTTTCGTTTGCATTAAGTTGAGCATTTAGGAGCGAATTATAACATAATAAGAACTCAGATTTAAGTATGTGAGTTTGGCATGTATACATAAAAAAAAGAAGCAAAAAATAATTATTCCATGCTATGAACTTGGAAAAAAAATTCGACTAAATAATAATTATGTCGTCCTCAAATTCGGGTGGTAATTATTATTATTTTTGCCGGAATGCTCAATTCTTTCCTTCTGCATTACTATACGCCCTTCCACCTTATCACGTAACTCCGCCCATTGACCTTGCAGCTTCTTTATATAGTACATTTATGACGTGTATTCAGAGTACTTAAACTCGAGTGAATTACAGTCGGGGGCGGAGCCCCGTGGAACTTTTCCTTAGTCACGGATTCAGGAGGAAATTGTGATTACAGCGATTGTCTTTTGAGGTAGTAGAATGTGGGCGGGGCTTAGAGGCTCCTTTTGAACCAAAGATTTAGGAAAAATGGTAATAATAACCGTAGCTAGAGGTAGTTTTGAGTAGACGCATCACCCACTATTACTGCGAAGCTTTAGCAGAGGGGGTAAGGTTATTTTCAAGGTGTGGGGGTGGGGTCAGGAATCAGGCTAGTTTAAGGCCATCCCCTTTCGTATGAATGATTTTCATATTAAAAAAAAATTAATTGAGACTATAATTTTCAGTTGGAAATTGAAAACCCGCCAAATAACGATAAAAAAATGGTTTAATTTCGCCTGTCAGTTGGAGGATGCGTCAAATGAAATAAATTTACATTACTTATTTTAACCAAAATGTCTTCGGTTTTAATTTAGTTGTAATAACAGCGTGTAACGGATGTATTATTAATTAATAATACATCATTACTATTATTATTATTATTATATTATTATTGTTATTATTATCTTTATTGTTATTATCTTTATTACATTTAGTGTCATTACAACTGAAACTTATCCACTCATTTATTATCAACTTTTTCTTAAATAACAAAACTAAAAAAAAATTACCTCATAAATGTTGACGACAGGCAAAATAATTCCTTCAAATTCTTAATAAAGAAACTGTGAGAACTTACTTTAAATATTCATTTATACACACACACACACACACACACACACACACACACATTATAATATATATATAATATATATATATATATATATATATATATATATATATATATATATATAATATATATACTGTACGTACCGTATATATATATATATACGAGTATATTTTTCACTTTAGAGACGTACAGGATTTTTGCATGTAAAGGCGACGAGGCGTGACTTTCCTAAGTTTTTTTTGTGCATTCAAATATGTTGGATTGCTTGCAAATGCTATTTTATTGCTTTCTTGAGCTACCGTGACTGATCACCTCCTCCGATATATATATATATATATATATATATATATATATATAGAGATAGATAAATAGATAGACAAATAGATATAATTGTTGCGTTTCAAGGTGAGTTGTGGGAAGAAAGTTCAATTTTATGACAAATTAGAGTGAAGTATTTGAAGGTAAAAACAAAGAAGAAGAGAATTATCATTAATCAAGTAATTAATCTTTAACGTGTAAATTATTGAGTGCAAATGAAAACGAAACGAATGCATGATTGCATCATGCATGGAAAGAAGTAAATGCACGAAACCGTGTCGATATCGTGCATGACTGAGTAGCAGCTTCGGTTATAAAAAGTGCACCGCAAAACTGTTAATTTGGTGTGAAGTGTGAAGAAAAGATAGACTCTATAATGTCACATATATATATATATATATATATATATACGCCTCGGTGGTGTAGTGGTTAGCGTCGCTGACTACGAATCCATCAGCCCCGGGATCGAGACCCGCCGCTGACGGCAACCGGCGCGCAGCAAAACCCAGCTGTCCATCTTACCACGCAATAAAGAAAGTGGTTGGTAGATAAATGGGTACCCTGGGTGGCCTAGTGGTTAAGACACTGGGCTGCTGGTGGGGCGTGGTTCGGATTCCACGTTAAACTGTAGGTCTAAGGTGAAGTTAGCCTTTAGTGGTACATGGGACCCCAGATTTACCAGATCTTTTCCTCGGATAGCGACAGTATAATGTCATTTTCGAATTACTGTTATTTTATCATCCAAATAATTTTAGTGTACGTAGTGTTCTCAAACACCATGTTTCTTTTTCAAGCAACTGTACGTAGTAACACGTCCTTTCAAAGCGAGACATCACGACAACGCTACCAACTATACTTTAATTTCATTCATTTAAGATATTGAGCGTTTATCAGTTCTTAATTATGATACGGGAGGGGATTGTCTTTGCGGCTGGATGGATGATGAGATTATAAGAGATTTTACGCCGTGGAATTCCATTTGTCACCATTTATCACGCATGATAGAAGAAGCTACAAAGCCTTGAATATCGGAATGACTCTCATTATCGGATTATCCACCTACATAGTTCCTGTCTTACGCGTAAGAGAAAAAGAGTTTACTCCGAAGGAATGACAGCGGAAGAATAGCTTAAAAATCAACTTGTCTCTTTCTGGTATCCGCCTGAAAGAAGACTTCAAGAAGGAAGTCTTTTGAAAGAAGATGGAACGCGGTTCATAAGAGATGAGACGTCGAACTAAAGAGTTTTTTGGAAAGTCTTAAGAGAAACATTTATTTCTTATTTGAATATTATTTTCATAGATTGAAGGTCCGCATCAATGCTCCCTAACTGTCATACACCCAAAAATTCTAAAGTCTACTTTACAATAAAAAATTTACTTAATATATTTTGTACGATTCAAGTTTAGCATTTGGTAAAAAAAAAAACTTTGTTCTATCGGGTTACTGGCTCTTATCTCGTATAAGATAACCGTTATTTAGATAACGGATAATAATGATTCATTGATAACGTATTTATAAAGCTCATACTTCTTCACACTATATATATATATATATAGGTGAACCTTCATTCACGCATTGGCTGCAATTGCTTGCGGTAATCATACATTAATATTAGGTTTCTTAAGACTTAATAAAGAAAAAGTTAATGAGGACGTCATGACGTCTTAATTAAGACTTAATTTAGAAGGAATTGATGAAGATTTCATGATGACTTAATTAAGACATAATAAAGTCATAATTAAGATGTATTAAATAAAGTATAAAAATCTTTTGCATTATAAAAATGTTCACCTGTGGCATTATTATCATCATTATTAATATTATTATTATTATTATTATTATTATTTTATATATATATATATATATATATATATATATATATATATATATATATACTCTAATATTCTGTTGATAATTTTTTTTTTATTCTACTGATTAGGTATTGGTTCAATATTGGTACGCTCAGTTAAAATAACATTGATTCAGTCATTAGTTGAGCTTTGTGATTTTATCGTTATTGGTTTTCGAACTGTCTGAACCTTTCAGCTTTATTTTATTACCACTGTTTTGAATACTTATATATATGTATATATATATACACGTACCTTATATTTTTAATTTTTTCCATTAAAACTTTGTCAATTTGCGAATCAATTTTTTCGAAAATTCTGTTCTCGAAAGAAGTCAAAATATCTTCTTGAAATTCGTGAGAAAGTTTGGAAAATGATTCAATTTTATTTCTGGATCTTCTTTTCATCGTAAGAAAATCTATGACTGTATTTTCCCTCGGATTTCCCGGTTTTGAGTCTTTGAAATTCATCGACGGATAATTCTCCCAAATTTCGTTGGAAAATTTATTTTCATTTCGAAATTCTTTGGAATGAAGGTTTTTCTCCATTTTCGGAGATTCTTTTGCAAATTTTCGATAAGAATGCGATCGATTTTTTGTTTCAAAGATAACTTATCCATTTGGTTCCTAATGTGTCTGAAGGCCCGAGAATGTCTATGAAAATGATTGGCATGCTCGTGGTCGTGGTTGGCATTATAGTTCTTGCTTTTATCTAGTTGGTTCTCGAAAAATCCTGAATGCGAAGAAGCTTTAGTTTCTCCCGTGGGCTGACAACCCGAAAAAGATATAAATATAATAAGTAAGGACAGTTCTTATCTCGAAAGAGTTCTTCATTTTTTTTTTTTTTTTAAATAAAAGTAAAAACGCTTCTCTCACATTTAAAGTTTTAATTAAAAAAAAACAATGAACGACGTTTTCTTTTATGTACCTCTCTTTATGTCAGTTATCAGTAACAAGCGACACTTCACATTCACTTAAAGAAATAACAACAAAGTTGTTCATCCAAAACAACACCAAAACAACCATTTAAATCACAACCAAAATATGTTATTGTTATTAAAAAAAAAACCACTCCGTTTTTATCATTAGAAAAGAAAAAACCGAAATTTGAACATAAACTAAACACGTTTCAAACACAATCTCCTTCAATGAAATCGAGCCTTCCAACTGCGGCGTTCAAGCAGAGAGTTTCCATCAACCTCTCTCAAAAGGATGGACACAACGAATGAGATTATACTCCTCATTGTACTACCACCACATGCCGACGAGAGAGAGAGAGAGAGAGAGAGAGAGAGAGAGAGAGAAGAAAAGAGAGAGAAAAGAGAGAGAGAGAGAGAAGAAAAAGAGGAGAAAAAGAGAGAGAGAAAAGAGAGAGAGAGAGAGAAGAGAGAGAGAGAGAGGAAGTTAATAGGTTCTTATATAAATATACGGTTTGAATTTTTAATTAGTTTTATTATAATTCATAATATTATCAAATGCTAAAGTACCTTATAATATACATATTCCTTTCTTTTCACTTAGTAGTAGTAGTAGTAGTAGCAGTAGTAGTACAATGAAGAACTAGTCGAAATATAAAAGTAAGTTTAAGTTAACTATGAGTTAACTAATAGTCTTGAGTGTGTGTGTATATATATATTATATATATATATATATATATATTATATATATATATATATTTTTGTGTGCCGTATGAAAATGGGTCGAACGGAACTTCGATATGGACAACTGTTGCAACGACGTAGCTGTGACCACCGCAACTTATAATCAATTCTGCCCATTAATTATTTCTTTCATTATTTTCATTATCACAACTGACCAGCTTTTCTTAATTTGCGGCCGTGCGCTTTTTTTTTTTTTTTTTTTCAAAATCCCTACGGGCTATAGGATACGATGCCCAGTTTACCAGCTGGGTATGGAAAGGTGGGACAGTTTTGAAATAGTGCGTTCCTATTGGTCAAGACGGGTACGATCGAGAATCTTGATTGGTGGAGATACGCAGGTGTTGTATTAAGCAGGTGAGGACTATTCAACAGCTGACTCAAAGTTAACTTTTGAAAGGACATGTGGCTTACGTGGGTATTTGCATCACGAGCAGTGTTTGGGGTATTTCGATATACAGAAATGCCATGGTTAGCACGTGATACCTGAAGGCTAAGGTAAGATTAGGCTCTTAAACTATATATAATATATATATATATATATATATATATACTCATACCCACAGTATATTTGTAGTATAATTAATTACTTTATTTACTTTTGAAGAGATGGCGCATTGGAAGGTGTATATATATATACACAAGATGTTCATGTGGTTTTACTATATTATTAACTTGGGATAATTATTACTAAGTACTTTCATTTTATATTTCTTTTCAGTTCATTGGCTCGTGTTCTGTGATACCATTTGGTAAGTATGGCGAAGCTGCTTCTCCATACTTACCAAATGGTATCACAGAACACGAGCCAATGAACTGAAAAGAAATATAAAATGAAAGTACTTAGTAATAATTATCCCAAGTTAATAATATAGTAAAACCACATGACATCTTGTATGTATATATATATATATATATACACACACACACACCTTACATTACGTCATCTCTTCAAAAGTAAATAAAATAATTAATTATACTATAAATATACTGTGGGTATGAGTATATATATATATATATATATGTTTAAGAGCCTAATCTTACCTTAGCCTTCAAGTATCACGTGCTAACCATGGCATTTCTGTATATCGAAATACCCCCAAACATTTATGATGCGAAGAATTTTGACATAAATGTGATTACTTTGTGAAGAGGTAAATAAATAGGAAAAGAATGATTATATCTCTTGTCTCTCGTTACTAACGACTATTTCCTTACCCTTTATAATGTGAATCTAAAATGCTTTTATTGTACTTGCTTGGTTATGCTACTAACACTCACAAAAAAAAATATTGAAACAAAGAATTTTTTTTTTTTTTTGCATTTTAGACTAACAAAGTACCGTGTTCAAAATTATGAGGTTCACTTTTATTAAAATGAAACAAAATTAATGATATCTTCCTTCAAAATATATTTAGTTTAGATTAAAAACGTACGAACTTATATTTAATTGGAATTAATCATTTTCAAATTTTCCACATGAAATGAAGCCCATTTCCCCGTGTAGATATAATCCTATGTGTTTAATCTAAACAAAGGTTATTTTAAATTAATTTATCGAGTTAAATTTGAACGAAGTTGGGTATCATAATTTTTGTTTGAATTAAATATAAAAGTTTTTGGGGGTGAAATTATTTTCTTTTAAATCTATCTTTTCATCGTATATGGCCTGAGCTTTCCCGCGTGAATTATATATAAGTATCCTGTTGTATACGCCGTACGATGCTCAGTTCTTTATAATAACTTAATAATAAAGGAAGTATCTTATAAGGTCTTCACCGTAATTCTTCCTAGATTAAGCTGAATCACGACAGCTGTTATACAGCTGAAATCTCGATTCAGCTGCACAGATTGAGAGAAAATGTTATCTTTTTGGGAGAAAAATGTATTTATTTTTATAAATAATAAGAAATTAATGTTTTAAAAATGAAATTACAGAAACAGTTTCAAAGATAGCTCAATTTTATGAACTTTATTTCAGTTATTTCAGTATTCTTTTTTACACGTATATTTAATCCTGAAAGAGAAGGGTGAAGACGAATTGAATTTAGGGACACTTTCCTGGTATACAAAGACATCGATTTTTTTTAACGAGATATATACAAAATGTTTAAATTTAAATTTAAAAAGAAAAAAGAAATTGGAGAAGCGCATCCTTTAAACTCACTTTATGCTCTTTCCAGATGAAAGGACGCGAGTGAAAAAGTAACAAAAGGATCTAGAATCATTCTTTTCCACCAATTCTTTGGTGGTCATCTACAGACTTGAAACTAATACATTAATTTCTACAGAAGAGTCAAACAGAATTTCATTTCAATGATCGTTGAACATAGATAAAGATAAGATGTGAGGCATTTCACTGCCTTATCTCTAATACACACATATACACACACACACACACGGTTCAGGATTGACCTGCGGTCGACCCCTATACAGCATCCCGCCTAATTTTCGGGATTTGGTGGAGGAGGGATTTGCTTTCTAATCTCCTGCCCTCGTAGTCACCCACGCATGGCTGGGCAGGGACTTTGCACAGGAGCTTTTCCAGCTGGTTATTGAAATTATTCAGGTTGGTGTGCTGGAGGTTCCTCAGTTCTTTTGGGCAGGACATTAATGTGATGTATCACATTAAGCAGACGTGTTAAGTGCCTTAAATGCTTAAAGTTTCCGGTTGAGGTTTAAGTTTTGGATTTTGGCTAAAAATACAATAGTTAGCCTCTTTTCTTTGATGTGAAGTCAAACCGACGTAAATACATATATTGCGTAAATGCGTATATTGAGGTTCTGTATGTAGTTGTATAGGTTAGCTTTAAACCGTAGACCCTGTCCCAAAGCTGTGTCCTATCTGCTTAGCAGATAGCTGGTGAGGGGAGTTATATTCTGGGGCCTCTTTGCTACTGACTCTTTGCCCGCATTGGGCTTTCACCACGAAAAAGAAAGACCTTTGTATTTGCTATTTATTAATAGTTATTCGGACCATAGTGGATTTAATATCCCAGAAGGGCTCCTTGTTTTATGCGCAGTCTGTGTATTACAGAAAAGTTATCTCAGGGGACCATTCTGAGTTGTAATAATATACCTTGGTTTAACCTTGGTTTTGCTTCCGCCCGAATTGTTCATTCCGACGAAGGACAAACGTGTCACTCCACCTTAGACCTACAGTTTAAAGTAGAATCCGAACCACGCCCCACCAGTAGCCCAGCGTTTTAATCACTAGGCTACCCAGGGTACCCATTTATCTACCAACCAACTTCTTTTTATTGCGTAGAAGGATAAACAGCTGGGTTTTGTTGCGCGCCGCCTGCCGTCACCGGGTCTCGATCCCGGGGCCGATGGATTCGTAGTCACTGTAAAACCGACTGGTTTCGTATAATATATAAAATAGGTTAAGGAGAGATTCCTCTCACATTAGGTTCTAAACTGGGGACCGCATAGACACTAACTAGGAACTTACTGGCTCTCTTCTTGACCCTTTACCACTGAGAATGTTAAAATTACAGAAAACCCATTGGGTATTTCTCCTTCAAGGTTTAGGAACTTCATTGTTTACAGTTAACTAATATTTACATTATAGATGAGTGTCATATACAAATCTGTTTTACTGTTAATTATAATTACAGTGAAATATGATTATAAGGCGTCAATTAAAACCGTATTTTATACGACAAGAAATTAATTATGTAAATTATATATTATACACTATTATGACATATACAGTGTGTATATATATATATATACTATGTATGATACACACAGACCGTGCATGGAACAAGGAACTCTTCTAGGAAAATTAAATCCACTATAGTCCGAATAAGTAATGGTAAATGCCAAATACTATAGTTTTTTCTTTTTCATGATGCTAGCCCGACGTGGGCAACGGGTCACTCACAAAGAGGCCCCAAAATATCGCTTCCCTGCGAAGCAGATAGGATCTAGCTTTGGGACAGGATCTAGGGTTTACAGCTACACCTAGCCTACTATATACAGAACCTTAATATACGCAAGAAACTCGTTACATTCACGTCGGATTGAATACATCAAAGAAAAAGGGGTAAAATAAAAGGGGTAACTAGTGGATTTAATTTTCCCAGAAGAGTTCCTTGTTCCATGCACGGTCTGTGTATATATATATATATATAATTTATATATATATATATAATTTATTTGCATATCACAAAGCAATGTTTCATGGGAAAACCTTTGCTTACGTATTATATATTTTTAACTTTTGTAATGATAAAAATTAAACAAGTCTCTTTTTTAGACCTCTTGATCTGGGCGTGCATCTGCCTCACAACAGCCCTTGTCTTCTATTTAAAGGTAAAAGAACACCTGCCATCGCAGCAGCTGTAAGAGTTCAAGTATTGATGTTCATTACTGTTATCTTTTCAGTGTTTCAAACCTATAATTTAAATCTCTCTCTCTCTCTCTCTCTCTCTCTCTCTCTCTCTCTCTCTCTCTCTCTCACGCGCGCTCGCGCATACACACATGTGCGTATCTCTGCATAAGCGAGGTACCGACTCATTTAAATAGATACTGTATATCTATAAAGCTAATTAACCAAACCAAATCTAACCTAACCTAACCCAACCTAACCTAACCTAACTTTAGTGCTATCGAGCCAAGAAAGCCGTGATAAGTGTTTCGGACGCAACTGAGGGATCGAAGGGTGGTTTCTGTTAAGTCATTAAATAACGTAATCGCTAATTTAGTCTAACCTAATCAGGACTAACATCTCTCTCCTGACATTTTATATATATATATATATATATATTGATGTTCTTGATGTTCGAAGGTATCAAAAATACCTTACTACATCTGTCAGTTATCACACACTCGAAATAACATATGCCCAGTTCCCTACCAGCACTCGCGCACACACATACACGTGGGTCGGTCTCTCTTCACACGAAGGTCAAGCTCTTGGGTAGCCCCACCTCTAGGTCTGGCCTGATGGAGGAGCGAGTTGCTTTCTTGCGATCTCCATCGCACATAGCCAGTCACACCTGGCTCATCTGGTACCGTCCTGAGCCAGACATCTAGTCTTCTTTTGAAGGTTTCAACTGTGACCCCTGTGATATTCTTGAGGTCCATTAGAAGCTAGTTAAAAAGTCTTGGCCTTTTGACAACCAAGCTATTTTCCTTCAATGTTGAGGGTGTCCCTTGCCGGGCCTTTTGTTTGGGAACGCTACACATTCTACCTTTCCTATTTTCCAGTGTTGTTTGGATGTTAATTGGGTTTAGTTTGAGGTTAGGTACCAGTTTTTCGATCATTTTTCATATGTAGAGTATAGTGTATTTCTCTCTTCTTCTTTCCAGCAAATACAGATTTAATTTACGTAGTCTTTCCCAGTAGTTGAGTTCTTTGCAGCCATCAATCTCGGCTATGAAATTTCTTTGTATTTCTTCTAGTTTATTAATTTCTTCTTTTAATATGGGGACGTCAAGAGTGAACAGTATTCAAGTTTTGGTATGAGCAGTATTTTCAGTAGAGGAATCATTACCTTCGTGTCCCTTCTTTTGAAGGTTCTCAGTTGCTTTGTTGATCGCTATCTAATTCTGTTTCAAATTTTGCATCATCAATCATTATTACCCCTAAATCTTTTGCTTTCGTGCTTCTCTGAATTTTCTATATTTCTGTATTTCTTCCATATCTTAAGGGCTGAAATTTTTTGGTATTAAAATTCATGTTATTGTCTTCTGACCATTTGTATACGAGTATTCTGTTTGTTTTCCTCTGTAGGGCTTCCACCTCTCCTGCATTGCCGATTTTTCTGCTGATCTCTATATCATCTCAAAGGATATTACTATACTGTTGTCGTCTACTTCATTATAGTATAGTTCTTCGCTTAAGACCAATCACCCCCACTTTATATATAGGAACAATGTTCGCTCTTTTTAGTATGCTCGATATTTCCCCCACGTTCAGGGATCTTCTCAATATCTAATAAAGGGGTGCAGCTATTTCGTTCCTACAGTTTTTAATCAAGAAGGCATTCCACTTGTCTGGACCTGCAGGTGAATGTGATTTCGCTATATCTTCTGCGGTAAATTTTCTTTTCGCGAAGCTACAGAAGTATTTTGGATTATCTTTTATTGTTTTCACCGCATCTTTTTCTTCTCCCTCTGAATGCCTCTTACTTAGGACTTGTTTCCCTATCTATAGTTTCTAATTTTACTTGTATCAGTTTTCGGTGTTGTTGTCTGTGCAATTAATTAACTTCCTGGCTACTCTTCTTCTCTTGCGGAATAGTGTTCGCTTTTACCTCTCGAAATAATTCCTCTTTCCTTTTGGCTGTACTTGGCTATTTTATATTTATATATTTCATATTTTGATATTTTATATTTTTAGATTTTTATACTTTATATTTTTATATTTTATATTTTTTTCATATTTTATATTTCTCTAAGATTTTCAGCGTCTTTTTTCCCGAGGTTATTAGCATTTCTTCTGTTTTCCACTCTATTTGCGACATATGGGATCAGCTTTCTTCCCAATTTATAGTGTTAGAGTTTAGATTAAAAATATCAAATTTACTTCTTTCTTTAGTATGAGTATTTTTATTTAGTGATCTCGCCATATTAGTGAATACCTCGATAATGTTGTGGTCTGAGATATCTGGTTGACGTAATATTTATATCATTCATAAAGTTGGTGCTATTCGTGAATACCAGATCCAAGGAATTATTTTTTTCTGATGTTATCTGGTATCTTTTGTGTTAACGTAAATTCATTTGTTAGAGTTATCAACACTTTTGCTTGCTGCTCCTGATCTTTTGTGCTGCCCCTTGTCTTGGTGTATTATATATATGTTACGCCCAAACATCGAAATCGCTCAGTGAGCGAAAAAACAACAACAACGCGTTGTGGATGCATCTAAGTGACCACACACCGATGTTAGATATTTTTTCGCTTCATGGCCGTTCTCAAACAACCACAACGCGTTGTGGACGATTTGAAAATTATTGAATGCCCGGTTAGGTTAACTGAATGCCCGGTTAGGTCAACTGTACGCCCTTGACGATTGGTTAGGTTAAGTCGTGATATTTTCGTTAAAACTACGAAAATATCATGGCTTAACATAACCAATCGTCAAGGGCGTACAGTTAACCTAACCGGGCATTCAGTTAACCTAACCGGGCACTCAGTTGACCTAACCTGGCATTCAATTAACCTAACCAGTTGATTAATTTTTACATTTACGTCTCATTCTAAAGTTGCTTAAAATTAATCGAAACCTACGGGAAAATTATTGATAATTTAATCATTTTTTAAAGGACTTTATCTTTTTTCTAGCATATCTGCTTAACTTTGCTTTTTAATCGGTGAATACGTCCATAAATATACGTCGTGTTTATATCATTTCAATATACGTCGTGTTTAAATAGAGTTTGATGGAAAACATCGGTGTGTGGTCGTTTCAAATCGTCCACAACGCGTTGTGGTCATATCCGAATTGTCCACAACGCGTTGCGGTTGTTTGAGAACGGCCATGAAGCGAAAAAATATCTAACATGGGTGTGTGGTCACTTAGATGCATCCACAACGCGTTCGAGTATTCCAAGGTCAATTTCCTTCAGTATTGCGTGTTTTGTATTCCTATTCCTTTGGTTTTCCAAGAAAGTTCTGTTTCCTGTTACCTGTTCTGGTAGTTTCTTGCTTGATGACGGATCAGCTCGGAGGCTCTCAGCTGTATCGATTGTATGTGCTGAATAAGGCTTAGTAGCCGTATTGTGTCTGTAATGTCGAGAAAATTTGCTCCTTGGTTTCTATTCATAGGTTTCTTACCGTTAACTTTTTTCCTATTGTACCTTGAGTTTGTTGGGAGGTAATGGTAGTAGCATTTCTTACCATATTTGCAGATCTCCTGCCTTGCATAGTACTTGCAAATGATGAGATGATTTACAGTAACCGTTATTATAATAGAAATTGCACATGGTGGGGTGCTCGTATATACAATTATACATTGTCCTTCTGTATATATGCAAAAGTCCTTTGCATAGTATATGCATACAGTTCTTTCCACATTATCACTCGGGGCCTTTGTTTTTGTTGTTTGTTTCATTTCCTTTTTCGGAGATAACCTCAGTCTGTTATCATGATTTCCCACTCGTTTTTCGCTATTTACTCCGTTCACTTTGGTGTTCTCCAATTGATGTATGTGTGTTTCTTTAAGTGCTTTTGTTACAATATTTTTTTCGCCCTCTTTGTGTGTCGGCATTCCTACATGTGACATGTTTGTACCTGCTTCACTTTTCTTCGCCTTCTTTCCTGTTTCTTTCTGTTCATCATTTATATTCTCTTCTTTCGCCTCTTTCTCAGTATCTCTCTTTGTTCTATAAACCGTAAACGAATTTATTTCCGGTATACATCTTTAGCACAAATATTTAACTCCATTTAGTTGTTTGACACTTGCTATAACAGCGATGTTTTCATCTTTCCAATCAGGCCATTTTTTTAACAGTGAAAGTGGGGGAGGGGGGCAATTGCCTCCCCAGCCCATGCACCTGCCCCAGCAGTCATTCCATTTTAGAATTCACTAGGGGGGCAAGTGCCCTTTCAGTCGGGAAAAATTGCGTCACTTATTTTATGAAGAAAGGCTTCGGCAATTGAATATGTATTCAGACAAAATTAAGTTAAATTCAACGTTTAGCTTTGATAAATATAGGAATACAAGAGGGTATAAACATAAGGTATTTAAACCATACAGTAGGTTAGAAATAAGGAAGGATTTTTTTTAGTGGCCTTTCTTATGTTCTTATATATCGTGTGTACAGTATGATATCATATATACATTATCTTTTTGCATCATTTTACGCATGCTTTCCCACCTGCTACTTTGTGACGCCAGTTACAGGCATATATGTAATTATGATATTTTCAATGTCCGCTTCCTTGGTCTTTTAAAGTGCCATTTTTGAGAATTGCCTCCTCAGTGAAGATGTGGAAAAAAATGCCCTGTTTCCAATTCAGGCAGTTAAATGAAAGGAAAATTAACAAAGATCCCATCTAATTACCCTCGATTCATCGGTTGCATTGTCGCAAACCTCGCAAAACTGTAGAAATCGGTTATCCATTTCCGTGATATTTATAAACAATATAAATTTGCTCAAGGAAAGGGTGAGGTGCGGGGGGGGGGGTTGACTATGTTGACTATATGGGTGAGGGCAGTGACGGAAATGGGGGGACACGCGGGTACACGGCGTGTACCTACTTCTCAATTTGCAGTTGTAACTGATGGAGCATCAGTAATAGTAGGGCGAAAATCAGGGGGTGCAAAACTATTTCTTAATGATTTATATACAAGTCATCATTATACTCGTATATATATATATATATATATATATATATATATGTGTGTGTGTGTGTGTGTGTGTGTGTGTGTGTGTGTGCTTCTTTTCACAGGCGTGTACCTAGTTCCTGAAACCCATTTCCATCACTGAGTAAGGGTGAGGGAGAGTGGTCTCCGTTACAGCGGGAGATGGGCGATGTCACGCGTTGCGTATGTCCACTGAGTGGTGCTCGTGAGAGCGGCTGCGGGGGATATCAGGGGATGACTATAGGAATTTTGGGGAAATAAAAGTGGCTTGTTTCAGTCGTATGGATGGGCACTTAATTTTTTTTTCAGATGGAATTAATTGAGTGAGAATAATTTGCTTTGTTTTACTTTTTATGGTATACATATGTATAAGGTTGTAACATACTGCATATTCTGCTCGATTTTTTAGTTCATTCAGAACAAAAATTAAATGATTTACAAGGCCAAATTTGCTCGAATTTTAAGTTTATTCACAACAAAAATTAAATGACATAATGATAATTTAATTATCAATATAATTCCCTTCTTTTTCTATAACTTCCTCCCACCTGTAGTAAAGTTTTTTTTATGCCACGTTCGAAGAAATCCCTTGGTTTCGAGTTAAAAAAAGCAATCACTTCGTTTTCGATAGCTTCCCTGGATTGCAACTTTTGTCCATCTAGGTGGTGTTGCAGACTTCTGAATAAATGGTAGTCTAAAGATGTGATGTCCGGAGAATAAGGTGGATAAGGCATTTTTTCCCGTCCGAATGCCTCCAATTGGGCAGTGGTGATTCGAGCAGTGTGAGGCGCGCGTTATCCTGGTGGAACACCTCTGCGATTAATTAATGCGGGACGTTTCTCTTGTAATGTCATCTTCAATCGTTGGAGTTGCTGGCAGTAGACTTCAGCTGTGATTGTTTGGTTATCTGGCAGAAGCTCAAAATGAATAATTCCTTGCAAACCCCACCAAACGCATAGCAAAACTTTCTTTGGATGGGGGTCCATTCCTTGGCTGAGGTTCATGCTTTGTTTCACGGCTAAGCCACTGATGTCGACGCTTAATATTGTTATAAAGGACCCATTTTTCATCCCCAGTGACGATCCGATTCAAAAACGGTGCCTGCAGTTGCCGAAAATGCAGTGATATGCAAATATCGATTCGATGTTGAAGATTCGCTTGTGACAAATCATGCGGAACCCATTTTCCAGCCTTCACTACTTTTCCTAACAGCTTCAAATGACGATGAATGGTCATATGGCTAACGCCGAGTTGCAGGCCACGTTCTCTTAGTTACCGTTGGGTTCAGCAACTCTTCATCAAACTCATTTGGTCGTCCTGTTCGTTGATAATCTTTCAGACTGAAGTCTCCATTTCTGAACTTCTCAAACCATCTCCTACACATTCATTCGCTCACAACATCATTTCCATAAACTCTTTGAATGTTTTTTGCAGATTCACTAGCGTTACAAGGAGTTACAAGGAAAAGAAGTACCTCAAAAGGCCTTGCGGCCCATACCGAGGAGGTACCAATGGCAACGGGTGCCAGGGAAAATTTTGTGAAAGTTTATTTTTCTTTCAACTATCCTAGCAGTAGTAGAAAACTGGATAGAAAAGTAGAAGGCTCTCTCCCCACCCTCCGCTCCCTCCCTGCCAGAGGCAGGTACGGAAAAAGGAAGAAAATACCTTGACCCTGGAAAAGTAGCCAAGGAAATTTTACAGGAAAGTGGAGAATATATAAATAGCTCTATATTTACCTTGCTCACAGAGACACCGAGCAAGCGAACTCCTGCAGAGTTTTCTGAGGTTTTAATCTTAAACTATCAACGTGTTAAAGTAATTCCCACAAATACTAGTCCTAAATCGTTTCAAATCCAACTTCTAACCATTGTTGCGAGTTGGGTTATCATTTGAACTAAACATGCTTCTAAAATCGACATCTTTGAACCCGCGTCACGTAAGCGTCGATTGTAGCCAATATGCCTAACGAAAGGGATTAACTTTGTGGCATTTTTTCGCCAGTTTCCAATCCACCTACCTACTTCCTCACCAATACCCAGCGCGCGCACTTCGGCCATTAGCCGGCGGTGAGGTACCTTATCAAAGGCCTTCTAATCAATCGCCCTACTCTTATCATACTCACTCAACATGACGTAGAAAAACTCGAGCATGATGGTGAGACACGACCTATGCCGTCTAAACCCATGTTGGAATCCCCAAGTAGCTTGTAGGAATCCAAATGGTCAACAATCCTACTCGCTATTATCCCCTCTAAATATTTACCTACAACTGAAGTTAAATGGTGTTATTTATAGAGGTTCCAAGCCTCTCTTCCCACGCATGAGATAGCAGTAGCGTCCTAATCGTAACAGTAGAGATAAAGACAATACTAAAAGTTTTTCTTTTTTTTTGCAGTCAGAGGAGAACATCCCTAACCTAAGCTAAAAGGACAGAGTGGGATGGGAAGGGGTCCTAGTAACCCACGGGACAGGTTTGTACAACAGACTTCACCCGCCCTCCCGAAAGAGAGAGAACCTAAAGGAATTGGCAGCCAATTTCTCTAGAATCCCACGACTCGGGACCGGAGGGCTGTCACACCCCAAGTATGTTTTTTCAATTACTGTAATATCGTAGGGGTGGCGTTGTAACTGTATGAAAAACACCGAGAAAATATTCATTAGCCTAAGCCTACACAGTAGCCTAAGTCATTCTGTATCATTCTAAATCGTGATAAAACCTGTGCGAACCTGTCGCCGCTTGTATTTTGCAACATTTCTAAAACTATTTCACATTATCTTGAGGTTATTCTATTATCTATCGTCCGTTTTCTAATCGAGCAGAATTTATGTTACAACCTGATATGTATCGTACTTTCACCACTTAAAATATTATTTTGTCGTGCACTAGATAGATATTCACACAGGTGCTGGAAATTATAAAATTATAACTTACTACTATATTTTTACTACTAATTAGCTTCAATACGGACAGGTGTTACAGCTACACAGGGCAAAATATACAGTATAGGATATATATATATATATATATATATATATATATCAGGGTGATCAAAAAGTAACGCAACCCATGGGAAAACGATTTATTTCAGAGCAAGTGCTGGAAGTGGGCACCGTTCTGTGCTTCACACAAGTGGATACAGCGATTCATGTTCTTAAAGACCCTTTGCAACGTTTCCTGTGAAATTGCATCAACACACTTCTGAATCATCGCCTGCAACAGAAGGAAAAAATCAATTATGTGCGTTTCTCCATGGGTTGCGTTACTTTTTGATCACCCTGTATATATATATATATATATATATATATATATATATATATATACACAGGGTGTTTAAAAACTTTCTGTACAAATTGTAATGGGGGATAGGCAACACCAAGACAAACCCTTTTCGTCTATAAGTGTATGTCCGCTGACGTCACCATTCGGCGCGAGAGGGCGCCGCTGAAATTGGCTAAAAGGTGAAGTGGGCTAGACTCGCGCTTGCCGCGGGCATTCTTAAATCGGACGTAGTACGCGTAACATGTTTATTTAAAGAAGGCATGTTTATTTAAAGAAGGTGCTGAAAGTTGCGACCGGTAGCATCAATGCATGCCCGACAGCGTCGAAGCATTGACCGACGTACACGTCGAAAGATTCCCGGCATTTCGGGAACAGTTCCAGCGGCGACAGCGATTCTTGCTACGAGGTCTTCTTCTGAGTAAATGGGAGTCTCGTACACGAGCTTCTTCATGTGTCCCCACAGGAAGAAATCGAGGCATGTTAAATCGGGCGATCTCGGTGGCCAGGCTACGGGCCCACCCCGGCCTATCCATCGGTCCCCAAAAGTGGCGTTCAGATAATCCCGCGCATCGTTGCTGGAGTGTGCTGGGGCCCCGTCGTGTTGAAACCACATTCGTCAACGAATAGCCACGGGAACATCTTCCAGCAGTTCCGGCAACGTTTCTTCAAGAAATATCCGATAAACCCGCCCGTCGAGTCGGGCAGGCAGCAGGTACGGCCCAATCAACTTGCCATGGACGATACCCGCACAAACATTGACGGCGAACCGTTCTTGATGAGCATGCACCCGTGTAGCATGTGGATTTGCGTGCGCCCACACGTGAGAATTGTGCATGTTGAACACACCCTCACGTGTGAAACAGGCCTTATCTGAGAACAGCACATAAGCCGGAAAATTAGGCTGCACCGCTGTCTGCTGCAGAAACCAGCGTGCGAATTCCACACGAAGAGGGTAATCCCGAGGTTTTAATGCCTGGACTCTCTGACGATGAAACGGATGTAACTGCTGCTCGTACAACACTCTCCAGACCAGGTCGTGGTTCACACCGAGGATACGTGCAACACCTCGCGTGCTTGCGCTTGGATTGTCCTCAAATCGCCGTAGGATTTCTTCTTCCATGTCAGGAGTGCGCACGTTTCTCTCCCGACCAGTGTCATGCATGTTTGCATGGAATGTTCCAGTTTCTCGCAGTCGCCGATGCAAATGCGCAAACGTTTGGTGGTTTGGCACACGTCTGTTTGGGAAGCGCTGTCGGTACAACCTCACAGCAGCTCTTCCGTTTCCATTGGCAGCCCCATACACCATATGCATGTCAGCCATCAGTAGTCGTGAAGCGCTCCATGTTACGCGTACTACGTCCGATTTAAGAATGCCCGCGGCAAGCGCGAGTCTAGCCCACTTCACCTTTTAGCCAATTGCAGCGGCGCCCTCTCGCGCCGAATGGTGACGTCAGCGGACATACACTTATAGACGAAAAGGGTTTGTCTTGGTGTTGCCTATCCCTCATTACAATTTGTACAGAAAGTTTTCAAACACCCTGTATATATATATATATATATATATATATATATATATATATATATATATATATATATATGTGTGTGTGTGTGTATATATATAACCTTGGTTAACCTTGGTTTTGCTTCCGCCCCCAATTATTCATTCTGACGGTCAAGCTTGTCACTCCACCTTAGACCTACAGTTTAATGTGGAATCCGAACAACGTCCCACTAGTAGCCCAGCGTCTTAACCACTAGGCTACCCAGGGTACCCATTTATCTACCAACCAATTTCTTTGTGGAAGGATGAACAGCTGGGATTTGCTGCACGCCGCCTGCCGTCATCGGGTCTCGACCCCAGGGCCAATGGATTCGTAGTCAGCGACACTAACCACTAGAGTGACTAGACCACCGAGGCGCATTTATATATACTGTATATCAGACTGGCCCAAAAAACCTATTTTTGAAAAGTGAAAGTCTCACCCCCTAAAATTGTTACCACCATCATAATATACTCGCACACTAAATTTCAACAATATCTATGCACTTTCGATGGTGCCGACAGTCTCTTGTATTTTTCATTTATTGGGAAAATATCAATTGCTGGTAAAATTACTTTAAGAAATCCCATAATTCGTAGTACAAATATTGTGTGCAAACCATGCCTATTCACAATCTTGTGGATTGTGCTCCACATGTTACACTGTTACACATGTTACACTGAGTAGAAACACGTCTTCACGTCAGTATTGCTTAAGACGCAGTGAGAGATTGATGTGCAAGTGTTTTCTTTTAATATTTGCAGATTTTATCCTTCACCATGTCCGATTCAATTGTAACAAGAAGAAAAACTGAAATATGGCTGATTGGACAGCCAATTGACACAATTGGCAGTAAGAAGCTTCCATCCAATGGAGATGTACTACGTCGGCTTTTCTGTCTCACAAACAGTAAGAAAACATTGAAAGAAGCATCCAACATAGTTTATGCTGAAATTTTTGAGATTTGGGACAAGGCGAAAATACCCACCAGAGCCAAACAGCATGTACTAACGAAAATTCAGAAAATGTATGAGCTTCAGATCACTTCAAAAATCAAAATCAAACCGTAATCAAAATCAAATTGAAAAAGAAACTGAATTTCAAGATAGTTTAGATAACCTTTTTGATATAGCTCCCGCAAATGCTTTACAAATGATGTCAAATGAGGAAGATAGATCATTCCTACATGCTCAAAGAGAAAAAGGGAGGCGAGATTACATGACTGATATTGATAACAAACTGGTCGCTAAGCAAATGCGAAAACGGAAAAGAGATGAAAGAAATGCTGCACTAAAAGAAGCCGAGGCATTGCGAAAGAAACTGTCTTCAGCTGCAGTTCAGTTCAGTAATAGCAGTTCAAGCAGTAGTAGTGATGAGCAACCAGAGCCAGGCACATCGTGCACTCCTGAAATGACATCCAAACCTTCAAGCAGCACAATATCAAATAAGTGTAAGCGCATCGTAACACCTGATCTGACAATGGCATTAGATCGAGCAAAAACAAGTGATCGTAGTGCTGTTATGGTGCTTTCAGCTGCTGCAACTTCTCTTGGACATGATATTGACAATGTTGTTTTGAGCAGAAGTACTCTACAGAGGGCGAGGAGTGCCGTACGCCAAAAAGTTGCAGATGACATTAAGCAAACCTTTACCTCTGACGTTCCGCTTACCATTCATTGGGATGGTAAAGTAATGCAAGATATAACAGGTGATGAAAAAAATAGATAGGCTAGCTATTCTTGTATCCGGTGGAGGAAAGTCTAAGCTTCTAGCAGTACCCAAACTTGTTTCTGGAGAAGGCGGAAAAATTGCAGACGCAGTTCTAGAATGCTTAGACGATTGGAATTTGCGAGAATGTATTCAAGCAATGTGTTTTGATACTACCGCTAGCAATACTGGCAAAAAAAAGGTGGTGTTCTATCAGGAGGAGTACATTTTCGTCAACCTGGGTCTTTACATCGCGCTAGGTGGCTGTCGCGAGAGATTTATGCCATCAAAATTGTATTGTTTCGCTCGCAGTTCAACCTGACAAAACAGGAACTGAGTGCAATGGAACGCTTCTCTCGCTATGCTGTCCGCTTTTATGTGCCAAAATGGTTTGCGGCTCCTATCGCATCTTTTGCACCAAGAACCGATTTGGAGTATCTAAAAGAGCTTCAGCAATATGATGATAAGGAACTTTCAGCAATAGCTAGTAAAGCACTATGCCGTCACCTCTGGTATCTAAATGAAGAACTTGTGTCGCTTGCCTTTTTTGATGATGGCATAACTTTGCAAGTGAAACGGCAGATGGTTCAGGCATTGGAAAGACCTGGTTCAGAAATACCAGAAAAACGAATTGCTTTTGACCACACTCATGATGACCCACTAGAGAAAGTCTGGCTGACTTTGTCTCAAGCTCAAGTCGCTCCTTCTTTGAGAAATTGTCCCTTCAATCGACGTTTCTCGAAGTAGATCCTGCAGAATGGGATAACAGGGACGACTATAAATTAGCTAAGGAACATGTTAAAACAATGACTGTTGTAAACGATAATGCAGAGAGAGCGGTCTCATTAATTCAGAGTTTCAGCTGTCATCTCACAAAAAACGAAGAACAACTGCAGTACCTTCTTCAAGTCGTGGAAAAACACCGAGAGCAGTTTCCAGAGGCAAAGAAATCAATGATAAAGACAGGAAGCACAACAACCTCATGAGTTAACATTAAAAAAGTGGATTAGGCCTATTCGGATACACTTAAAAAAAACACGCCTGTTGTAGTTACCTCATGGGTGGTGCGGAAAAACTACACATTTCAGAGTCTGTCGGCACCACTAAATATTAGGGAATCTGGCTGAAACTTCACTCAAAACTTCCTATCGACACTAGGGTGGATCACTTTTCACTTTTTTTTAAAAATTATAGCTGGTCAAAGTTTTTCCCATGATTTGGTTCAGTGGAAGTACACTGACACCATTTTTACCAAAATCGATCAATATTTAGGGGTCGCGCATCGACCTTGAAATTTCAATTTTGGAAATTTGGCCAAATTGACAATTTTTTACTGAATAAAGATAAATCATCAAATGACCATATTTTCTGAATCCTCTCAGTGAAAGAAATCCTCTCAGATACTTACCAAGTTGATCGGACAAGTGGTTTAGAAGTTACACTCACCTAGAAATAACATTAAAATTTAAAATACCGTATTTGTCCCCCGTTATGGACGTAATCATAGCATCAGTAGCTGGCGCATCCTAAAATCCCAATTACACACACACGCTATGTCTATGACCAATATTTTTACTAATCACAGTTTGCTTTTTACAGATCAACTGTGTCAATTGATTCTTGTTTGATAAGTCTAGACTTTAGTACAATGGATAAACTGTTAACAACCAGGAGTGGGAAGACCCTGAAAGTTACTTATTCTGGAAAAGAGAAAGCAGCAACAACAGCACCACCTTCTCTAAGGTCAGCCACGGACGTCTTCTTAATTGGTCAGCCATCTTCCTCGATCGGTGGTGCCAAATTGCCAACCACCCATCAAGTTCTCCAGTACTTCTTCTATGCCAAGCAGGAAACTACTGACAGGAAGGCCGCCGTAAAAGACACGGTGGCCAATGTTCTGGCATTTTGGAACATGGCACGTATAAAGACGATCACGAGGCGTAACTGCGAAAGAAAACTGGAGTTACTGTAGGAAGAGTGGCGCTCGCTGCAGAAGAGCAAGATGAGAGACAGTGACGCGGGAAAAGGCAGGGAGAAGTTTTCAGAAAATCTGAACAAGCTCTGGGACATCGGAGCTCCCGATGTTATTGAAGAGATACAGAAAAGTCGACTGCTCTCAGACAACAACAAACAAGAAGATATTAAATTTTATGAGGATCAACGGGGCCTGCGCCAGGCAACAATGAGTGGGAATGATAGTGTTCGTTGTCAAGAGAAAACTGCAACTCTCAAGACAATCTCGTGATGAGCCAGGCACCTCAAAACGAAATTAGGAACTGAAGCTGAGAGCGACGATGAATCTCTAGAAAGCAGATCATCGAGCAACTCCGAATCTCCGAATCACAGCTAGAACCAGGGATGGGGTCAAATACAATTGCCAAAATACAAATATAGATACAAATACACTATTTTTTTTACGGCCAAATTCAAATACAGATAAAAATATTCGAATTTATAAATCCCCAAATACAAATATAATACAAATATGAAGCTTCAAATACAAATAAAATGCAAATACAATTTTTACTGTATTTGCAAATTTCGTACCAATTTCATCCTAAATATAAACGGATAATATTTACTTGACTTCGGCTACCCCTCAAGTAAGACAATACTGGTATAGTACTTATTGTATAAAACTTAACATTGCAATACTTTGGCTCTTATCAAAGTAGACTTCATTTTCACACCAAGGCAAGAAAAGTAACAAATTCCTCGTTTATTATTTTTATTAGAGAAAAATATTTCACACTTCTTGATATTTCTGCACTTTTGCATAATTAAAGAAAATAAATTCATATTTCTCAATGTTTGATTTTTACTGTTCATATCAATTTGTAGTTATATGCACAGGTCCTTGCACTATGTGACTTTTATTATAATGCATCCCCGACGTTATCCACTACACCAGCGCCTCCCTTTAAGTAACATTAAGATATCTACTGCCTGTACAATGGATTTAAAACATTTAACTTAAATTACATTAGTGTATTTGACTGTATTTGAAGCAAATACGGCAAATAAAAGGCTCAAATACAAATTAAAATACAAATATGCAGCTTTTTAAATTCTCAAATACAAATACAAATGCAAATATCCATTTTTGTGTATTTGTAAATACAAATACAAATACAAATACGTATTTGACCCCATCCCTGGCTAGAACCACCATACTGACAGCCGAGAGAATCAACTGTATCAATCAGCCTTCCTCACCGCATCCTCAATGCACCGGCTGTTATTGAAGTGGCTGATCGCTTCCGGATGTCCAATAATCAGGTGTGTATATATATCAGTAATGATCTTTCCTTGACAAAGATATAATAGACGTAACGACGGAAAATTTAGTGATTATTTTGTCACATAAAAACCATACGCATCCTTGTCAATTTCCTTTCAATTTCGCACATAGGTGGCAAGTGTCGTGGCGGCAGTCCTACGTTCGGCAGATCCGCCCGCAGACCTGGACAAATTCAGTATCTCGAAGGACACGTCTCGCCGTGGAAGAGTGGCACATCGTTGTGAAGTGTCGACAGCTGTGCAGAAATCCTTCGTATCTCCGAGGCATGCTGTCGTCCACTGGGACGGTAAAGTAATCAAGGTCAGTTTTGCCCTCACCGTGGACGACAGTGAATTAACATGTTCCAGTGACGACAGTGGATTGACATATTCCAGTGGACGATAATGGATTGGCATGTATGACATACGTTTCAGGACTCTCTTGGATCATTGGAGCACCGCCAGGCGATTCTCATCTCCGGAGCTCCCCAATGCACAGAAGGAAAGTTGCTGGCCGTTCCGGCTGTTGCTGACGGCACCGGTCTGTCCCAGGCCCAGGCGACCTTTCGTGCTCTCAAAGACTGGGGATGCGAGAACAACGTGATTGGACTGTGCTTCGACACAACTTCCTCCAATACGGGGAGGGTGCAGGGTGCGGTGGTCCAGCTGGAGAATATGCTTGGTAAACCGCTCTTCCAGCTGGGCTGTCGCCATCACGTTATGGAGCTCATCGTGGGGGCAGTGGTCATCACCGCGTTTGGAAGAACCACAGCACCAACTGAACCTTTGTTCCAGTATCTGAGGAGAAGGTGAATTTCAAGTCTAAGGCGCATTTGTTTTCTCCAATGATTTTTTGCCTTCAGAGCAATTGAGATATCAGCGTCCTTCTACTAATGATGTTAATAGCAGTCGAAAAGGGAAACTTCAGTCGTTTTCATGCAATATTTTCATAACTCCCCTTTCAGGTGGGACAAGCTCGACCTCTCGACTTATCGCGAGCTGGAGATCGAGCATTTGGCGGAGGTGACGTGGCTGATGGAGCTCCGAGATGAGGCAGTCAAGTTCCTCGGCACCGCTTCTGGTCTTGTCAGAGAAGACTACCGAGAAGTGGCGGAGATTACACTCCTGGTACTCGGGGCCCAGCCACGTCGTGGCACACACTTCATGCGCCCAGGAGCCTACCATCATGCGAGGTGGATGGCCGAGGTTGGTATTTTGAATTAGAAGTTAAATATTGTATTGCCTTCTGCAAACAGCCATTTGAAGTCCCTACCAGAAAAAAATAAGATAAATAATTTACCATTAAACAAACTTATATGGAGTGGTATCGGTATTTATACATCACAGTGCGTATTCGTTTCAGATCATCTACTACACGAAGCTCCTGATGTTCAGCGGTCAGCTGGAGTTCGACGACGAGCTGGTACAGAAACTTCAGAGAGTGGTACTATTTACTGCACTCCTCTACGCACCTGCCTGGCTGGCGGCTCCTGTCGCAGCTGATGCCCTGCTGAATGACCTTGTGTTGTACCAGCGTCTTCTGCAGTACAGGGCTGTGGATTGCGAGATTGCAGAGGCTTCACTGGCAGTGATCAGGCGGCACTTGTGGTATCTGAGGCCTCAGACCGTCGTTTTCGCCCTCTGCAGTGACAAAGTGGAAGACACTGTGAAGCACGAGATGGCAAAGAAGCTGTGCCGCCTCGCTGTGCCCGAGGACTTCGCGTATGACAACGTCTCGGTTGATGACACGACGCGCCTTCCGGACCTGATCGATGAGTCATCGTGGTTCGTGTTCACAGGCCTGCAGGTGTGCGCGTCTACGTGGCTCACTCTGCCGGTGAATAAGTGGGATCAAGATAAGAACTACTGTGATCTGAAGAATGTCATCTCGCATCTGAAAGTTACCAACGACGTGGCAGAGAGAGGGATAAAACTGATAGAAGATTACGCGAACACTGTCACAAAAGACGAGTCACAGCTGCAGGGTCTTCTTCAGCTCGTGGAAAAGAGCCGGAAAGAACTCGGTGACTTCAAGAAGTCGTCACCTGCCAAGATGACGTAGCGCAGAGGGAAAGGGAGTTAGCAGAGAGAGTACATGGCGCACGCCTTAAGATGACGTGTGTTCTAACCACGATTCATACAGTTTTTGAACCTAGTTAGGGGCACCGGAGTAAGTGCCTTTAGTGATATCGGTAAACCGTTTTAATACAAAATACATTTGATCTTTCCTTATTCGTTTTATCTTATCCTAAAAAGCAGAAAATGGCAGACAGCATATGGAGGTACGGGGACAAATACAGTATTTTAAATTTTAATGCTATCTCAAGGTGAGTACAACTTCTAAATCACTTGTCCTATCAACTTGGTAAGTATCTGAGAGGATTTCTTTCACTGAGAGGATTCAGAAAATATGGTCATTTGATGATTTATCTTTATTCAGTAAAAAATTGTCAATTTGGCCAAATTTCCAAAATTGAAATTTTCAAGGTCGATGCGCGACCCCTAAATATTGATCGAATTTGGTAAAAATGGTGTCAGTGTACTTCCACTGAACCAAATCATGGGAAAAACTTTGACCAGCTATAATTTTTTAAAAAAGTGAAAAGTGATCCACCCTAATCGACACGCATCACAAATTCCAGGGGTGAGACTTAAGAAAAGAAAAGATTTATTTTTCACCACTATGAGCCTGGGCCGGTCTAAATATATATATATGATCTACATATGGAAAATTATCGAAAAACTGGTACCAAACCTCAAACTAAACCCAATTACCATCCAGACAACGCTGGAAAATAGGAAAGGCAGAATGTGTAGTGTTCCAAAATTAAAGGCGCGACAAGGGACCTCCTCAACTCTGAAGGAAAATAGCTTGGTTGTCAAGGGGCCAAGAATTTTCAACCAGTTTCCAAAGGACCTCAGAAACATTACAGGGGTCAAAGTTGAAGTCTTCAAGAGAAGACTAGATATCTGGCTCAGGACGGTACCAGATGAGCCGGGTGTACCTGGCTATGTACGGTGGAGAGCGCAAGAGAGCAACTCGCTCCTCCACCAAGCCAGGACTAGAGGCGGGGCCACCAGCTTGACCTTCGTGTGAAGAAAGACCGATGCACGGAACCCAAACAAGGTTAACAAGGTGTATATATAATGTTTCTTTCTGCCCTATATATATCTTCCTGTGGCAAATGGAGTGGGGTCCCTCACCTAACTCCAGGGAGCAGACATAAAAGTTATGTCTTCTGGAGGAGCTTCCAACAGAAAATTGTTTACTTCAGGTTTAAGTAACTGGTTGAGTGTTACTTTTAGGTTTGCTGTTTAGCTCTTTCTGAATCACACATTTTACATTCAGGTGACTTCCATCATAAGAGCCGTCATTTGGATATTTCACACGAGTCTATAATTAGTTTTGATGTCATCACGTTTACTAATGTACTTGTAGATGATGTTTGGCATGTAGGTTCTTAGTGGGTTCCTTCAGGACTATTTGTTACCCATTCCTGTTGATGATATTTTATCTTTGGTTAAAGTGTGCGTCTGAAAACTTTTTTACGTTTAACGGACGCTGTTTGAGGTTGTTTAACCTCCTTCGTAATGGCAAAAGTCATGTGACGGAAGGAACCTACAGCTGTACGAGGGGTCCGAACCACAGGTCGCTACATCCGAACCAGGTCGCTACATGCAAAGGGTGGTCACCCATCTAACTACTAAACCAGGGGCAGATTCAGAGCACAATTTTGAGAGGGGTGTGGCGCTGGCATACTTCCATGGCGCGTTACACTTATACGCGTTTCCTAATTTACAGTGACCAAATCTGTTGTGGAATAAACATAACCTCACTGATTATACTTATACATTGTCGTCTCTGTATAATTGTGTCTATACAGTTTTCCTCTATCAAAGTGCTGAATGGACTCCCTTCATCTGCATTTTTATAGGATTTTATTTTCAATCCATCCATCCATCGTGTTCTGCCTATCAGGCAGGTCCAACTAATGTGTCCCGCCAACGTGTTCTATCCTGAGCTATCCTTTTCATCTCATGGTAGCTCCTGCCTGCCTTCAAATCATCCAGCATTGCTTTCCTTTTCCTTCCCCTCGGCCTTCGACCTTCATATCTACCCTCTATCACCTCCTTCAACAATCCTTCTCCTCTCAACACATGTCCGATCCATTTCTTCTGTCTTTCTCTTATCACCTTAATGAGTCTTCTTTCCTCCCTCACCTGTCGCAGTACTTCCTCATTACTTTGGTGTTCCCTCCAGCTTATTTTTAGTATTTTTCTCCAAATCCACATTTCAAAACTTTCCAGGAGTTTCTTTTCAGTTGTTTTCAGTGTCCATGTTTCTGCTTCATAGAGTACCACACTCCATATCAAGCTTTTTACTAACCTTTTCTTCAGTTTCAAGTTGAGTTTACCTGTAAGTAGTCTTTTCTGTCTCTCAAAAGCTACCTTACCCATACCAATTCTAGATCTTACTTCCTTATTGCAATCTCCATTGTGGGTTAATAAAATTTCCAGATATTTAAACTGCTCAGCTTCTTCTAAGGTCCGATTTTCTATCGTTAGGTTCATTTGTGTTCCTTTCCTTCTTGCAATTTTCATTACCTTTGTCTTGGTCTTATTAATTCTCATTCCGAATTCTTCCGACGTTGTTGTCAAGCTATTGCCCATTCTTTGCAGTCCTTCCTCAGTACTACAAACAAATGCCTTGTCATCTGCAAACCTTACAGATTTGACCAGTTTACCTCCCACTCTGATTTCCTCTTCCAGATCTGAGAATACTTCTATTATCATTGCTTCCGCTTAGATGTTAAATAACACAGGGGACAGGGGACATCCTTGTCTAACCCTTTTCCCAACCAATCCAGGCTCCGATTCTCCTCCTGCAACTCTAAAATTCACAGTCTGCCCAAGATATAGATTTTTTATCAGCCTACGGTCCCTCCAGTCAACATTAATATTCTTCAATATTTCCATTAGTTTCCTCCAATGGACTCTGTCAAAAGCTTTTTCAAAGTCAATAAAACAAAACATTTCCTGATTATGTTCCAGCACTCTCTCTCCCATCATTCTCATAATACCTTCCGCATTTTGACCTAAATCCAAACTGATCCTCTCCAATGTACTGCTCAGCTCTGTTCGTTAGTCTTCTGGTTGGTATCCTTAGCATTATTTTTGATGCATGGCTGACTAAGCTTATGGTTCGAAATTCTGAACACTTGGTGGCCCTCTACACACACACACACACACACACACATATATATATATATTATATAATATATATATATATATATATATATATATATATATATATATATATAATATATAATATCACTTAAGTCGTTTATATATATATATATATATATATATATATATATATATAAACCTTGGTTTTGCTTCTGTCCGAATTGTTCATTCTGTCACTCCACCTTAGACCTACAGTTTAACTTGTAATCCGAACCACACTCCACCAGCAGCCCAGCGTCTTAACCACTAGGCTACCTATGGTACCCATTTATCTACCAACCAATTTCTTTATTGTATGGAAGGATAAACAGCTGGGTTTTGCTGCGCGTCGCCTGCCGTCACCGGGTCTCAATCCCGGGGCCGATGGATTCGTAATCAGCAACGCTAACCACTACAATATTCAGGAGATATTAGGATTTCAAACTGAATTAAGTTATAGTTAGGATCAAGACATGGATTAAGAATATAGCTGTTGGTTTCTGCTGTTTCCTCTACATTCAATTTACTGCCATTACTTTTTGTACAGTTTTCTTTAAGGTTCCACATCTAGCCTTATTCCTCTTGTTTATATAAACAGTGTAAACATCAGAATCTAAAGAAACGGTTTAAGTTTTGTGAGGATCATCGCAAAACACTTATATGACAATGGTTATTTTAAATTACCCTCGTACCCCTAAAAAAAAAAAAAAAAAAAAACATTCCAAGAAACAATTATAATTTAGTTTCCGGTTAAATGAAAACGGGATAAGATGATATATGTTGTATGGAAGGGTAACTTTAATAATGTAATTGTCATGTATGGATGAAGATTAGATATAATTATTCTATTAACTTCCTATCCCGTACGGTATTTTTCACCGTAACCGTACAGTCTATTTTCCCGTAATAATGGTTTATCATTGATAGAGATTAGATAGGAAATCATTTACATGCTAAAAAAGTTGCAATTACACATAAGGAAATTTGTATGGGATAATATGGGACTGAAAAAAGTCAAGGTTGGATTACAGTGTGTGCGTGTGTGTGTGTGTGTACATATGAAATGATACATAAAAAATATAACTACATGAAAATGAGGTATTCCTTCGTTACTGGTGAAGGCATTTAATGTATTAATTGCTATTTTTTATTTATTTTACAATAAATACTTCGTAAATGAATAAAAATGTGACTTGGGAATGTTTTAATAAAGGATGCAGCACTTTTTTTCCCACAGTATTAATTACCTGGAAAGTATCACATTGTGAATATTTAATGAAAGTGTTCCTGCTTAATACAGAGGTACAATATATATATATATATATATATATTGCCCTGAAGGGATAAAATGAATACGAAAAATACTGGAATATACGATTTTATGTGCAAAACCAGGACATATAGTTCATATCAGGAACCCCCCACCAATATATGCCTCGTACTGTTGGTGGTCACGATTACCTTTTACTCGTGGTGGAGTGGTTGAACAGTGTAGTTTCAGTGAGAGACAGATTGTTCATAATCACCCATTTTCATATGGTACTACTCATCACTTACGATGGAAATAAAAATCAAGCTTATCGGCGTCCCGGAAGACCGTCAGTTGCTACAGAACGAGCTGAAAATGTCTTCCTTGCTCGTCAGGTAAGATCAAGTGAGGTGTAATGCACGCTAAGGCTGTAAATTTGTCACTAAACTCAGCTAAACAGCATCTTCATAAACTGTGATGCAGTGAATACTGTACATGGCGCAATGAAAACCTTTACTGACAAAAGTAAATGTAAAACGCAGATTCGAGTGGACGAAGGAAATGAATCACAAGCATCCTGAAATTTGGAAGTGGGTCCATTTTTCAGACGAATCTCAATGATTCAAGTGGACGCACATGGATGTAGACAAAGTCAACTGAAAATCAAAGAAGCTTCCAGCTTACAGTCCACAGCACAGCGTGGAAGTTTTAGTGTTATGTGTGGGCAGCAACATGGTATGCTGGAAAGACGGATCTGTTGTTCGTCGAGGAACGTCTGAATTTCAGGAAATATATATCCATCCATGAGAACTATTTTCGTTCACCGTTAACAATGAGCTTAACAATCGCGTGTTGCAAGAAGACTATATGCAGCATATCGCGACTCACGATACACTACTCAGTTAAAAGTTCTTCCTGGGGCTTCGAGTCCAAATATGACTCCTATTGAGCACGTCTGTCGTTTTAAATTATTTTCGTTTGTATTTTGTTGTAGTAAATCCAAACTCACACTAAAAACGTACTCTAAGAAGATGGACAAGAAAATGAACCACAGTGAACATATTTAGTTCAGTCCGGAAGGTTTAAAAATTCTGATATGTAGAGACAGACGAACAACTCCGGCCCTAAATGTCGACATTATAAAACTTAGGGAATTATCCCGATAGAATTTGTTAAAATTCGCTAATTTGTGAGATAGAGCAAAACAAGTGCCGATGTCTTCGCCCAATCTGACAAAGAAAGCGAATTTTTTTTCAATGAAGTGAAGCACTTGTATTCTCTTTGTCAATTGTCGTTCCGAAGCCGAAGACAGTTTCACTTTTGAAGCTGAACAAGTAGAACAGCTTTCAGAATTGACTCTGAATGCAGATTTGAACTGTAAATATTGTAAAAATTGTAAGCAAAAGTAATAATGAAAAATATGAAAATCAGATGAAAGCATGTTAAGATTTTTGAGCAATGAATTTTGATAATTTTTTTTTTTTTATAATAAATACTGCATTTAAGAATTATATATTTGGTCAAGTAACCTTGTGCATCTCTCTGAGGGTTAAGTAACCTTGTGGATCTATTTGAGGGTCAAGTAACCTTGGGTATCTATTTGAGGGTCACTGAAAAGATGTACTATAACTAAATCCACGCCAAAAAAAAAAAAAAAAATTGCTTCAGAACAGCTAAAACGATTCCTTTGGGACAGACATGAACCATTATCAAAATATTTCAGAATTACTCGCGACAATTGTACGTTACAGACAAATTACCATCAAAATCACTTCTGTGAAAACAGTCATTGAGATTTCAGAAGCTAAAGTACGACCGAATTTAGTTTAAATCTGGTTATTGATCGGAGCACGCGAATTTACAAAACAAAATACAAATTAATTAATTCGTAATTTATTATTATTTAATATTAATTAATTAATATATTAATTAGTCATGAGAATAAAGTTCTTACGCTTCACTGCATGAGGTTGTTCAGCCTCCTTCTTAAAGGCAAAAAATGTAACGTTGACGGACGGTATCCGAACCATGTAAAGATTACTTAATCATCTAAACGCAAAGAATGGTTACCCATCCAACAAGTGAACAGGCACAACGTCGCTTAACCTCGCTGATCTAGCTTTAATTTTGGTGAAATCATTGATTCTCAAAGAATGATCTAGATTCTAGAGCAGTGGTTCCCAACCTTTTCACCACAAAGGGCCCCTTTTATTTTTATTTTTTTCCCACGGACCCCATGTTTTTGAAAGATTCCGTCTACCAAACAAACTGTTTTTATTAACTAATAATTAACTCGTTTTCTGATTTTTCACTATCAAATAAAGGACATATAAGAGAGTATGCAATTAAAATACAACCTATTAAATAAAGTATTAATGATTCCAGCCAAGAGCAAGGAAACTTGAAATTTTAGCCTAAGCGCCCTTATCGTGGGTAAATGTACGATTTCTATTGGAACCTCTCGAAATATTGAAAGCTCACGGACCCCCAGTACTACCTTCGCGGACCCCCAGGGGTCCGGGGACCCCAGGTTGGGAACCACTGTTCTAGAGCTTAAAAATATACACGAATGATATTGTGATACTTCGGCAAATGATATCGCATCCAACCACATTAAATTTTATGGCTCTTTTTCATTCAGAATTTTCAAAATAAACGCAGTCACAATAGATCCTCCGGTTATCTTTAATGTATTTTATTTTTCTATTTACTTGTTTTATTTTATTCTATTTATTTGCTCATTCGACTCTTCCAAATTTCTGCTCTTTTTACCCTTATCTGATATGAAAGATTGTACCATGTGATTTGGCTAATGAATTATAGTGAAGAGGCGGTTGTTAGCTTTGATCTAATTTTGTGTTCAATTTATTTTGACTTTAATTTGGATATATTTTTGCTAAAAAGGGTTATATATATATATATATATATATATATATATATATATATATATATATATATATATTATATATATGGGAATGAACTCAGAATGGTTCCCTGAGGTTTTTTATGATACACACAGACCGTGCATGGAACAAGGAACTCTTCTAGGAAAATTAAATTCACTATAGTCCGAATAAGTAATGTTAAATGACAAATGCTATAGTTTTCTTTTTCATGATGCTAGCCCGACGTGGGCAACGGGTCACTCGCAAAGAGGTCCCAAAAATATAGCTTCCCTCACCAGCTATCTGCAAAGCAGATAGGATCCAGCTTCTTTGATGTATTCAATCTGACGTGAAGGCAGCGAGTCTTTCACTTATATTGAGGTTCTAAATGTAGCTGGGCTAGGCTGCTTTAAACCCTAGATCCTGTCCCAAAGCTGGATCCTATCTGCTTTGCAGATAGCTGGTGAGGGAAGCTATATTTTTGGGACCTCTTTGCGAGTGACCCGTTGCCCACGTCGGACTAGCATCATGAAAAAGAAAAAACTATATTGTTTGTCATTTACCATTACTTATTCGGACTATAGTGGATTTAATTTTCCTAGAAGAGTTCCTTGTTCCATGCACGGTCTGTGTGTATCATATTATATATATATATATGATCAGCGAAGTTAAGCGACATTGGGTCTGGATAGTAGTTGGGTGGGAGACCGTCCTCCGTGTCCAGATTATGTAGTGACCCGTGGTTCGGATCCACGTAAAGCTGTAGGTCCCCTCCGTCATATGTCCTTAGATGCTGCGAAGGAGGTTAAACAACCCCAATCGTATATATATATATATATATAATTATCCGTATGATTTGGGGCTTTGCATATTTGATTAAACGTTATAATCGTGAATAGCTTAAAAATTGGGCTACGTTGATGTAAAAAGTACTCAAATTTCGAAATTTTGCATGTTTTTTTATGTAGGAAGAAAGGGGCAAGAGCGAACGCACGCAAAAACGTCCCCCCTCCCCCTAGAAGGGGAAGAATAGAGCCAAAATCAAGTTTTCGAGATGCCTGGACACTCTGCGTTTGAAAGATTGGAGGTCATAGACAAGAAAAAAAGATGGATTGAGGAAGGGTGTTCCAGAGTTGACCGGTTGAGTAGATGAAAGATCGAGAATATCGATTAAACCTTGCGTTAGAAAGTTGGAGAGAACAGAGATGAGAATGTATCGAAAGTCTGGTATTGCGTGCTCTCTCCTTAAAGGAGGAGGCATGCAGTTAGAGAATTCAGAGGAGCAGTGTCCGTTATAATAGCGATAGCAAAGAGAGGGTGAGGCAACATTGCGGCGAAGAGAGAAGGATTGAACACAGTCAGTAAGAGGTGGGGAACTGATGAGGCGAAAAGTCTTTGATTCCACACGATCAAGTAGAGGTGTTTGGGTTGAGCCACCTCACACATAAGAATCGTATTCCATACAGGGGCGGACAAGACCCCTGTACAGAGAGATCAACTGAGTTGGGGTGAAGAAACTGCGGAGACTGTACAGCACACCTAACCTCTTAGAAGCTGTTTTAGAAAGAGAATATGTAATCTTTCCAGGAATGATCAATGAAAAGGGAAACACCAAGAATGCTAAGAGAAGAGAAAGGATTGAGTTGTGTGTCGTTGAGGGTAAGGGTATAGTCGTGTGGAAAACTGTGACGAGTAGACAGATGAAGGAACTGCCCGAACAAGAGATAGTAGAAATTTATACACTCCAGATGCTGCTCGAGTTGTATAGACGATTTAGGTTGATACCTGAAAATGGTATAGCTAAAGGAAAGACTCCGAGATAACTTTAGATACGTTCAGCATATTTAATGACCTGTGAAATTGTCTCGTAAATAACTTCAGGTTTAAAAGTGTCAACTTAAAGACAAGGTCAACTTCGGTTAAAACTTCATTCAGTCAACTCCACTTAATTAAGACCATTTCAGACCGGCGTTCAGCCGCACTGATTGTCACCGACGAGAAATCAACGTGAATCGCCGATAAAATAGGAGTTTGAGAGGTTTCAATCTTGCATTAAAAGAGATTTGCGTTGAAAAGTGGAAATAAAACCCGTAGATTTTATGATCAATTCTTCAGTTACTCTATTATACAGGGTGTCTCAAAAGTCACTATCTATTTCGGTGATATTAGTTGTTTTTTTAAAAAATGCTATGCTGGCATAAAGATATGTACTTCTGGTGCAAATTTGTGTATTTAAAAAAAGTTAATTGGTTTATTATCTTGACATGCTTGAACAATTCCTCGAACCTCAACTTCTTAAAGATGGCATTCTTGACACAGTAGTTTTTCAGCAGGATGGAGCACCGTGCCATTATGCAATAATTGTACGTGATTATCTTGACAGACGCTTCCCCGGTCGCTGGATTGGTCGTGGAGGAACACAACCATGGGCAGCACGTTCACCCGATTTAACACCATTAGATTTTTTCGCCTGGGGTTTCATTAAGTCTAAGGTGTACACTGGTAGAAGAATTAGTGATGTAGCCGAACTTCGAAATCGTATTACCGATGCAGTTCAGAAAATAACACCTCAAATGCTGGAAAGTGTGTTCGGGAAACAACTTATCGCTTTGAGCTCTGTAGAGACACTGATGGTCGCCATGTGGAGACAGATAAATAAATAGCACTAATTCTTTGTGGCACTTACTTTGAAATAAATATATTTCATGTCTTAAACCAGTTTTCGTAATTCCCATTAGTTTTCAAAATAGATAGTGACTTTTGAGACACCCTGTATATGTTACAGTAAGCACGGGCGTGTACAGAAATTAAGGAAAGAGGGAGGGCTCAGTGGGGGGGAGGCCTGGAGAACATTTTGGAAATACAGTACTCAGAAACGTGTCCTGGTGACATCTGGAGCATATAACTGAGTAGCTGAAGGATGAGATTCATACTCATTTTCTGACAAACATTTTTATTTAAACATTTGAAGACCAATAAAAACTTACTTTAATAAGTACTGAATTGACAATTACTTTGGAATTTATAGGAACAAATGGAATTATATAGGAAGTTATTTAGGAACTATAGAATTTATTGGGGGACGCGCGCCCCCTGCGGCCCTCCTGGTAAGATTGTGAAACTAGTGATTTGATGAAATGCCTGACATTTTCAGTAAATTCGTGTAATTTATACCATGATACAAAATTGACAAGAAGTGGATAATGACCTAACCTAGGTTACGTTAGGTCATTATCCACTTTTACTGTAACATATAATGTGTTATACAGTATTTGTCACCTACTGTATGTATTATTTCTACAGAGCGTATGAAGCAGAATTTCTTCATGGCCAGAGTGTTGGTTTGGTTTGTTGGTTTGCTCATTGTATCAGTTGCTCGGAGACACTAGCACCGGACCTCCAGTGTGAATGAGGCGAAATCACCATCCTTATTCTATTCATTATAAATTACTGAATACATGAATTATAATAGTTATACATAGAAGCGAAGTGTTCATGCCATCTTTCAGATTATGAGGGGTTGGATCGCGCTGGCGACAGTATCACAAATAAAATCTCAATATCGCTCAACTTTAAAATACTTAAGATTTTAAAATATTTTTAATTCATAAATGTGAATATATAAACGAATTATTATTATTATTATTATTATTATTATGTTAAAATAAATATCAACGACTGACATATATATATATATATATATATATATATATGGAAATTATTTCACGAAAGTAACACGTGAAAAATATTTATGATGAATAAAACCACGAAGAAAAGGAAACACAGAATGGTCCTCAAGCGCTTTCGTCTAATGACATCCTCAGTGTTCCTGAGGATGTCATTAGACGAAAGCGCTTGAGCACCATTCTGTGTTTCCTTTCCTCCGAGGTTTTATTCATCATATATATATATATATATATATATATATATATATATATTGTATATATGCGAAAATTACTACTGGTACGAGCCACAAACGCAGTACCCACATCATGTGTGAGGCTGATCATTTATGGGGCATGTTGGTATTTATTCGCCCTTGCACTTTGGTTTTTATGCGATTATGTGGCGGGGATTCTTCGCTGGCCGTCTGTCTCAAATAAATCTGGTGCTGCGGTGAAACTTGTTTTGGCGTTCTCAACTGCTTAGAGTCATTGCGGTGAGACCTCGTGTTCAGCAGACGCCGCTTATGCTATCACAACAGTGATTACATACTTTATTGCAACTGAGTTTTATATATATATATATATATATATATATATATATATATATATATGGTGGTTTCTTTCTTTTCGCGTGCGAAAGTATATGTGATGATAAGTGATGATGACAGCTGACAGTACGTATCTATATGTATTAAATGCAAACTTTATATAAATCTACACGAATGATGGCGAAATTGAAGGATGAAAGAAAAAGTATTTGTAAATTGTAAATTACATCCAAAGTAAAAGAATATATGCAAATAACTGACTTTTTCTCAGACGTTAATTTTAAACCAAACCAAACCAATTGAACTACAACGCAAAATGGAAACTTTGTAATTTAATCCTATCATTATAAACTAACCTTCCGTAATATTCGTCGATAGCAAATTATGCAATTTCTGTGTAATTACCTGAATCAGGTAGACATCTCTTCCCGTGTATGTCATACATTCTACATACACGCACAAATTTGGGTTATTACCTTCTTTAACGCACTGCGTCATCCATGAGACATAAGACCGTTCGAATCTCTTTTCAGGTCTATAATTTCGACTCTACGGTATATAAAGACTTCATAATTAGTGATTATGTATGCAAAATGAAAAGAAACAAATTGCATAATTAGGAGTATGAGACACATCATTATGTACACACAAAACATTCGGTCATTTCCACTCGACTTCACTAATGCTGTCTTTCCGGAATTTCTTTTAGCACGGGAGGAGGCAAATCTGGTTTTCTTTTAAATTAGAACTTCAATCTTTGCTATAGTCCCTCATTTAAATAATCGATTTATATTTTCTTTAATGGCGAGAACTATGCAATAGCAAAACGAACATCCATCTTAATTTTAACACAGAACTGCGTAAGAGTCTATATAATTATTTCATACAGGTAATATAGGTGCGTGTGTGTATATATCTGTATAATATTTTAGCGTCTTTTGCAGGGCCGGATTAAGACCTTTAGAGGCCCTAAGCACTTAAAAGATTTTGGTGCCCCATATATATGTAATTCAAAATATACCAAAAATAAACCATAAAATAAAATTTATTTTTGAAATGAAACAAAACTTACAGTAAGATGGAAAATAATGTTTATTTTTGTATACTTCCACTTCATTTATATTTGAAAAGTTTTCTCCTACTTTTTTTAATTGCAAAGTCTTTGATCAGATCCTCAAAACTAATCTTACGTAACACATCTGCTTCTATACTTAGTAGAGATAAGACATCCAGCCTGCCTTGTTGCATAGTTGTTCTGTTGGTATTTTTAATATACTTCAACTGAGAAAATGAACGCTCAGCTGAGCAATTTGCGACCATTAATGTTAAAAATATACGAAAGGCAATTTCTACATTTGGGAAGGCACACTCAATTGTCTTCTACAATTATTTTATAAAGTTCAGCATGACTGAATCTTGTTTTTAAATATTTAATCTATATGTATTTTTAATATGGCGCTCAAAGATTTGATATAAACAAAAATAATAACGCAAAGCGTAAAGTGTGTGATTACAACGAAATATATTTATTCTCTCAAAAAGGTGTTGTTCACTACAAATTCAAACAATGAAAAAAATAAATACTATATATGAATATATATAATTCAGTTTTCAACAGCTTATAGGCTATAAGCCGCGATTATAATAGTATAATAAATCCATGTTAATCCGACAATGGAAAATTTCTGTGGTGCCCCCCTTCCCTTGATGCCCTAAGCACGGGCTTATTTTGCTTAATGGTTAATCCGGCCCTGGTCTTTTGCAATATAGAAAAGATACCCATAAAATTAAGAGAAAAAGGGAAAAGAAAGTTTTATGAAAGAAAACAATAAATGATAGAGAAAATGGAACTTAACAGGGGGTTACTAAAGCAAGAAAGCATTCTTTTAGCCCGCGAAAGTACATAATTCTGTCTTGATAAGTCATTTTTTTATTCCTTTTAACGACTTTCAGACATACTTAGTGCTTCAGTCTCAATTCGTTACGAAAGGAAACGGAATTTTTTTTGTGTTTTAATCTTCCGGAAATAATTACACAGGATTGTTATATATGTATACTTTATTACAATTATTATATAAAAGTCCGGAATAGGGTTTAATATCATAAGAAATCTATACGGCTTTACTATATATATATATATATATATATATATATTAAAATTATTTCACGAATTATTAGACGAAAGCGCTTGAGCACCATTCTGTGTTTTTCCTTTCCTTCGTTTTTATTCATCATATATATATATATATATATATATATATATATAATATATACCCAAAATCGTGTTCCAAAAATAACTTGTAATATACTATTTTTGAGAACACCATACGGGATCAAGACCCGGTGACGGCAGGCGGCGGGCAGTAAAACCCAGCTGTTCATCCTTCCACACAAAAAAAAAAAATTGGTTAATAGATAAATGGGTACCTACCCTGGGTAGCCTAGTGGTTCTAAGGTGGAGTGAGGAGCTTGACCATCAACAGAATGAACAATTCGGATGGAAGGGAAACCAAGGTAACGAAGGTAACCAAGGTTATATATACACACGGTATATATATATATAATAATATATATATACATTTAACTGCAATGACCACGCAGTATATTAACGTATAGAAACGACGCGACGTAAGTAGAGGAGTGTTCTGCACACGGGCGGGTGCCTTATTTTTCATTTGTTTGTTATTTCTCTTCCTCGTGTGCAGAACACTCTTCTACTTACGTCGTTTCTATACATACATATATATATATATATATATATATACTGTGTGTGTGTGTGTGTGTGTGTGTATATATATATATATATGTATATATATATGAAAATTATTTCACGAAAGTAACACGTGACTAATAATTATGATGAAAATAACCACGAAGGAAAATTAAAAACGAAATAGTATTCAAGCGCTTTCGTGTCTAATGACACCCTCAGGTACACTGAAATTAATACTGTCTCGATATTATTAATTTCAGTGTTCCTGAAGATATATATATATATATATATATATAATATATATATATACAGGGTGAGTCAAAAGTCTCCATACATAGGCAAAATGGTCATAATAAATAAATGATTATTTATTTTTTATTTTTTGCAGGTGATGTGCTGAGATGCCTTTGTATGTGCCATCCGTATGTGCATTCAGTGTAATGTGCCCACATAGAGCATATTTTGTGACTTACAAGTGATTACATAATAAAGTGACCATTTTTTGCCTATGTATGGAGACTTTTGACTCACCTTGTGTGTGTGTGTGTATATATATATATATATGAATAGAAACGACATAATATTAAGGAACGTTTCTGCACACGCGGAAGAGAAATAACGAATAAATGAAAAATGAGGCGAACCGCCCGGGAATCGAACCCAAGGCCTTCCAATTGCCGGTTGGATGCGCTACCATTACACCACGGACCTCAATCATTCACAAATCGAAATTCTCCTACATAGGGCAGAAACCAATGCCCTGAGAGGGCACCCTCGCAAATCGTGAATATGTGCATTTAACTGCAATGACCACGCAGTATATAAATGAATAGAAACGACATAATATTAAGGAACGTTTCTGCACACGTTCATTTATTCGTTATTTCTCTTCCGCGTGTGCAGAAACGTTCCTTAATATTATGTCGTTTTATTCATTTATATACTGCGTGGTCATTGCAGTTAAATGCACATATTCACGATTTGCGAGGGTGCCCTCTCAGGGCATTGGTTTCTGCCCTATGTAGGAGAATTTCGATTTGTGAATGATTGAGGTCGTGGTGTAATGGTAGCGCATCCAACCGGCAATTGGAAGGCCTTGGGTTCGATTCCCGGGCGGTTCGCCTCATTTTTCATTTATTCGTTATTTCTCTTCCGCGTGTGCAGAAACGTTCCTTAATATTATGTCGTTTCTATTCATTTATATACTGCGTGGTCATTGCAGTTAAATGCATATATATATATATAGATATATATATATATATATATATAAAGAAGGAAAGAAATGCATACAAAATTTTAAGACAAAATTAGGGACGTCCGAGTTAATTTTTTAGAGAATATTTTACTTCTCGTTGTGCAGATGTCTTTTGTAAACAGGTTTTGTCTTTGATATGCATTTACCACATTATATGATTCGTTCTTTTTTTCTTTTTTCTTTTACTTTTTTTTTTTCCTTGCTGCCATCATTTTGTTGGTAAGTTGTTCACATAATTGATCTTATATATATATATATATATATATATATATATATATATATATAAAATAAGACTGGTAACGGTCTCGTGATGTTTAATTTCTTTATAGATTATGCGAAAGTGCATTACATTCAGTATCTTGTACACCAAATAATAATAATAATTAATTTATTATTATTATATCGTAGTAGGCTTTGTAGTAGTTTCGCGCCCACCTGTTTTTTTTTGTTAACACCCACGAGTGACAGTAAATGAAGTAATTCAAAAAATATACCGTCACACAAGGTCTGACCATTTGCATTAACATACTCTATAGTCGCTCTTTTAAGTATTAACCCCTTCCGCGCCGACTTCGCCGACGTCCGCGCCATTACGCAATACAAATTTTTTTACTCTATATATATGTATATTTTTTCTTTATACATTAACGCATTGAAATAAACCTTCTCTTTCGTATTTTTGCATAAAAACGAATAGTAATTATCTCATAATTCATAAAAAAAATAATTACTTTTTATTTTATTCCTATTTTGTGAATGGATAAAATCCTGTATTAATCTTGATAGTCTATTTTAAATTGGTAAATGCTAAAAATTGTTTGAGAAATGATAACGAAAATAGTCATTTTCAATTAATGTTATTTTTATTTTATTTCTTTATTTTGTTGAATTTTATTTTACTATTTTTTAGTTTATTCATATTTTAGAATGGATAAAATGTTTTCTTTTTTAAGAATATATAATATTGTAAACAGTTTTTAATATCCACTTAATAGCAGGGTTGGCAAAAACCCAGCAAAAACCCAGCAAAAACACTGGGTAGTTGGGTTTTTTGGTTTTTGCTGGGTTTTTGCCAACCCTGTTTAATATTAACGTAATGATGAAGCTATCACCTTATGGAAATAATATTTATTAAGTATTTAATATTTATATATATTTAATTTTGAAGATAATAGCGCTCAGAAAAGTTTGCACAACTTTTTCACCTTGAATCTAAATGTACGCACGACGAAAATTTCTTGCGTACACCGACTAAAAAAATTAGAGTGAACATTGCCCATGACCCCTGAGTAGGTGATAGTTGATAATGTGGGAAATTATTAACCAACCTAGAATAACTATTTGACCTACTGTAGTATGCGCCTAGCCCAGGCATAAGATTTACCTTGATTAGTCGGACGTATGAAATGGGAAGGGTTCCTGGTTTATCGGACGTCAAAAATCTGGTGGGCCCATAAAACTACATATTATTATTATTATTATTATTATTAATTATTATTATTATTATTAATTATTATTATTATTATATTATTATTATTATTAAAGTATCCCCCAACAAATAATTACGTTTTCTTTCTTTAAAAACATTTTTTTTACCTTTTCGGCGAGCCATGATAGCTATCGAAATATTTCGAAATCATTCATGTCAATTGTATGTTGCAGACACATCTCATTACCGTCATATTTATTTCTGTAAAAACAGTCATTGAAATTTCAGCAGCTAAATATAAGGCATAATTTTAGTCGAAATGGTTATTGATGACAGTCGCGTTGGCAATTATATATATATATATATATATATATAATTGTCTGTGACATAAGAGGTACAGAAATTCTCGTTAACTTCGTTGCTGTTCCGTGCGTTGGTCTCTCTTCACACGAAGGTCAAGCTGGTGGCCCCGCCTCTTGGTCTGGCTTGGTAGAGGAGCGAGTTGCTTTCTTGCGCTCTCCACCGTACATAGCCAGGTACACCTGGCTCATCTGGTACTGTTCTGAGCCAGATATCTAGTCTTCTCTTGAAGACTTCAACTTTGACCCCTGTAACGTTTCTGAGGTCCTTCGAAGCTGATTAAAAAGTCTTGGCCCCCTGACAACCAATCTATTTTCCTTCAGTGTTGAGGAGGTCCCTTGTCGGGCCTTTAATTTGGTAACACTATACATTCTGACTTTCCTACAATTAATATTTAACGTCTTTTAAAATTTTAAAATGATAAATTTGTAATAGAGCCAATATAAAATTGGCTGAGACACACGAAACCATTCGCTTCACTGTATCTTAATTTATCGTCTATCATTGTAAAGCACCGTTTTTATGATTACGTGACTACGTCGTGTCGTAACACCGATTCCCATCGGTCAGCGAAGTTAAGCGACGTTGGGTCGGTTAGTAGTTGGATGGGAAATTATCCGCTACGTCCAAATTATGTAGCGACCGGTGGTCGGATCCCGCGTAAAACTGTACTTAGGTAGGTTCCCTCCGTCATAATGACCTTAGATGTTGCGAAGTAGCTTAAATAACCCCATCAAACGACAATTGTATATTTGCATGCTGTTTCCGTTTAAGCTAAATAAAAATGGGTTCCGTGAGAGGATAATTATCCCAACCATTAAAGGATATGTCGGGACAAAATCCATTCATTTGTATGCAGGGAGGATCTCTCGCCTCACAAATGCTAGACAAGGAAGACTGGAGCAAAAAATCGTTCAGACATCCTTATGACACGGGTAATCTGAAAACATGGACGCTGTTCGTTTTTTTAGCAGTGTGATACTTTAAATTTCAAAAACACACACACACACACACACACACACACACCACAAACATATTACAATTTTTCCCCAGCAAACGTTATATACCTTTGGGGCCCATTTTCACTTTGATTCTCTCCTCTTTGTTTTAAACTTTCACTTATCTGTATATTTTCTTGCTTTCTTTCAACCTCTCTTCTTTGCTTTGCTTTAAAAATTGTAAACATTTTAAAATTTTCTTCCTTCTTTTAACGTTCCTTATTAAACAGACAGCCTCGTAGGGAACAGCCGAGTCTGTTGCTGTTAGGTGTCCTTTGTATTCCTTCGTATATCCGTTTAGTAGTCAGCGACGGCAGCTCAATGAGTAACTCCGTTTCCCCGTAAACGAAGATACTGAGGTCGGGGGTTCGAATCCCGGTAGTGCTGTTAATGATAATCCTGGATTTGGTACATTGGCCGCGTAAGTTTGGCCTGAGCACTGTTTCAGTTTCTCGCTCTACTGACTGATTTTATATTTTTTAGTAAATATAGTTTTGAGCCAGATTTAGAGTTTTGCTTTATCAATAATAATAAATGGCAAAAAGTAATTTCTTGCATTACATAAATGCAGAGTCCGTCTCCTCGACCATCTTGTTTACCTCGACAGTGTACGTTGAATCTTGAAATATTTATGAGATGGTGAGGAATGTTTTGTATAACCACATTTCTGAGGTACTGTACACACTATATCTGCGTTGTTTAAATGAATATAGCTTATAAAGCGCCGCGGGTAGGGATTTTGGCTATTATTGGTTGGGGGTGGGATCCAGTAGGACGCCCGTGTGAATGGATGTGTACGCTTTAGTTTCTACCTTTTTCTCCTTAACTACCTTCTTTATTTGGCATCCGGGCTGTTTCTGTCTTCTCACCGCACTTTGTTGGGAAACGAGATTTTGAACATGAACTAAGTATTTTATTTCTTGCAATGGCTGTAATAAAGATCTTGCATTAATGTGTTCAACTATTAGTTTCTGGATGTTATTTCTCGTTTCTATTATAATAGTATAATCAGCTAGTAGGGCCAGAACTGGCACAGCGCTCAGGCCAACTAATACGGCCTACTGCGCAAATTCCTAGATTAGTCTTATTCGTTTATAAGAAAACGGTCATAATAATTAGCCAGGAGAACCAGAAACTGGCACAGCGTTCATGCCAATGGATGCGGCCCATTCACTAACTCCCAGATTATTATTACCAGCACCATCGGGAGTTGAACCTCTGACCTCGGTGACTTCATTTTGCTCATAGGGAAACGGTGTTACCCACTGAGCTAAAGGCGCTGGACATTTCGATTGTAAAATCTTAAACGATGTGAACATTTTGCTGTCATGAACTTGGGTAGTTTTGTGTACTGTAAGTCGAAATATACTCAACGTATAATTTTAATGGTTATATTTAATAACTTGTATTTCACCTGCAGTTCGTCAACATCATTTTATGGCTATGTATGATATGTATGTACAGTATATGCCGAAAGCTCATTGCTGAACTGAGGTGCTGAGGATGCTGACTGGTGGTAGATTTAGAGCCATACCTCATTAACCTCGTTGATGTTCCGTGTGTTGGTCTCTCTTCACACGAAGGTGAAGCTGGTGGCCCCGCCTCTAGGTCTGGCTTGGCGGAGGAGCGAGTTGCTTTCTTGCGCTCTTCACCGTACATAGCCAGGTACACCCAGCTCATCTGGTACCGTCCTGAGCCAGGCATCTAGTCTTCTCTTGAAGACTTCAACCTTCACCCATGTAACGTTTCTGAGGTCTTTTGGAAGCTGGTTAAAAGGTCTTGGCCCCCTGAAAACCAAGCTAGTTTCCTTCAGTGTTGAAGAGGTCCCTTGTCGGGCTTTAATTTGGGAACACTACACATTCTGCCTTTCCTATTTTCCAGTGTTGTTTGAATGGTAATTGGGTTTAGTTTTAGGTTTGGTACTAGTTTTCCGATCATTTTCCATAGGTAGATTATAGTGTACCTCTCTCTTCTTCTTTCCAGGGAGTGCAGATTTAGTTTACGTAGTCTTTCCCAGTAGTTGAGTTCTTTGCAGCCATCAATCTTGGCTGTGAAATGTCTCTGCGTTTCTTCTAGTTTATTAATTTCTTCCTTTTTATATGGGGACGTCAAAACTGAGCAGTATTCAAGTTTTGGTATGATCAGTGTTCTCAGCAGGGGAATCATTACTAGAGGTGGAAAGTGTACATCAGTACGCGAGTATTCTTGTACTCGAGTACTGGTTTTTGTTGTACTTGTTTCAATACAGTGCGTTCATATGCAGAACTGTGCCTAGCGGCGCTAATTAGTGACGCTAGTTAATTATTAGCGCATCCATTAGCAGCGCTATGAATAGAGTTTTAGAAAGGTATTCTCTATATTACGTTGCTTTTTGTGCATAATGCTGGACGCAGAATGTATAATAATAAACAGTTTCCGAACTGAGTATGTAAAGGAGGACAATGTCTTTCCAATAAGTAAGTTTAATTATAAAATCAAATTACGCAATTTTCTTGAATACCCAATAATCATTTTAAAGATATAATTTTGTTCCCATTTTACACTATAAAAGATAATAACAAATAACAAACACATATAAATATATACAATGCATTATTATTATTATTAAAAAATAGTACTTAGCTATACATTTAATAAAATTAGCGCCAAAATTAGCGTTAGCGTTAACGCCATTAATTTTAAAAACTGTTAGCGTTAGCGGCGCTACAATTTATTTGCATTAGCGTTAGCGGCGCTACAATTTATTTGCATTAGCGTTAGCGGCGCTACAATTTATTTGCATTAGCGGCGCTATATTTATCAGTTAGCACGCGCAGCTTTGTTCATATGGTTTAATAAGCTTTGCTCATGCAAGCAGGCAAGCACCAATTAAAGTTTGATTGTTATTGATTGTTAGAATTATCTATAGTACACTTTTTTCTACTACTTCTTTCATCACCTTTCTCTACAAAAAAAAAAAAAATGGTGTCAATAATCCAGCAGGGTTGAAAGCACCTTAAACAGAAAAAAACAAACAAATTAAAGTTTGAAACCATACTCTTACACGCATACTCGCACTCGAACACTAAAAAAACCGTACTCGCGCTCGTACTCAAGCACTAAAAAGGTATACTGTACTCGTAATCGTACTCGTCCAACTCCATAATTTTGGTACTCTTTCCACCTATAATCATTACTGTCTTGTCCCTCCTTTTGAACGTTCTTAGTACCTGTCCCGCGACAGAATTTAAATTCTGTACCGATTCATCGATTTGTTGTACCTGGTATTCCATACATTAAAACCAAGCTCACCCTCTCGTCTATTGTTAATTTCGCAGCCATCCCTTACCTAAAAGAAAAAAAATATATATTATAATCAACACTGAAAATTCCTATGATGCGCGACTTTTTCGCACCCTGTGTATATATATATATATATATATAATACACACACACACACACACACACACACACACACACACACACAGTGGTGCTCATAAGTATTCGTACAGAGAAATTTTTCGGTTGCAAGTACGTATAATCGTCCTTATCTTCTGTACCATGCATAAGATAGTTATGAAAAGTTTACCATTCGTTTGGAAAAGTTTAACAAATAAAAATTAGTTTAATTCCAGTTTCCTCAAAGAATTTGAGGAAACTAAAAAAAAAGTTAAAATGCAAAAGTTTTCGTACATTTACTAACAAAATTATTTAATGCTTTGTGTACGCACCTTCGGCTGGGAGAATTTAAATTTTTTATCAGTAGTTGGCTGTTTATTGATTGGAGACTGTTGGCAATTCTGAATTCTAGAATTTTCTTTGTGAATCTTCATGGAAGACGGATGACGGTACAAGTCACTTGTAAGCAATGGGTTGTCGTGGTAAAGAGCTGTCTACAGTTCTCAAGAGATCTGTTATTGCTCCACACGAGTCTGGAAAGAGTTATAGGAAGATAAGAGAGCAACTTCAAATTCCATTTACGACGGTTGCTGCAGTTATAAAGAAATGGAAAGGCGTGGACGACCTTGCAAGATTTCAGAACGTACAGTTAGACGGATTGAAAGAATGGCTGCTGCGAATGCACGAGTGACGGCAGATGATATTTGCTAGACATTAAGACTGTCTGAGATCGATATCCATCCCTCTACTGTAGTCGTACATTGAGAAAGAATGGTCTGCTTGGAAGAGTTGTACGAAGGGAACCTCTGCTGCGAAAAGCGCACAAAGAATTTCGTTTAAAGTACGCCAAGGATCATCAAAATGATGGATTTGCATTCCGGAAGGAAGTTCTCTGGACAGACGAGACTAAAATTAAATTCGGGAACAACGAGCAACGGTATGTTTGGCGAAAATCAAATACTGTATTCGAGAAAAAAACATCCTTACTTCGGTTAAACATGATGGTGGTAGTTTGCTTCTTTGGGGATGCTTTAGTGCTTCTGGTCCAGGAAAGCTTGCTGTCGTCAATGAAATCTTAAATTCAAAGAAATATCAGGAAATTTTAGAAAATGTATTGCCTTCATTTCGGGAGCTGCGAATGGGTCGCAGTTGGGTGTTGCAACAAGATCATAATCCAAAATACAAAAAAAAGAGCACCATGAAATGGCTTCAACAAAAGAATTCCAAACTTCTCGAGTGGCCCAGTCAAAGCCCAGATCTCAATTTAATCGAGAATTTATGATTTGATTTTTAAAGCGCTGTCCGAAAGAGAAACCCTTCGAATCTGAATGAATTGCGGCAATTTTCTTTCAAAGAATGGGCTGAGAGATGTTGAAACCTTGTAGAAAAATATCCAAACTGAATCATTGACGTCATTGAGGCAAAAGTTGGACACGCAAAATATTAAATAATTTTGTAAGTAAATGTACGAAAACTTTTGCGTTTTAACTTTTTTTTATTTTCCTCAAATTCTTTAATATTTTACATTTTAAGTTGGAGTTGAACTAAATTTTTTATTTGTTATATTTTTCCAAAAGAACAGTAAATTTTTCGTAACTATCCTATGTATTGTACAAAAGATAAGGACGAATATAACTGAACGATTTCTCTGTACGAATACTTATGGGCGCCTTTGTACATCACGAGTGTTTATGAAAACTTAATGTATGAACTGTGCATTATAACTTGCATATGTAAAATGTAAACAGTAATCTGCTTTTCAGCAGGTTTGTTAAATAGGTGAAAAGAAATACAATAACTACGGTGGTTTACCGGTGTCTACCTCAGTGTGTGCAGTGCAGTAACTGTGCAGTAACTTTAGAGTTTAGACCAACAGAAATTCGCACATCGGCTGCACCGGGATTCAAACCCAGGGCCAGTGGATTTGTAGCCAGCAGCGCTACACTCAGAAAACAATTAAGTTGGTTATATACCAGCTGATAAAGACATCTTTGTCGATCCTCTTACAAATGCTGTTCTGTTAATATAAGACTCAATGTTTTGTTAGACTGACATTTCCTTCGAGCAAAATTTACAATAAGGAAATTTCAAGTATATTCCATTTCAGTCCATTTTCATAAACACAGTAATTACATGCAAGTTAATTTTTTCATGTCAAACCAGCGTAACATATTACACAACAACCTAAGTTCTGACATTAATGTAAGAAATAAGTTTCCCTTATATTTGTAGGGTTCGAACTTTTGTCACAGAAGACAAAATCTCGGAGCCACCGTGTTATCTATTCGGCTATGAGACGATAAGGTATACTATTTCACATTGTTTTTCGTACGTACCTTAATTTTCTCTTTTATATACTGTATATATATATATATATATATATATATATATATAATATATGAAAATTATTTCACGAAAGTAACACGTGAAAAATATTTATGATGATAAAACCACGAAGGAAAGGAAACACAAAATGGTGCTCAAGCGCTTTCGTCTAATGACATCTCAGGAACACTGAAGTACATAAAAGGGTGACAGCCTATATATAGGTTACAGAAAGAAAAAAAAAAGAAAAATAAATTATTTATATATATATATATATATATATATATATATATATATATGCAATAAACGGAGAAGTAAAAATAAAAATTAAAGGATTAACAGAGAGGCATACAGATTTTAAGGAAAAAATATCGATTTTTAGCACAAGATCAAATGAATTATAAAAATACAAATTTATACTGGAAATCTGCCCGGGTTTTAACACTGCCTTTTTGGTTAAGTTTCGATGTATATAAAAATAAAATGAAAATTAAAAGTTAATAAAGTAGCATACAAGTTTACCAAAGATTTAGCGTCTACCCTTCTTATCTAAATCTGTTTTGAAGGAATTCAAAACAACAGGATCGAGTTGAAAAAGACCTTTGCTTATGTTGAAGTTATTTGAAAGTTGGATAATGGCAGACTCAAGAATATTTCTATTAACAATGTTGCTAGAGTGGAATAAAACTGAAGCATTATTCCAATCAATACAGTGGGATAACTCTGACAAATGGACAAAAAGGCACTGGACAACTGTCCTGTTCTAACGGAATATTGATGCTGTTTTATACGTGTGTGCAAATCCTTTCCCGTCTGACCTATGTAAAAGGAATCACATTGTTTACACCCAATTTTATAGATAATGCCTGAATTATTGGTAGGGCTATTTTTTACTATGATATTTTTCACAATATTGTTATATGAAAATACTACATTAATATCCAAAAGTTTAAGTACATTAGCAATGCCTAAAAAGCCCGGGAAAAATGGAAGTACTAAAATATTTTTTGACAAAGTACGAGTGTTATTATTGACACGATAGAAAGTTCGTTTTGCCTTGTTGAGACAAGATTCCATAAACGCAGATGGATAACACAGATCACTTCCAATACCGTTGATTTTTTCCAATTCGGCATCGATGTATTCCGGACTGGCGATCCTAAGGGCGCGGAGAAACATTGATGAAAAAATGGCCTTCTTAGTGGGGGTGTCATGTCCCGAGTAAAAGTGTACGTAGGACAAATTGTTTGTTGTTTTCCGATAGATACTAAACTTAAAACCTGGGCTTTCCCTATGTACCGCACATCCAAAAATGGGATTGAATTGTCTTGTTCCACTTCTAAAGTAAACTTAATGGAGGGGACTTGATCATTTAACTGAAGGAGGAAGTTATCCAGGTCACGATTCATGGGCCAGATACACAAAATATCGTCGACGTACCGCAACCAAGGGATGCCAACCCCCAGGATTCTCGGAATGTAAGTAATTTCGAAAAACTCCATATAAATATTGGAGAGGAGGGGCGATAAGGGGTTGCCCATGGCCATCCCAAAACTTGTTGATAATACTCGTTATTGAAAGTGAATTTACAGTCTTTGATGCAAAGCTTAATAAGTTCCAAAACAATGTGTGAAGGTAGTGGCAGGTCATACTTATGTAATTCTTGGGAGAGAAAGTCAAGCATATCGTCAATCGGCACTTTTGTAAACAATGAACAAACGTCAAAACTGATCAATCTATCGTTAGTTTCAGTACGTGCATTATTCAATTTTTCAGTAAGATCCATGGAATTTTTTACATGTGAATCAGAGATAGTTCCGAGAATGGGGGACAAGACTTTGACAAGCCATTTGGAGAGTTTATAAGTAATAGAGCCCACCGAGCTAATAATAGGGCGCATAGGGTTGCCAGGTTTGTGGGTTTTAATAAGACCGTAAAGGTAGGGCAGAGAAGGTGAAGTGGACATGAAAAGCGGAATTAAGTCCTTATGATCTTTGAGAATGCGTTTCAAGCCACTATTAAATGATTTGATGACGTCATCCTGCGGGTTCTTCCTAAGTTTGCTGTATGTGGCGGGGTCCTGGAGAAGCTCGTTCATCTTTCCGATGTAGTCCACTTTGTCCATAATAACTATGGTGTTAGCCTTGTCTGCTTTAGTAATATGGAGCTCCCCATCTTTTTTTAATTGTGAGAGGCATTGCGAAAACGTTTAGGAAAGTTATCTTCGTAATTACATTCGCCGCACTATAAACGAGGCCTTTAACTATGTTAAACAAATACTGAGGGAGATTACACTGTTTTTCAAAACACGCGAGACTGTAACAAATTTGTAAAGCCGAAGGTTTTTTAACAATAAAAAAGGACATACCATATCCAAGGGCACTTTTTGCATCGTCACTAATGTTTTTCGAAGAAAGGTTCAAAACACACTTTGAGCTTGCTTTTTTACTCCACTGACTATTTCGAATGAGACTTTTAATTTTCGATCCAAAATGTTACGAAGTGAAGTAGTTCTCCGACGCAACTCGTTGTAAATTTCATCAAACAAAGGTTGGATCCACGGTTGGGGAATAACGGTTACAAAATTATGTTTGGCGATGTTTAAATTTTTGAAGGCGGACCACTCATTTTGTCTGGTGACTTCAATATGTTTCTTTAAAATTAATCTGCTGAAGTTGTTGAACGGATGGTGTCAATTCGTATCGACGAAAGTTTCTTACTAATTGTCTAGAGGAGCAAGTTCTTCCCAAATCCCTGCTTCCGATTCGCCTCAGACAAATTGACGACCATCCGTTCAACAACTTCAGCAGATTAATTTTAAAGAAACATATTGAAGTCACCAGACAAAATGAGTGGTCCGCCTTCAAAAATTTAAACATCGCCAAACATAATTTTGTAACCGTTATTCCCCAACCGTGGATCCAACCTTTGTTTGATGAAATTTACAACGAGTTGCGTCGGAGAACTACTTCACTTCGTAATTTTGGATCGAAAATTAAAAGTCTCATTCGAAATAGTCAGTGGAGTAAAAAAGCAAGCTCAAAGTGTGTTTTGAACCTTTCTTCGAAAAACATTAGTGACGATGCAAAAAGTGCCCTTGGATATGGTATGTCCTTTTTTATTGTTAAAAAACCTTCGGCTTTACAAATTTGTTACAGTCTCGCGTGTTTTGAAAAACAGTGTAATCTCCCTCAGTATTTGTTTAACATAGTTAAAGGCCTCGTTTATAGTGCGGCGAATGGTAATTACGAAGATAACTTTCCTAAACGTTTTCGCAATAGCCTCTCACAATTAAAAAAAGATGGGGAGCTCCATATTACTAAAGCAGACAAGGCTAACACCATAGTTATTATGGACAAAGTGGACTACATCGGAAAGATGAACGAGCTTCTCCAGGACCCCGCCACATACAGCAAACTTAGGAAGAACCCGCAGGATGACGTCATCAAATCATTTAATAGTGGCTTGAAACGCATTCTCAAAGATCATAAGGACTTAATTCCGCTTTTCATGTCCACTTCACCTTCTCTGCCCTACCTTTACGGTCTTATTAAAACCCACAAACCTGGCAACCCTATGCGCCCTATTATTAGCTCGGTGGGCTCTATTACTTATAAACTCTCCAAATGGCTTGTCAAAGTCTTGTCCCCCATTCTCGGAACTATCTCTGATTCACATGTAAAAAATTCCATGGATCTTACTGAAAAATTGAATAATGCACGTACTGAAACTAACGATAGATTGATCAGTTTTGACGTTTGTTCATTGTTTACAAAAGTGCCGATTGACGATATGCTTGACTTTCTCTCCCAAGAATTACATAAGTATGACCTGCCACTACCTTCACACATTGTTTTGGAACTTATTAAGCTTTGCATCAAAGACTGTAAATTCACTTTCAATAACGAGTATTATCAACAAGTTTTGGGATGGCCATGGGCAACCCCTTATCGCCCCTCCTCTCCAATATTTATATGGAGTTTTTCGAAATTACTTACATTCCGAGAATCCTGGGGGTTGGCATCCCTTGGTTGCGGTACGTCGACGATATTTTGTGTATCTGGCCCATGAATCGTGACCTGGATAACTTCCTCCTTCAGTTAAATGATCAAGTCCCCTCCATTAAGTTTACTTTAGAAGTGGAACAAGACAATTCAATCCCATTTTTGGATGTGCGGTACATAGGGAAAGCCCAGGTTTTAAGTTTAGTATCTATCGGAAAACAACAAACAATTTGTCCTACGTACACTTTTACTCGGGACATGACACCCCCACTAAGAAGGCCATTTTTTCATCAATGTTTCTCCGCGCCCTTAGGATCGCCAGTCCGGAATACATCGATGCCGAATTGGAAAAAATCAACGGTATTGGAAGTGATCTGTGTTATCCATCTGCGTTTATGGAATCTTGTCTCAACAAGGCAAAACGAACTTTCTATCGTGTCAATAATAACACTCGTACTTTGTCAAAAATATTTTAGTACTTCCATTTTTCCCGGGCTTTTTAGGCATTGCTAATGTACTTAAACTTTTGGATATTAATGTAGTATTTTCATATAACAATATTGTGAAAAATATCATAGTAAAAAATAGCCCTACCAATAATTCAGGCATTATCTATAAAATTGGGTGTAAACAATGTGATTCCTTTTACATAGGTCAGACGGGAAAGGATTTGCACACACGTATAAAACAGCATCAATATTCCGTTAGAACAGGACAGTTGTCCAGTGCCCTTTTTGTCCATTTGTCAGAGTTATCCCACTGTATTGATTGGAATAATGCTTCAGTTTTATTTCACTCTAGCAACATTGTTAATAGAAATATTCTTGAGTCTGCCATTATCCAACTTTCAAATAACTTCAACATAAGCAAAGGTCTTTTTCAACTCGATCCTGTTGTTTTGAATTCCTTCAAAACAGATTTAGATAAAAGGGTACGCTAAATCTTTGGTAAACTTGTATGCTACTTTATTAACTTTTAATTTCATTTTATTTTTATATATATCGAAACTTGACCTAAAAGGCAAAGTGTTAAAACCCGGGCAGATTTCCAGTATAAATTTGTATTTTTATAATTCATTTGATCTTGTGCTAAAAATCGATATTTTTCCTTACAAATCTGTATGCCTCTTGTTAATCCTTTAATTTTTAATTTTTATTTTACTTCTCCGTTTATTGCATATATATATATATATATATATATATATATATATATATAATATTTAGGAGAAATCCAATGACAAGGAGGAATGTAAATGCCATGAAAAGTCTTCTTAATGCGCAACGTTTCGAGCAATACGCTCATCATCAGGCTAGATAATAACAATATGAAATTAGATTCAATAAATAAATGTGAACAAGACAAAATAATTCCATAAAACCTATTCAGTAAAAGCAAATTTTAAAAAGACTAAAAGAAGAGGGTTAAATTCAAAGTTATAAAAATTTACATATAAAATTAACCAGAAATTTAAAAAGCTATTTTAAATTACATATAGTAAATTTGAAATTAGTACACTGGAATAATTAACACTAATACAATGGAATAATTAACACTACGAACCTTTCGATGCTGGTTCCGAGGCACGAGTAATTTAAAACAAAACAAAACAGGAAACAAGCTATGGGTTGGGCGGTTGGAGTTATAAGTTAGGGGAGGGGGATTATAAAAAATTGGGGAGGGGGGAGGGGAGTTGGGGAGGGGGGTTTATAAAAAATTTAGAGGGACAGCTGAGGAATCCACGTTTAGAGAAGGGGTCAATGTTTTAATATAAAGAGATTCCAAAATTCTAAGTGAGTTAGGACAAGAATTACAACCGAGAATTTTAAAATGATCTAAAGTGACATCAGTTTTACATTTTGGAATCTCTTTATATTAAAACATTGACCCCTTCTCTAAACGTGGATTCCTCAGCTGTCCCTCTAAATTTTTTATAAACCCCCCTCCCCAATTTTTTATAATCCCCCTCCCCTAACTTATAACTCCAACCGCCCAACCCATAGCTTGTTTCCTGTTTTGTTTTGTTTTAAATTACTCGTGCCTCGGAACCAGCATTGAAAGGTTCGTAGTGTTAATTATTCCATTGTATTAGTGTTAATTATTCCAGTGTACTAATTTCAAATTTACTATATGTAATTTAAAAATAGCTTTTTAAATTTCTGGTTAATTTTATATGTAAATTTTTATAACTTTGAATTTAACCCTCTTCTTTTAGTCTTTTTAAAATTTGCTTTTACTGAATAGGTTTTATGGAAATTATTTTGTCTTGTTCACATTTATTTATTGATTCTAATTTCATATTGTTATTATCTAGCCTGATGATGAGCGTATTGCTCGAAACGTTGCGCATTAAAGAAGACTTTTCATGGCATTTACATTCCTCCTTGTCATTGGATTTCTCCTAAATATTAAATTGAAGCTTTGTAGAAGCAAACCGCATGACTATATATATATATATATATATATATATATAATATATATATATATATATATATATATATTATTTTTTTTCTTTTTTTTCTTTCTGTAACTTATATATATGCTGTCACCCTTTTATGTACTTCAGTGTTCCTGAGGATGTCATTAGACGAAAGCGCTTGAGCACCATTTGTGTTTCCTTTCCTTCGTGGTTTTATTCATCATATATATATATATATAGGGGCGTCTGCAGGGCGGGGCAAGGTCGGGCACTTGCCTCCCCCCCCCCCCGGAAAAATGAAAATATATATATTTTTTTTTATTCATTCACTATTTGTGTTTGTGTATGAATTAAGCTGCATCAATTTAAGAACGATCCTTCAGTACGTTGAGATGTGTCAAAACGTGACTTCGTTCATTAATAATGTCTACCGATCGCTTTTTCTGGCTTTTGCATGCTGAGCGTTCATCGACAAAAGGTGATAGACAGGAAGGAAGCCATCATTAAAGACGTGATTGACCCTTTGGATCGGACAACCGCCGCTTGCAGTACTTATTTAGCCAGTGAAACTAGATATTATCCTTTGTAATTTTGTACATACGTGTTTTGAATAAACTGATACCTTGTCAGGTCTTGTCTTCTTGCCCCTCTCCTTGGAAAAAATCCTCTGGACGCTCCTGTGTATGCATATATATATATATATATATATATATATATATATATACAGGGCGTCCCAAAAAAATGTATACACACTTTAAATACTTATAAAGGCAGTGTTATTAAAATACATTTCATTTTCAAAATGTAATAGAATCTACAGACATTATTTAATTGTTTTGTCAACGCCTGTTTTCAAATGACGTCCGTTCTGGTCCAGGCACTGCTGATAACGCGAAGCAATAGAATCGCAAACATCACGAAACATTTCGTTTGGTATTTGTGTGCATTCTCGTTCAATGGCTGCTCTCAATTCAGCGACTGTTGCAGGTTTTATAGCGTAGACTTTGTCTTTTAAGTATCCCCATAAAAAAAGGTCTAGTGGTGTGAGGTCTGGTGAACGCGGAGGGTATTCTACGAAACCCCTTCGTCCAATCCACATCCACATCGTGCCAAGTACCACTCGCAATACTCCACTCTTCGGTCCGGACCATCTTCATTAATAGCATGGACTAATCTTGGAATGTAACTTTTCCATTGACAGCGCTTCAAAATGCGTTGGACAGACGATTCTGAAATTCCTACCTCACGACTCGCTTGCCGCACAGATTTTCTTGGACTTTGGTGATACGTTTCCAGTACTCTTTCTTGCTTGTTTTGGGGCTTGTCGATGTCCGTGGTCTTCCGGAACGCTTCTTGTGGACATTCTGAACAGTTCCATCGGCTTCAAACTTATCTCTAATTCGAGTGATGGTAAGTCGCGTTGGTGGATCTGTTTGAAACTCCCTCCTAAACTGTCTTTGCACTTCAACTGCGTTTTCACACTTCCAGTAGCATTTTAGAATGAATTTCCTTTGTTCAAAGCTTAGTCTGACTGCCATTATTAATTCTAATGGGTTTAACTTGGAAAGAAAGAAACATCAATTGAGCTATCAGCTGTTAAAGTGTGTATACATTTTTTTGGGACGCCCTGTATATATAATATATATATATATATATGAGCAAGTGCAGTTTACGTCCCCCTGTGGTGCCTAGTGTAGTTTACGTTCCCCTAGTGTAGTCTACGTTCCTCTACATATCCTAGTGTAGTTTACGTTCCCCTACATTATCCTAGTGTAGTTTACGTTCCCCTTCATTATCTTAGTGTAGTTTACGTTCCCCTACATTATCCTAGTGTAGTTTACGTTACCCTACATTACCCTAGTGTAGTCTACGTTCCTCTACATATCCTAGTGTAGTTTACGTTCCCCTACATTATCCTAGTGTAGTTTACGTTCCCCTTCATTATCCTAGTGTAGTTTACGTTCCCCTACATTATCCTAGTGTAGTTTACGTTCCCCTACTCCTAGTGTAGTTTACGTTCCCAACTTTGTCCGCGTATACCTAATCAAATAAAACGTTAAAACTAACGAAAATATTACGACTTAACCTAACCAATTGTCAATATATATATACACAGGGTGTTTGAAAACTTTCTGTACAAATTGTAATGGGGGATAGGCAACACCAAGACAAACCCTTTTCGTTATAAGTGTATGTCCGCTGACGTCACCATTCGGCGCGAGAGGGCGCCGCTGCAATTGGCTAAAAGGTGGTGGGCTAGACTCGCGCTTGCCGCGGGCATTCTTAAATCGGACGTAGTACGCGTAACATGGAGCGCTTCACGACTGCTGAGATGGCTGACATGCATATGGTGTATGGGGCTGCCAATGGAAACGGAAGAGCTGCTGTGAGGTTGTACCGACAGCGCTTCCCAAACAGACGTGTGCCAAACCACCAAACGTTTGCGCATTTGCATCGGCGACTGCGAGAAACTGGAACATTCCATGCAAACATGTATGACACTGGTCGGGAGAGAAACGTGCGCACTCCTGACATGGAAGAAAAATCCTACGGCGATTTGAGGACAATCCAAGCGCAAGCACGCGAGGTGTTGCACGTATCTTCGATGTGAACCACGACCTGGTCTGGAGAGTGTTGCACGAGCAGCAGTTACATCCGTTTCATCGTCAGAGAGTCCAGGCATTAAAACCTCGGGATTACCCTCTTCGTGTGGAATTCGCACGCTGGTTTCTGCAGCAGACAGCGGTGCAGCCTAATTTTCCGGCTTATGTGCTGTTCTCAGATGAGGCCTGTTTCACACGTGAGGGTGTGTTTAACATGCACAATTCTCACGTGTGGGCGCACGCAAATCCACATGCTACACGGGTGCATGCTCATCAAGAACGGTTCGCCGTCAATGTTTGGGCGGGTATCGTTCATGGCAAGTTGCTGCTCGTGCCGAATGGTGACGTCAGCGGACGTACACTTATAGACGAAAAGGGTTTGTCTTGGTGTTGCCTATCCCCCATTACAATTTGTACAGAAAGTTTTCAAACACCCTGTATATATATATATATATATATATATATATATATATTAGTGGTGGACCGGATATCCGCATCCGCATCATTTTTAACATCCGCATCCGCACTTCTGACTGCGGATGTTATGCGGATATTACCTCTAATAAATTATGCAATTTACAATTAAATTAGCTTAAAAGTAGCTTATAAGGCCCAGTCATGCACATTTCATCATATACACTGCGAATTTTCCGTTTAATAGTAAAAGTTTTGACGGTGATCGCGAGTAGTATAGCCGAAAAAGGGGAGAGTGCAAGAATGTTGCAAGTGATGACGTAATGTTGCAAAGGGGTGGGATGGGGGTGGGGGGTTGCAAAAAAAAAAAAAAAAAAAAAAAAAAAAAAAAAAAAGGGCCCTTTGTTGCCAACCTAGGTTGCCAGGGGCATGCAACTTGGGGGCCTCCCCCAAGCTATTCCCCCCAAAGGGCCAGAGAGAAAGGAGGAGAGGTGTTCACCTGGCAGGAGCCAAGTGCATATTAAGACTTCAGCCGAGTAGGCGTTGTTTTATAGGCTCCTAATCAGCCAGAATCAGGCAGTTGGCTGTAAATGGCTTGAGTTGCCAGATACCTCTTTTTAGCGATACCATTGTATACATTATTATAGACTCCTAATCAGCCAGTTGGCTGTAAATGGCTTGAGTTGCCAGATACCACTTTTTAGCGATACCATTGTATACATTATTATAGACTCCTAATCAGCCAGTTGGCTGTAAATGGCTTGAGTTGCCAGATACCTCTTTTTAGCAGTATTATTGTATACATTATTATATACGCCTAATCAGCCAGTTGGCTGTAAATGGCTTGAGTTGCTAGATACCACTTTTTAGCATTATTATAGACTCCTAATGAGCCAGTTGGCTTAGAAGGCTTAAATGTTGCCAGATACCGCAATACCACTGTATACATTATTATATTTCTTAAAAGAATACCGGTAGTAGGTTTAGAAGGCATAACAATTAAGTAAAACAACATTGCATCATTCTGTTTATTATAAATATATAGAAAATAAATATACATTTCAATTGAGGAATATGCATATAACAGTACAGGAAATATATACACACAATTATGGATATATATAAAATAAAATATACATTTCAAATAGAGATAAATATACACTTCAATAGAAATATGTACATAACAGTACAGGAGAAATATCACGCAAAATATATATATAAATACAAATCAATAGAAATATGCGTATAATCAGTACAGGAGAAATGTCAAGCAAAATATATATATATAAATACAATTCACTTTTTTTTCAAAATACTAAACTCGGTCTTAACCCTTAAAGGACAAATTTGTCCTCTTTTAAAAAAACACTAATAAACGGCAAAATGTTCTTGGTATTGGCTGGCAAGCCGTTTGGGACGCTTCTGGCATCTTTTGTGAACGATTGATGTATGATAATTCATATTTAGTATCAAACTAAAGCTCAATTGGAGGGAAAACGCTGCCTGCGTTTGATGTTGTGCAAATTTCCTACACCTGAAGATTTCGATACGTCATGGATCCTCAACCAGGTAATGTAATGTTGACTTATCTACATATTTTATGAGAGATTGTTATGTGAAAGAACATGTGACTTTGATAAAATTGATAATTATTACTGAAATGTTATTATGCACCCACTTCATAAGGGGACTAAATTGTCACATTCGGCGTATGAATGATTTATATCTTGTCCTAAAGTGCACAATGTTTTTAGATAAAAATATTCTTTTTAGCTAGGCTGACCCATCTTATTTTACAACATTCAAAATTTTATCATAGTTCACCATTGAATTAGTATTTTCTTTCATGGTAATTTCTAAAAAAACTTAATTAATTTATGGGGAACTTAGCAAAGTTGTTTTCTTTTGTAGTTCTTATACTAAGGTTGAATGTATTTTTTTCAGGTTCATCTGGCATTAGGACCTGTGCCTTTTATAACCATGAGAAGAGAAGAGCCTCCAAACTGCAATATGTGCAGCATTCTTTGGGCTCAAGTGATGTTGAAGATTTTGAAGAATATGTTGTAAATGAGTTGGATGAAGCAGTTGCAATCTCAGAAGACGATTCGTTGGAGGGTTGGTACTTTTTTAATATTTTGACCCAGTCTTATTTATAATGAGAATAAGAATTGTGCACGTCTAGAACTTACCAGTATATTTATCTTACCCTTCCACCATGTGAAGCATATTCAATCAAAACGGTAATATACATTTTGTAAGTATTATAATACCTTTCCAAGTTGTAGGAGGACCCCATATATATATGTATGGGACTGGGTTGCCATCATATCATTAGCCACAAAAGTTATCTCATATTATTTTTACACTTCAGATTGTAGTTCTGAAGATGATGAAGCTGAAGATACACTAGTCTTAGAAGCCAACAGCTCTACAGCCGCAGCCCCACGAATGACTAAGCGTCCACGGATAAGCAGGGAAAGACTGTTTTGGGAAGAAATGCGTGAAAGACAGATCACACCAACAGTTCCTATCTATGATGTGCGTAATGATGATACTGAAGATATACTCAGTCCCATAGACTACTTTCGAATTTTTTTTACAGATGATCTATTGGGTAGCATTGTAGAACAATCTAATCTATACTCGGTTCAGAAAAATGCGAATAAACCACTTGCCATTGATTGTATGGAGTTAGAACAATGGTTAGGGTTATGTATGTACATGTCGGTTAGTAAAATACCAAATACTAGACTTCATTGGGGTGGCATTGGTGCAATAAATGAAAGGGTAAATTCAGTTATGAGCAGAGACAGATGGGAGGAAATAAAATCAAATTTACATATTGTAGACAATACACAGCTTGACAAAGATGACAGATTATCCAAAGTAAGACCTCTAGTTAACCCCACACAAATGGGGCTATAAAATCTTTGTGTTGGCAGACCACATGGGTATGGTGTATGATTTTATGCCCTATACAGGCAAAATAGAACCTGTAAATAATCCCAATGTTCCAGACCTCAAACCAAGTTCTAATGCTGTACTTCATCTTGCTGAGAGCATTCCTCCTTTTCAGAATCATAAATTGTATTTCGACAATTGGTTCACATCATTGCCTCTTCTTCATCATCTTGCTTCTCGTGGAATATGGTGTTGCGGCACTGTACAGCAGAATAGACTACCAAGTTTGACATTTATGTCTGACAAACAACTAAAAGCACTTGGTCGAGGTTCTTTTGATGAGTGGAAGACCAAATATGAGGATAGTACCAATATCATAGCGGTAAAGTGGCTGGACACAAAACCAGTATGCCTTGTATCAACATTTGCATCCGCACACCCAATAGATAAGTGTTCAAGGTTTGACAGAAAGATAAAGGAAAAAATTGAAATTCCTAGACCTGCTATTGTTACAGTCTAAAACAAACACATGGGGGGTATTGACTTGAATGACCAATTGATTGCATATTACAGGATGTCCTTCAGGTCAAAAAAATACTACCAAAGACTCATCTTTCATTTGATTGATTTGACGGTGGTAAATTGTTGGTTGTTGTATAAACGAGCAGCAAGTGCACTCGATGTCAATGTTAGGAAGCAAAATTCGCTTTGTGAATTCAAAATTCGACTTTCCAATTCTCTTTTGTATGGTGGTAAACACATGGAAAATAGACGAGGAAGACCAAGTTGTAACACTGTGGGAAAAGCCCTTTGAGTTGAAGAAGAAAACCGGAGAGCAACAAGCCATTCCAGAGAAAGATATAAGAAAAGATAAAATGGGACACTTCCCTATGGTTTCGTCCAATAGGGGGAAAATGCAAACTACCTGGTTGTCACGGAAAGGGACAATGTACTGCAAAAAGTGTGGGTACATTGATGTTGCGATTCAAGAAGAATTGTTCCTAGAACTTTCACACAAATAAACCCATAACACTATAGGACTCAAAATAATCATATTTTTCCCAAATTTTAATGTTATTATAATTTGGGTGCATTATTGGATGCATAGGCCTGTTCATCCCAAATATATTTTATTTACAAATAATATTAGTTAAAGTTACTACGTAAATTTATAACGTCTAAGCTAAGGAAAACTAAGGAAATATTAAAATTTAGCAGCTGTATTAGTTTTCTATTTTTAAGGAAAATTTTAATTGATCTCGTATGCCTAAAAGGACAAATTAGTCCGTTTATGATTTTGTTATTTTCAATACAAATCTGAAAATTGAGTTTTTTGTTATATGACCCTTCATAAAGGTACTTTTTGTGTGAAAAAAATTTTTGGTTCCATACAAAAAATTCAGGAAGTAAAGGGTTAATCGAGTTTACAATTACATCATTATTGCTCTGCATTACGCAGTATATGCGGCTTAATAATATTTCACCGCTAAAGTATAGGGAAACCTGTACTCGATATGAAGGGCTTTCATATCGTCAGTACTATTTTTGTTCCCACTTTACAACCGGTTGGTAAGTCATCTTTAAATACGTCCTAGAATACAATCAAAAGCACGCACAAAGAGTTCATCGTTAGCTACATTATTAAAACAAAGTTTTTTAAACACGCTTTTTCAATCGAGGTTTATTTTTACCGACTCGAGCTTTCAATCGTGAACTCACTCAACATAGCGGCAATGAAATAATCTTCTAAATCGTTACGACAAACTGCGCGTTTATATAAAGAATAGTTCTTCAGGGTGAACGGTGTAGGTGAGCTCAGCCTTGTACCGATCAATTGCTTTGTACCAAAGTTCATGGTATTCAAAGAGGTCTAAACTTTTAAATAAACGTCCAGCCTAGACCATTCTCACCAGCCCTACACTCGGTAAACCCATCGAGCAGAGCGGTGTAGGCGTATTCAAGTACTGTATCAAAATAAAGCATGTCCGTAACACGCGCGTCTAATATAGGTTTCAGTTTTACGGAATCCGACGATTTCAAAACATTCTGTCGAGGATGAACGGTTTCGCGTAGGAACAAGAGCGTTATTATCAGAAGCATCTCTTCCACATCACCGTATATCAATGCACGGCCGATCGTTTTATACACAACGTACATACAACGGCGTATGAGGGTGCGTCACTAATCTGCTCTCTTCTTGTACTACGTTAGCAGTTTTATAACGATCTCACTCCACTTCTCAACTATCACGAAGATTCTATTCATCTCCTCGATACTTAAATAAACCGTTTGTTTGTCGGTCTACATCCGTTTCCAGTACATAGCTAATGGTACCGGAATTACGCCTGAACACGCGCAACGATTTCGTCACGGACACATCGTACGAGGCGTTGAGAATGCTGCTCAAAGGAAGTTCCATCGTATTCGAAGAGCGCACGTCCACTCGGCTCAAGCTCTGAGATGACTATGAGCCGTGTGAGGCACGCAGGTAGGCAGGAATGGTTCGACGGGCGGCTGACTCGATGATACATGAATGGGCTTGTTCGTATGACCGCGAGTCGAATTGTTTACATATTTCGGTACAAGAATATCACTACCAGCCTACGCACCAGACAGTTTGGATAAGAACTAGGAACATTTATGTTTTACTAAACATCTCCACACTCCCGGCGCACTATTTGAGAGGAACATATGTTCATATTTTTCCTTTCTGCCCATCAAACGATACTCGTCTCTAAACTCTGTTAAAAATTCACGCAGGGCACTAGCCACAACCTCACTACGAACCTCATCATGATATACGTTAATATAGTGATAAAAATACTTAAGATTGTCCATGATCACGAGATTCACATTTTCAGTCGTAGGGTATGAGTAATCGACATGGTGTAGCATGACGTAATACCGCTTGTCACACCACCCATCAGCAACACTCATTATCCATACCTGCTGCTTCTCTTCTGCACGCGTTGTTTCTTTTACTTCACGGTGTATGTGAGACTTTATAAAGTTTAGCTCTGCAGTATACTTCAGCACATCGTCTGTGCAACGAAAGCCTTCAACGGTCTCACTTCGCACAATCCAATGTGTTTTTAAAAGAGGCATAGGAGGGAGGAATAGGAAGTTTTTCGGTATCCACCACATCCTGGCACTTTACTGAATACCATTTCGTAAACGTTGTACAAGCAATATTAAAGGTAGCCATTTGAATACACGTCTGATCTGAATACACGTCTGATCTCTCGGGCTTACTGCGGTCGACTGACCACGCAGGGATTCCCAGATAGTAGCATGACTCACGGTCTTACAGTGGGCGGAGCTTAGAACTTTCACCTGCACACACACACACACACACACACACACACACACACACACAAAGGAGAAAGTGAAACGCTATTTGAAACATGATTATTTAATAAACGAGATATTCAAGTTATATATATTACAAATACGATTTAATAAACGAGATATTCAAGTTATATATAATATATATTTACAAATAGATACGATTATATACAAGACGTGTGAGTTAGAAGCATCATTGGTATCCAAAGGTACGGTATCATAGGTACCAGGTAACTGTAACGTTTCCTATAGGTGTTACGGCACACCATCGTACCCTAAGTTCCTTCACGCCCCCCAGCTTCTGCGCCCGAAAATTGTGGGTGCCTACAATTAGTTGGGGAGTTGTTCATCATCGTCCAAACATACTAGATCCTTCAGCGACTCAAAGTTAACAACCTCCCGATTCGCATGGTTGAGCGTAATACCCTTTGCCTTCACGATATATTTCATTTCCTCCCCCACCCTGACCCGTCCCCCATAAGTCTTAGGTCTTGTTGAGGCAAAAGAGTCGGCGTATGCGTTGTCCCCATACTCATCCTTGATCTCATCAGTGAGCTCGCCGAGGAACTCCCAAATAGTGGGCATGTATTCACCCTCCCTCTCTGTGAATATCACGCTATCTGTATCGGCATACAATACTCTCCGCCCAAGAGAATGCAATAGACCCCAAGTTTTATACGGGCGTAGGCTGTTGTGAAGCTGGCCACAGGTATGTTTGTAACCCTTGAGGTATCTGTGGCAAATTCAGTGTTGTTGTACTTTATTACGTAAGTATTACCTACATTTACGATCTCCATGACCTCTTTATCGGGCATTGGCATAATCCCAGACATCGCTATAACTTTGTGCCAAATGAATGCTCCCTCTGCCGGTATTCTGCGCAAATTTTCCCCATAGACTGTTTAGACACAACTTTGCACTAAAGCGCTTGCCAGGATTCTTACAATTTGGACACGATCAAGTATATGCCTTCGCGGTCGCGGTAACGTGAATATAGGCAGACTTTTCATCTTCGGTATCAACTCCTCGCGGATACCCTGATGCCTCAACCTTATCCTTAAAAAGGTGTTTATATATGGTGTGAAAAGGTTGGTAGCTTCTGAACCTCCACACCTCATGTATCTTCAGTATTCTATAACCATGGCGCACGGCTAGGGCCAACTCAGGACTTGTATATACGCCTATGATCTTACGCTGGTGGGTATATGGTTACATTCGCCGTTATCTCTTCCGCGCACTTCACGCACAGGGGAAACATGAGCTTGTCGTCGATAACGACAGGTAAGATCGGCATCCATAAATTGCGTGGGGGAGTACGTCTACGAAAGAGAGCCCAAAGTAACGATCATTCAAATTTTTGAAAATTCATTGATGGAGGGTAGGCTAGGTCCACAGTTTCTCAGGAGTGCCCACGGGGTACGGATTGCTCTTCATCACGTATGAGGTATAAACAACAGAAATCGTAGTAAGTAATGGAGCTTCACGCCCTCCGTAGGTGGGAAGTATAGTCTGAAAGGATTTGTACGTCCTCCAACAAGCTATCACCACATTTGAGAGGATCCAGCACCATTGAACGCGTGATCGTTTTTATTTCCTCACGGTACACCTCGTCTGTCTCCATCCGTGCATCATATTCATGCTCCCACAAGACTTTGTGAGTGAACTGTGATCCTATAAGTTGATCGCGGGTGCGGGTTCGATGCAAGACAGTCGGCAGGAGACCTACCGTGGATATCTCCGGTGATTCTGCACTCAGGACGGGGGCATCCATGCCACCAGCAACCGTTAAAGGAGTACACAGTCTTCACACCAGTGACACGGTTTTCACTTAACCCATCAACCCAAAAACACGTCCATTAATCTTAATGGGTACTTCACCCGTGTTGCGGGCGTGCTTTATGTATACACCTGTCTGTTGCTGTAGGTGTATGAGCCAGTAAATAGCCTTGTGCCGTAACTGAGGGGATTGTTTCGGTGAATAATGGCTAAGGTGTCTTTCGGCATGAAGTTATTCTTGAACACCGTAAAACATATGATGCGATGGTGGTTGCGACTTGCAGTGGATCGCATTTGAAACGGGCTATGTACATCCTTCTAAAGGCCTGGAAACATACTCTAAGCACGCGCACATCATTCACGCAATAACGCTCACATTCATCAGCTATATTATAAGGGTTACTTTCATTAAAACTGTCGTAGTATCGATCAAAGTCTTCACGTTCATCCATACAGTCAAAATAATGTTTGGGGGGTGGTGGGCCTACGTAGTTTAAAGTCTCGCTGGTGAGGAAAGTGTAAGGGAAGTATCCTTTGGAAACTTCAGCTGCTACTCCCATCACCTTGGGTAGCTTTGCTAATTTACAAGGTGTGAATAATAAAGTATCTTTAAATTGTACATTGCCTCTATCTGCATCTGTATTAATTTGTTGCCTCTTTTCAATGGATCACCTGTAAATATCTCAGAGGATTCGTGTTCAAGCAACTCCTTATAAAGGAACTGCGTGTCAAACTTTGCCCCGTTATGGGCGAGAATATACACAGTCATTTTTTGAACTTGTCGGCTAACTTGACAATATAGGACACAAATAGTTTCACAGGACTATCGCTGACATTCGTTTTAAAAACGTTTGTCCGTTTACCACATTTGGGGCACTCGTCACATTCGATATCCATACACTCATCACAGATAGTCTGGCTCACAAGTAAATGTGGAATTACCTCTTTGGTTTCAGCGTTCGTATATGTTTCTATATCGTAGTATACAGTTATACAAGGGTTATTTTTAGGCTTAGCATCTTTCATATAACATACATGCTTTACTCCATCCGCCTTATATTCCTCCTGGCATGTAGGACAGTGAATTACGTCACACTTGTGCTTAAATTTTCCCCAATTATCCATTGTGTGAAACATACCACATTCACAGATTCTCATTTTCCTGCACGTGCCAATTGATTTATGGAAATCAAAACAGCTATTATTGAAAAATGTGCGTCTACACACATCACAGTCTCTCTTCTCAGCTTCAACTACACGGCTTTCACATTTGGTGCTTTTACACTGCTCACATACCATGTGACATTCTTTACAATGTCTCACTATATCATCCGCAAACTCGAGGCACCCCTTACACAAATCATGATGTCTCCCATATTTTCGACTTTTGTCATAACTCGCGTAAAGCCACCTTATATTACGGATGGGGAGATACGTTGTCCCTGACAATCCTAAAATAAGTAGGGGCCTTGTACGATCTCTCACACAGCTTTTAAAAACATACACAGTCCTACGACGATCATCCAACCCAAACACAACTATGCGGACATTCATTTCCTGTTCTACCCTTCTCAGCTCTTCAGGACCCATATTACAGTCAAATTCAAGTTCACAGTCTACAGCTAGTTTACGGGCACGCTCCACGACTGTAGGCAACCAAATTTTTTGAGTTCGTGTATTTTGTACAGTAAACATACGTGCTAAGAGTACTGCTATAAAGCCGCAACCACGATCGACGTTTATATGCCGTCTATAAATAGCTTGAGAATTGAAGTTAAGAGTATACGGTATGGCACTATGGCCCGCAACACGGATACACGGTCAATATTTACCGTGAAGTTGTCCATATTGAAGGCTATACTACTTTGGGCGGCTTGCATTATACGTCCTAATATATATTCTACATCTTCAGCCGCCAAACGTCTAAATGGCACTATCACCCAATAATCGTCTACATCACCGTCATCTGACCCGAATCCAAAGGACAGACTCGTCCTGACTTCACGCTCGTCACGCGATTCTGAAGAGCAAACTCTATAATACGCTCTACAACCCGGCGTAGTCCGCGCTCAATTCCATTGCTATACATGACTCTAGGGTCGACCCTGACTCTATACCGATTTCTAGTCAAGGCTGGGGTGGGGGCTGCGGATCGCACCAATTCGAGCGTTATATCCTCAACAGAACGGGGGGCGGATGAATTAGGGGTATATTAGCGGAAGGTGCTGCTGATGGGGGCCTGTTGCGTAGGAGGTTGATGGTTGGGGCTCTATTATTGTAGACTTAACAGAACGGGGGCGGCGGATGAATAAGGGGATATATTAGGTGCTGCTGGGGGCTTGTTGCGTAAGAGGTTGAGGGTTGGGGATCTATTACCGCTGCAACAGGCGCGTATTTCGGTCGCTTTATACCTGACGCGGGGTTTCATACCTCCGCTTTGGACGTGTTACCGGTATCGCTGGTGAGGGTTCAGGGGAGGAGATCACAACTACACTGTCGTCGAGGTCATCCGTAATGATGGGCTGCTCTACCTCATCGTCATTCACGGTTCTGTGGGAGAAGAAATATAAGGATCAGCACTCAAAATTTGTAATATTTTGTAAATGACCCACTTAGGAGTGTGACGTGTTAGAAATGGACTCTGTAGAAAAATTCAGATTCACGAGCCCATCCACATGTATTATATCTGGACCTACAGGATGTGGTAAAACTGTGTTTATGCTTAAAATCATTAAAGAAAAGGGGAGATGTTCTCGAAATTTGTGCATAAAGTTATATGGTGCTATTCGACGTATCAATCAGTGTTCAACGAGTACCAAGATGATATTTTGTTCCACAAAGGCGTATATGACGTTAATTCGTTAAAGGGAAATGAATATACAATCATTGTAATTGACGATCTCATGTTGGAGATGGATAAAACGTTTGCCGAGACATTTACAGTATTCTCCCACCATCTTAACATAAGCGTGTTCTTCATCAATCAGAATCTATTTTTCAAAAATAGATACATGCGCGATGTGTCGTTAAATACGCAATATCTAGTCTTATTCGCGCAACGTAGAGATGTATCACAAATTGGGGTATTAGCCAATCAAATGTTCCCGAATCAGCGTAAGGAGTTTTTGGAAGTTTATAAAGAAGCTACAAGCACGCGTTACGGATATTTGCTTTGCGACCTTCATCCGCGAAACACGTTTAGAGTGCTTCTGCGAACGAATATATTTCCAAACGAGCCTGAAACGGTGTATATTCCAGAATGACAAAGAGACTAAAGAATACCCGGCAATGCAGCAGATGTTTATTAAAAATATCGATGCCGACTTTTTAAAATGCATCTGTGAAATCTGTCTTAACGTTATAAATTGCAATGTATCAATGAAAACCCATCAGAAGGCTCGCCTACGCCGCTACAAGAACATAATACGTGCACTCGCTCGTAAAAGCCAAACTGTAGCGAAGAAAAAACGAATTATTGTACAAACAGGAGGGTCATTTCTCCCCATCTTATTTTCAGTTTTGGGTCCTTTACTGACTAGATTAATATAATGAAGAAAGTGGTAGTGATTCCCCACGAGGTGTACGCTCACTGCAAAGGAATCCAGACACGTATCTAGATCCCCGTAAAAGCAGACTTAAAAGAATGGAAAGCGAATTGTTAGCCCTATTAAACAGTGAAAAAACACCTGATGAGAAAAGAATCTTATACCAAGAAGCTCTGCAGAAATTTCTTCACGAGTACGAAAATTATAAGAGCCCTACAGAGATTCCTGTGGTTATTAGGCACAGCACGGGGGACGATGGCGACATAGGATCTGTGCCCGACGACACAGCTGACCAACCAAAAAGATTAGCCACACAACATATCGAACATGTATTAAAAAATACCCTCCCACTTACATTGAGGAGTAAAGGCTTAAGTCTTTATAATCTATTGAATGAGGATCCCGCCATACAATGGACCGATACAGGGGAGATCATTGTGGAAGGATCAAAGGTACAGGGATCGAATATCGTAGACATTGTCCATGATCTGGTGAGAAAGTGGGATAGGCCATCACCATCAGGATGGAAGCATATTAAAGCAAGACTACAACAAATAAATGTCCCTAAAACGTTGATAGGAAATCTGAACAGGTTAAAAGACTTGGAACATGCAACGCCTGTGACACAATTGAAGGCGCCGTCACCCCCGGCGGTAACACCTTTGAAGAGGAGCAAGAAGAGGTTAAACCAACCCTACCCACGTGCCTCTAAAATACGCAAATGGCTAACGTATTAACTAAACGCTATTATGACATTTCTACCCCATCCTCTTACGGCGGCGTAGATAGACTGTACAGAAGTGTTTACGGAGTAGGAAAAAAAGATGTTGAAAGATTTTTGAGGGAGCAGGACGCTTATACGCTTCATAAGCCTGTGAGAAAAAGGTTTAAAACAGCCAAGACAACGGCTTCCTCGATTGATTCTATTTGGCAAGCAGATTTAACAGACATGCAAAGATATTCTGTGTATAACGATGGTTACCGCTACATTCTATTCATAATAGACGTATTCTCTAGATATCTGTGGCTAGTTCCTCTGAAAAATAAATCACCTGAAACAGTTGCTAAAGCCACCAAAACGCTAATGTTAAAAGAAAACAGGGTTCCTGGCTATTTTTGTACGGATATGGGGAAGGAATTTATAGGCCGTGCTTTTCAGAACATGTTGACAGAGTTTAATATCAGCTATTACACAACCAATTCTATACATAAGGCTTCTTTAGCTGAAAGAGTTCAGCGCACCATAAAGGAACGCATGCACCGTTATTTTACACATAAAAACACATACAGATTTCTAGACATTCTGGAATCATTGGCATCATCCTACAACCGCTCACACCATCGCACGATTGGGACAACACCTAACGAAGTTTTAGAAAGAGGTACGCTCCCGAGAAGAGATGGATCACCACCCACCACCACACTCTGCGCGCTTCAAAATCAATGATTATGTAAGGCTGTCGCGTTCGGGGAATAAATTCGCAAAGGGTTTTGAGCAAGGATGGACACGCGAGATTTTTAAAGTTAGGGCTGTGAGACCTAAAGGTGAGATAATGATGTATTACATTGAAGATTTGAATGGGGAAGAAATCTCAGGAGGCTTTTACCGCGAGGAATTGCAGAAAGTTGCGTTTAATTTAGAAAAAAATGTGTTTAAAATTGAGAAAATTTTAGGAAGCAAAGGTTCAGGAAGGAGAAAAATGTACCTGGTGAAATGGCTAGGGTACCCAGAAAGCTTCAACACCTATATAAAAGCTGATGCAATAATGAAGCTTAAATAGTATGCAACATGGCTCCTAACCATTTCTACGTCACACTCCCGTCCTCCTCGTCCCTGTCTGTACACCCTAACAACACACTAGCCAACTTTGTAACAGAACTCCATGGGCACATTGAATTGGGTCGTGATTCGTATGAGGTGGGGATATGCGAAATTCAGCTGGACACCGTCTTTTTAAATATTGAACATAAAGAAACCGTTTTTACGATTCTTAGAGACATTGACGAGTGTGAAAAAGCTGGGGTAGCTATGGATGAAACTATGCGCATCGCTCGGACTAAGATTGCACGGTATTACAGTACAGAAGTAAGACTAGGGCCGGGTCAATATGGTTCGGCCGAGGATGTTGTGAGAGGCTTAAACGTAAGTTTAAGAAACTCAAACCTTACGAATGATTTAGTATATGAAATCGTAAACAACCCTGCACATACACTAATCCTAAAATCAAAGACTAACAGACGTCTTAAAGAACATAGAAAGTTCAAATTCTAACCAACGGCCGATATAGCGCAGCCTTCCAAAGAGACACATTTCACGAGACACAGCATAACTTGTCCAGATTAATGTATCAATTGAAGATGGAGAAATTGGCTGAAAGGTCCCCAGACATGTGCTATATTTACAGTAATATAGTGGAGCACCAGTTTGTTGGGGATACCCAGGCACGCCTGCTGCGCATTGCTCACATCCCCAACCATAGAGGAAGGAGTTTGAGTATTACATATGACAGACCCCATTATGTGAATGTCGCAACTAATTTAATAACCAATATCACAATATATATAAGAACGATTGAGGGCGAAAACTTCCCATTCGGTAACGGGAGCTTAACAGTGAAGCTACACTTTCGACGCACTGAGTTATAATGGATAGAAAGCCTTTCACCGTCTATCGAGGGATGCGATACCAGCGCGGTAGTGGACTTGGATCCATTTTTTCATCCATACTACGTACGGCTGTTCCTTTGCTGAAGAGGGGTGCCAGATACCTTGGAAGGAAAGCGCTACAATCAGGCCTTAACACTGCAGAAGACATATTGGCCGGGGCTAAACCTAAAGAAGCTCTAAAAAAACATTTAAAGCGTACACGGAACGAAATCATCAAAGATGCAAAGAGAAAAATGCGTGGTGGCGGGAAGAAGAAGAGGGCTCCCCGGAAGAAGAAGGGGTCACGTGGTATTAAACGTAAAAGGCTATCAAAAAAGAAATGCTGTAAGCGAATGAAACCTATGGTTGACCACTTTTTTGACTGATATAAGCTAAGGACATTGATCTCATGAATCATAGTTTGTTTACCACTTGTCGAGAGAGGAGTCACTATTTCGCCATGGCACGCTTCATCCACCCATGTAGTTCACAATGCTGTAAATCGGAGCTGTCCCTTTTTGAGCTCCCGCCAACCCAAGTTTCTATTGAGCACAGTGACTTTATTACAATTAACCCTTTAAACACAATTAGTTCCCCGAGTGCACCTATAGAATTCGTGATACCCAGCTCAGGTCCTTACTTTTTTGATCCAAGCTGTGTGCACATGTACGCTAAGCTACGTATAGCCCATTCTGATGGAACGGTCTGCGATGACAAATATGCTGTATACCCTGAAACAAACTTTCTGCACGCCATATTCAACCAGTGTGACGTATATTTAAATCAGACCAACATATCGGCAGGCACGGGGTACTATCATCTACGAGCCTATTTGGAAAATGTCCTCAACTTTTCCAAAGAAGCGAAGGCTACCTTTTTAAGTGCGGAGGGATATTATCAAACTAAAGATGAAAATAGTATAAAGGACAAATTTAAAAATTCTAAAAAGAAAATATACGAGTGTTTTGGACGGTTGCACACAGATTTCACTTTCCAGGAGAAGTTGCTTGTGAACGGGGTGGATATGAAAATAAAGCTCACCCGCACGAGTCCTGAGATCTGCTTAAATCTGGATGCGAATCAAGAAGAGGGTGCAAAGCCCGTTGTGGTTCACATTATGGACACATACCTCCGCGTACGGCGAGTGAAATTAAGTTCACCAAAACAACTAGAAATTGAGAAAAATTTACTAAACGCTACAGTGAAATATCCTATTAACAGAGTGCAGATCAAACTATATACGGTTCCTGCAGGGTTGGCATCGAAGCAGATAGAAAACATTGCCCTGGGAAATCTTCCTAAAAGGATATTAATCGGCATGCAGGACCACGCTTCGGTGAATGGAAAATATAAAAAGAGTGCCTTTAAATTCGAGAATTTCGGACTTAAAAATATAACTCTATACGTTAATGGCACTGCTTTGGGTGGAACAATGGGTACGGACTATTCATCAGACGCTGTGTTACCGCTTTGTGCCAGAGCCTATAGTAATCTGACCCATATTGCAGGTGATTGTGATGAGCTTGGTAATGGGGTAACGCAGGAAGAATTCATTGATCAATTTAACCTTTATCCGTTTGACATTACACCTGACTTATCTGCTAGCGTAAATACCCATTTAACCCCACAGCAGAGCGGAAACATCTCAGTGCGGCTGGAATTCGCCAAGCCTATAGACGCTCCTATTAGTGTACTAGTATATCTCGAATCGCAAGCCCTAATAGAAGTAGATAGATTTAGAGCGTTATCACTGACTTTTAAAATGGATGCTAATACACTTCAGAAAGTAATGGAGCGAGTCACACGTTCCAAATTTATCGGCGTGTTTGCGAAGAATGAAACATTGAGTTTGCCAAGTACGCGAGAATGCGGTAGTCTTATTGTGAACACAGACATCATCGGTAATGAAGGGATTCACTGGATCGCTGTCTATTTTAAAAATAGACAGCGCCTGTACTATTTTGATTCACTCGGTACTCAACCCTGGAGTGACCCTATTATTGTAAAATTTCTCGCTCAGTTACATATTCCCGAAGTTGTGTGGACCCCATTTCGCATGCAAGGATATTTTACTAATGTTTGCGGAATGTACTGCGTCTCATTTCTCATGCATATGTCAAATGATAAAGAATTTATAAATTTTTTAAATTTATTTGACCCGTGTCACACTCGCCGAAACGATGAAATGGTATGCAGACAGATAAAAAACCGTTTTCCAATTGTACGTACTCGTTGTATATTATAATGTTTTTGTTCGTATATTTGTAACGATATATTCTGTAGTTGTTTATTGTACTGATTTCTTTCATTTAATAAATTTATGAAAATATATTGTCTTCTTATCCCAAAAAGATCGAAAAACACTTACATTATTTCGGTGTGACATTGTTGACTGATCAGTATATCCTCCCTATTCCGAGATTCTTCAAAAGATTGTATAACACGTGTCAAATCCTCATCGGACCTTAAAGGAATAATGCTTTTAAAACATATACAGAGTATACAGACAGATCCCCATTATGTGAAGATATCTTTGGTTCGAGGAATAACATTGAATGCCATAAAAATTTCGATTTTAGCATAATGGGGATAACCAAATAACATTGATTGACATTTTTGGCGAGTATCTATTTGACGAGATACTACAACTCTCCATATATATATAAAAAATTCTAATTATAGACACTTACATTTCTATGGTAGTCCCTTGCGTCGGATTGTAAGGAGCGTCACTGCAAATATCTTCTACGGTTTGCGTTGAAAATAATTCGCCACGGTCAATCGCATTGAAAAGACTAATTGCGGTTAATGCTGCAGTATCACGTTCTTCATACAATTCCGGGGAGACGTACAGGTCCATGGTGGAGGATGTGTGACATTGTTGACTGTTCAGTATATCCCCCGTATTCCGAGATTCTTCAAAAGATTGTATAACACGTGTCAAATCCTCATCGGACCTTAAAGGAATAATGCTTTTAAAACATATACAGAGTATACAGACAGATCCCCATTATGTGAAGATATCTTTGGTTCGAGGAATAACATTGAACGCCATAAAAATTTCGATTTTAGCATAATGGGGTAACAAAATAACATTGATTGACATTTTTGGCGAGTATCTATTTGACGAGATACTACACCCCATCCATATATATATATATAATATTCTAATTATAGACACTTACATTTCTATGGTAGTCCCTTGCGTCGGATTGTAAGGAGCGTCACTGCACATCTTCTACGGTTTGCGTTGTAAATAATTCATCACGGTCAACCGCATTAAAAAGGCTAATTGTCGTTAATGCTGCAGTATCACTCTCTTCATACAAGTCTGGGGAGACGTACAGGTCCATGGTGGAGGGAATGATTATTCACTGACGCGAAAATAGCTACTGTTACTCCAAACTGAAAAATATCCCCTTTTATATGCACAATCGCCAAGCTCCGCCCAAAAGACCAGATGTTCGTAGTGATTGGCTGCCGATGTAGCTGGGTGGAGCTATGACGTGTACCAATCCGCTATAACGGGACCGGACGAGTAACATATATATATTTTCACCAATAGATTTAATGCTCGTATTCTCCTTTGAAAATTATTTGGTGATTCGTATAGAACTTTTGATACTGATTCCAAATATGGTTTCAGAATTTTCTATCACCCATAGTTTTCGAGAAAATATTTACTCAGAGTTTCCCGCATCATTAGTCACTAATGTAATCGAGAGGATATAAAGAAATATATCCTAATTATATTTTAAAAGAACATTCGGTTTCAACGTTAAACTGTGGGTCTAAGGTGGGGTGAAAACCTTTCCAATTCAAATTGCGCTAGGGGACGACGAAAATTATTTGGTGTTTCTTATAAAACTTTTGGCACTGAGTCAGGTTTCAGAATTTTCTAATGTTAAACTGTGGGTCTAAGGTGGGGTGAAAACCTTTCCAATTCAAATTGCGCTAGGGGACAACGAAAATTATTTGGTGTTTCTTATAAAACTTTTGGCACTGAGTCAGGTTTCAGAATTTTCTAATGTTAAACTGTGGGTCTAAGGTGGGGTGAAAACCTTTCCAATTCAAATTGCGCTAGGGGACAACGAAAATTATTTGGTGTTTCTTATAAAACTTTTGGCACTGAGTCAGGTTTCAGAATTTTCTAATGTTAAACTGTGGGTCTAAGGTGGGGTGAAAACCTTTCCAATTCAAATTGCGCTAGGGGACAACGAAAATTATTTGGTGTTTCTTATAAAACTTTTGGCACTGAGTCAGGTTTCAGAATTTTCTAATGTTAAACTGTGGGTCTAAGGTGGGGTGAAAACCTTTCCAATTCAAATTGCGCTAGGGGACAACGAAAATTATTTGGTGTTTCTTATAAAACTTTTGGCACTGAGTCAGGTTTCAGAATTTTCTAATGTTAAACTGTGGGTCTAAGGTGGGGTGAAAACCTTTCCAATTCAAATTGCGCTAGGGGACAACGAAAATTATTTGGTGTTTCTTATAAAACTTTTGGCACTGAGTCAGGTTTCAGAATTTTCTAATGTTAAACTGTGGGTCTAAGGTGGGGTGAAAACCTTTCCAATTCAAATTGCGCTAGGGGACAACGAAAATTATTTGGTGTTTCTTATAAAACTTTTGGCACTGAGTCAGGTTTCAGAATTTTCTAATGTTAAACTGTGGGTCTAAGGTGGGGTGAAAACCTTTCCAATTCAAATTGCGCTAGGGGACAACGAAAATTATTTGGTGTTTCTTATAAAACTTTTGGCACTGAGTCAGGTTTCAGAATTTTCTAATGTTAAACTGTGGGTCTAAGGTGGGGTGAAAACCTTTCCAATTCAATATAACGTCGAATAATTGCTGCTTCGAACAACTGTTTTTCGAACTATGGTTTTCGAACAATTGTGCTCGAACAATTGTGTTCGAACACAATGGCAAAAGATACAAGCATATCCCGTTATTTGAACAAAACTCTCTCTCTCTCTCTCTCTCTCTCTCTCTCTCTATATATATATATATTATATATATATATATAATTGTGGGCATATCTAAGAAATGGAGTCGAGAGAGGTTTTGTTCAAGCTGTCTAGGAGAAAGGTCATTATGGTCATTCGAGTTGGGCAGATTCTCGGAATTCCTTTCCTCTAGCGAATTGTGTTTTGGTTAATTTCAACTTTTAATTGAATTGTTTCGTAAATTTTCATATTGTTTCAATTTTTTTCGCATGGAATGAGGCTCGTGTGTTTCGTAAATTTTCATCTCGATACAACTTAGATATTATTCTGAGTTTGTGTGTGTATATATATATATACGGGTTTGGGGAATGACGATCGTCTGTTTTGAATTGTTTCATAAATTTTTATTTCCGTTCGTTTTTCCCCACTGATATTCGAATATTTATAATGAAAATTGAGTGTGTAAAATTATTTAATTGATAAACAGAATTTAATTGGATTCACCCCAAAAGTTTAACTAAGTTTAATGAAGTTCAAGTTAATGTTATATTTGATTCTAATCGTTAAACACTATATACATCTATTGTAAAACCCTATATACATCTATACATCTATAGTGAAACACTATATATATATATATATATATATAGCTATTTTTGTACGGATATGGGGAAGGAATTTATACGCCGTGCTTTTCAGAACATGTAGATAGAGTTTAATATCAGCTATTACACAACCAATTCTATACATAAGGCTTCTTTAGCTGAAAGAGTTCAGATATATATATATATATATATATATATATATATATTATATATATATAATATATATATATATATATATATCATAAGCTGTTTAAAAGACTGTATATATATAATTATAGTAAACGAAATAAACTAGTTAACCATAAAATTAATTATTTTCTATTATGAAGTTTTCGAATTATGTGTGGTAAACTATGTTATTTGTTTCGAAAAGTTTAACTTCAAGTTCAATGAAGTTCAAGTTAATGTTAAATTTGCTTCTAAACGTTAAACTAAAATTAAATGTTATATGAAAAATAAATAATATATATATATATATATATATATATATATATATATATATTTACATATACCTAACATAAGATGTTTAAAAGAATGTGTGTATATATATATATATAGCATAATAATATATATCTAGCAAGAGCAATCCGATCATTGCAAAAAAAACTGGAAAGGTATGCAATTAATAAAGATTGAGTGTGTATTTATTTAATAAACAGAATTTAATTGGAATAACTACCGTAATATTGTGTTACACAATGGATGATTAATATTTCTGGGACACATGGCGCTATCTGGCAACTGAACACATTGCGCTATCTGGCAACTCAGCAAGAATAGAGGCTTATAAAAGACCGAGAAGTTGATAAAAGACTCATTCAAGCTCGGCTCCCAGCCGAGCAAGGACCTCTTGTCCTTCTCTTTCAGGCCCTTTGGTAAAACCCCTTAGTGGCCTCTTAGGTTAGGAAAACGAAAATAACTTGGGGGAGAACTCCTCTCTCTCCTTCAGGTGTCTCTCTCTCTCCTACAGGCGTCTCTCTCTCTCCTTCAGGCGTCTCTCTCTCCTTCAGGTGTACCCCTCCCCCCTTGGCTCAGTCAACTGGCTGATTAGGAGCCTATAAAACAACGCCTACTCGGCTGAAGTCTTAATATGCACTTGGCTCCTGCCAGGTGAACACCTCTCCTCCTTTCTCTCTGGCCCTTTGGGGGGAATAGCTTGGGGGAGGCCCCCAAGTTGCATGCCCCTTGCAACCTAGGTTGGCAACAAAGGCCAGTACTCTTTTTTTCTTTCTTTTTTATTTTTTTTTATTTTTTTCGCAACCCCCCCTCTTTGCAACAACCCCACCCCCCCTTTGCAACAACCCCACCCCTTTTGCAACATTACATAATAACTTGCAACATTCTTGCACTCTCCCCTTTTTCGGCTATACTACTATCGCGGGAAATGTATGTTTCATTACGGTATAATCGTACAGTGACTCCGCGTGTATACTTTTTGTGTCATAGAAATAGTTACATAATTAATGTGAAAAGATGCCTGAACATCGAACCGTTGGTATCCCGAGCATGATTTAAAGGGGCGAAAAAGTGGGACCCCTTTCGGCGTTCCCCCCTATCGCCACCTCCAACCAGCCCCAACCAGCTACGCTCCCCCACAAGCCGTTACAGATACAATGGGGTCGTCTGCTGTAAATCTTGTAGAAAATCCTCTGTTATGTTTTATATTCGACAAAGTAGATCATATTAGGTCAAACCTTCTTGTATCTGTCTGTCATGATTTTTATGATTCAGAAGAAATAGAACATGCGAGGGTACAATTAAACACCCTGTTCGGTGCTTCCCTCCCAACTCGTAGAGGTAATTCTAAAAACGAGAATACCCTGAAAGACATTATAAATAAAGTGTCGACCCTCCGGGATAATGAGAATAATATTACCTTTTACGTTACTAACTTCCATAGAATACCGGTAATCTCTATGGGTGACGTAAACGTCTCGGTGCTCCTCAAACAGTATAATGAGGTACAAAAGTCGATAGTTGAACTGAAACACCAAAACGTGGTGTCAAATCAGAAAAACGCGATTTCGATAGAACAGTTCCGGTCAGAGTTCGGTCAGACGATATTGTTCTGTGCAGCAACAGGAGAGAAGTAGTAGAAAGAAAATTGGAGGAATCGAGGAGGGCTTTTGAAGACAGAGGGTTGAAAATCAGCAGAAAGAAAACGGAGTACCTGAGGTTCTACGAAAATCAAGACTCAGAAATTAGTTTAGAGGGAGCGAGGTTAAAGAGAGTAAGTAAGTTTACGTACTTGGGATCGACAGTGGCTGAGGACGGTGAGCTGGACACAGAAATAACACACAGAGTGCAATCTGGTTGGAAAAATTGGAAGAAAGTTTCAGGGGTGTTGTGTGACCGAAGAATAGGCGCAAGGGTTAAGGGAAAGGTGTATAAGACTGTGGTAAGACCGGCTATGATGTACGGGCTGAGTCTTGGGCTATAAAGAAAGATCATGAGAAAAGACTAGATGTAACGGAGATGAGAATGCTGAGATGGATGTGCGGAGTGACAAGGTTGGATAGAGTAAGGAATGAAAGGATAAGGGGCACAACAAAGGTTGGAGAAATCTCGAGGAAGATACAAGAAAGTAGACTGAAATGGTATGGACATGTGATGAGAGGGGATGAAGTTTATGTGGGTAAGAGAACGATGAATATGGAGGTGCATGGCAGGAGAAAGAGAGGCAGACCGAAGCGAAGGTGGATGGAGAAGGTGAGGGACGATTTGAGGGAGAAGGGTTTGTCGGAGGAAGAAGCCCAGGACCGGGCTGTGTGGAGGAGGCTGGTCAGAAACGCCGACCCCGCATAGAGGCGGGAACGGGCGAAGAGAAAGAAGTAGTAGTTCCGGTCAGAGTTAGATGCGTTGAAAGAGACGCTCCTCCCAAAGCCCAGTTACTCGGAAGTAGTTCAGCAAGCCAGATCTCCAAGAAGCGCGTCGGACAGCGAGGGAAACGAAATTCCCGCCTCCAACTCCCCCCCTGAAGGTGGGGTGGAAACGCAGCATGCAGGGGTAACGGTCAACCCCCCTCCTGTTCAGGAAAGGCCCCTGCTCCCGATCTCACAATGAGGAACAGGGACGGTCCAATGCCGAGAGTCGAGGCGTCATTGCCCTCTTCCCTGCCTCCCACTGCCTCGAACGAGGCAAGCGATATTCGACACATGCTGGAAGAAATCATTGGTGAACACAGTATATTGATAGTTAATAAACTAAACACGAAATCTCCGTATTATAACTCATTTAAAGTAATAATTAAAGGTGTAAATGTGCATTTCAACCCGTATAATATGAGTCAATGGCCAGACGGTATTATTGTTAAGGAGTTTATTCACTTTTCCAGGAGATTTGATAACAGGCAAAATAATAATAATAATAATAATAATAATAATAATAGGCGCCCTGATGGTAATGCCTGAAAGTTGTACTGTGTATAATAATAATAATCTTACTAATAATAAATTCTCTATCAGTCATGGCGGATAACTTGTTGAAAATAGTCTCATATAATGTAAGGTCAGTGAGGAATTCAACTGTAGATATTCATAAAATCTGCGACAGTGCAGATTTGATACTCCTGCAGGAACACTGGCGACTTAAGCAAGAGCTAAAATTCTTCTCTACCATCCATGATGACTTTAGGTACCATGCGTCATCAGCAGTAGACTTGTCAGATGAATTAATGTACGGTAGGCCTTTTGGTGGTGTTGCTTTCTTATTAAGGAAAAATTTGTCAAAACATATAAGATTTTTAACAAGCGATAATGTAAGGTTGTTAGGCATTGAATTACAAGTGAACAATGATTGCATATTAATTGTAAACTACTATTTACCATACAACAACGGCAGTAATCTAGATGAATACATTGATTTGGTGTACAAAATTAAGTCATTATCAGATAACCCTAAATATTCTCACTGTATAATAATGGGGGACTTTAACGCACATATGAACTCGGAATTCTTTGTAGAATTGGGTAATATGTGCGAGTCGGCCAATTTAAGTATAAGTGATGTAGACGTATTAGGGGTAGCCAGTGGTAATTTTACATACGTTAGCGATATGAGTGGTACCACCAGGTGGATTGATCTTTGTCTCACAAGTAATAATCTAAAGGATCGAATTGTTAGAGTTCATATTTTGCATGATTTCCTTCTTTCCGATCATAGACCATTATAAATATTAATTAACGTTACCAATTTATGCGCCACACGACTTAACAAGAACTCAATAGGTAAGAATAATCGCGTCGATTGGTCCAATGTTAATATGCAGCAGAGAATAGAATACAAAGACAGAACAAGTCACCTCTTTAATAATTTAGAAATTTTGCACCTTGCCTGTAATAATCCTTGCTCAAATGATTCTCACTGTAAACTCATAGATAGGTATTATAGTAAGATAATATCCCTGTTAAGAGAAGCAGGAAACCCCCTGATTAAATCTTACAACTATCATACTAAGGTTATTCCTGGATGGAATGATTTTATTGCCCCCCCTGAAGAGGGAATCGAAAGACGCCTATGATATGATTTGTGGTGCTTTCATGGTAGACCCAGATTAGGACCAGTGTACATGAATATGTGTAGAAGTCGGGGGTCAGTATAAGCAGTGATGGGCATCGATACATGAAAATCGCTAAAGCGATACCGATACATCGATACATGAAGAACGTCTTAGGCGATACCGATACGCCGATACTTTCTAGATGTCTTAAGCGATACCGATACCGATACATGCATCGCCGATACATGTATCGCCGGTACATTTTTATAATTATTAATTTAATATGTAGGTATTAGATATTATTGTTTATACTAGTAATTTGTACGCACTGTAAGTAAAATCAACGACATTTTAATGGGTTTTATAGATGTAAATAAAAACAATTACTTTATTTAATGAAAGTATATTTTAATTTTGTAGGATACATGAATGACTGAAAATATTACACTAACAATTAAAAGTAATTACTATTACCCTTCAAAAATACCAGCTGGCTAAACATCTGGTCAGACAGTCCATTCCTTTTTGGAGCGTGAATGTGACCAGCCAAACTAAACAACCGTTCTACAGGAGCAGAGGATGGTAGTGGTGTGTTATACTTCAGGAAGACCCGTGTTATATTATAACATCTATTTAAATATTTAAAAATTCTTATTAATGTATCGATGTATCGAAGTATCGAATTTTTTCGATACATTTAAGAAAATTGACCTCAGCGATACCGATAAATCGATACTTTTGTCAAGTAGCTAAAGCGATACCGATACCGATAAAAAGTATCGATCGATACGTATCGGCGATACATGTATCTAGATACTGCCCATCACTGACTGTATAAGGCGGCCATAAGGCAATGTAAACAGGAAGAAGTCTATTCGAGCATCAAAAGCCTGTGAAGCTCGCATAAATAACGATAAATTTTGGAAATTTGTTAAGAATCAAACTGGTGTCAAAAATGTCCTCCCTCCGACAATCGATGGGGTGTCGGGCAATGTTCCCTCTAATTATTTTTAGTCCGTGTGCGCAAGAAATTTTCGTTGTGCATACATTTAGATTCATGGTGAAAAATTGTGCAAACTTTTCTGAGCGCTATTATCTTCAAAATTAAATATATATAAATATTAAATACTTAATAAATATTATTTCCATAAGGTGATAGCTTGATATTAAAAAACTGGATATTAAAAACTGTTTACAATATTATATATTCTTAAAAAAGAAAACATTTTTTCCATTCTAAAAATGTGAATAAAATAAAAAAAAGTAAAATAAAATTCAACAAAATAAAGAAATAAAATAAAAATAACATTAATCGAAAATGACTATTTTAGTTATCATTTCTCCAAACAATTTTTAGCATTTAGCAATTTAAAATAGACTATCAAGATTAATACATGATTTTATCCATTCACAAAATAGGAATAAAATAAAAAATAATAAAATTCAATAAAATAAAATATAATCAAAATAACATTAAATGAAAGTGCCTTTCATTTAAGTATGATTATGATTTCTCCCTACGATCTTTAGCATTTGCCCATTCCGAATAAACTCTATGAAGATTAATACATCCGTCATCATTCAGGTAACTTTTAATTCGCATGAGCGTGTCCAAATGATTTTCTTTCAAGCCGTTTCTTAATTTGTTCTTTGTAGAATTCATTAAACTGAAATTTTTGAAATTACTTCATTTACTGTCGTGACTCATGATACACTTGAGCCTGTGCACATTTTATTTTGCTGTGTGCGCGGGTTTCACAACGCGTGTGCGCGCGCACACGCGCACACCTTAGAGGGAACATTGGTGTCGGGGGAGGATGAAATTGCAAAGCTGTGGAAAAACCACTACTTCAACATTCTTAACAGTGTGAGTAGGGATAATCTTAAGATAGATTGCAGCGAAACGATTGTGGGAGGGACAAGGGAAAATATTTTGATATCATTTTCTGAAGTAAAGAGGTTAATTAAAGAGTTAAAGACTGGTTCTGCGTCAGGGGTAGATGACTTATAGAATGAGCACTTAAAATATGCAAATGACGTAGTATGTCTGCATATATCATTACTCCTATCAGCCATGCTTGCTCATAGCTATATCCCTGCAGAGTTCATGAGGGTATATATTTTACCCCTGGTCAAAAATAAGTACGGAGACATTCTGTCCAGCAATAATTACAGGCCTATTGCTGTCGCTTCCTGCTTCTCGAAACTACTAGAAAAACTCTTGTTACTCCGATTAAATGATTTCCTATGGACATCTAATCAGTTTGGCTTTAAAAGGTCCCACTCAACTGACCTGTGTATCTATGTACTTAAAGAAACAATATCTAAATACATTGACAGTAATTCAACCATTTATAGCTGTTTCCTTGATATTAGTAAGGCATATGATAGGGTGAACCACAATATTTTATTTGCAAAACTAGAAGACAGGAAGGTTCCCATGTACATATTAAATTTATTGAAATTTTGGTATTCCCACCAATCTTGCACTGTTAGGTGGGGCAATGTACTATCCGAGTGTTTTGCTCCTCTTGCGGTGAGACAAGGCTCCTTGCTCTCCCCTATACTGTTTAATGTGTATATTGACGGATTAATTGCTTCACTTAATGAGGCAACAGTGGGATGTTGTATAGATAACACAAGGATAAATAACTTAGTTTATGCCGATGATATGGTGTTAATAAGTCCCTCTGTTAAAGGTCTGGATCGGCTACTAAATGTCTGCGAAGTGTATTCGCAGAAACATGATATTTTTTTTAATGTTACAAAAACTAAGGTTATGCAATTTCATCCTAAAAGCTGTAATCAGCCAGCTGATATAAGGTTTAAAATGAATGGTGAAGTAACTGAGGAAGTACAAGAGTTTAAGTATTTGGGTCAAACTATTACCAGCTCCTTGAGTGATGACTCGGATATAAGGAAACAATCTCGAAGCCTGTGTGCTAAAGCGAATATGACCATAAGGAACTTCCGTTTCTGTACAAGTGAAGCTAAAGACACACTCTTTCGTACTTTCTGCAGTAATATATACGGTCAGCAACTCTGGGTGAATTATAAAAAAAGGTTCTAGCAGAACCCTAAATTTGCTATACAACAGGTCTTTTGGACTCTTACATAAATTACCCCCGAGATGCTCAGCTTCGCAAATGTTTGATACCCGCAATGTCCCGAGCTTCCCGGAGGTAACAAGACGTGCTCAACACAGTCTAATGCAAAGAATTAAAAAATCAACCAACCCGATCATCCAAGCTATCCATGAGTCGTGCCATTTATCCTCTAAGATATGGACTTCTTGGAACGAAAAAGTCTGTCTGTAGCTCCACTTAACTTCGACAGTGCAGTATTATTTCTAATCAATTGTATATATTTCTATCCTTAGTAAATGAACTGTCATTGTATTAATAATATTTGTCATATGGACTATAGTCTGCCAATAAACCTTTTCATTTTCATTCATTTTCATTTTCATTCATTTTCGTATAAACTTCAAAATATAAATACCTGGTAACACAGAAAATTGAATGAAACTTGTTTCAATGAATTTTCTGTGGCTGAAACTCATTATTTTTATCATAATGAAAACATTAATATTAATTTTAATTCTTATGCATTGCCTGCCATAATAGTAATATCACGAAATTTGAAAAATTATGTCATATATTCATAATTCTATATTATATTGATAGATTAACTAAATATCCGCATCCGCGGATATTGAAATTAAAGATCCGCATCCGCAGATGTTGAAAAACTGACATCCGGTCCACCGCATCCGCAGATGTTGAAAAACTGACATCCGGTCCACCACTAATATATATATATATATATATATATATATAACGTAAAGAACGACGCTTTGTATAGGAGAATTATCCGCGCAAGATGAGCGAAAGAACGAAACAAATGAAAAAATGAGGTACCCACCCGGGATCTTCCGATTGCCGGTCAGATATGATAACCACTACACCACAGGCCTCACCCAAACAAATGTCGTAATTCCTCTACATAAGCGCAGAAACCAATGCCCCAAAGGGGCACCTCCCGCATGCCGTAACATTATATACATTATAACTGCAAACACGCAGTATAATTAACGTAAAGAACGACGCTTTGCATAGGAGAATTAACCGCGCAAGATGAGAGCGAAAGAACGAAACAAATGAAAAAATGAGGTACCCACCCGGGATCTTCCGATTGCCGGTCAGATATGATAACCACTACACCACAGGCCTCACCCAAACAAATGTCGTAATTCCTCTACATAAGCGTCGTTCTTTACGTTAATTATACTGCGTGTTTGCAGTTATAATGTATATAATGTTACGGCATGCGGGGGTGCCCCTTTGGGGCATTGGTTTCTGCGCGTATGTAGAGGAATTACGACATTTGTTTGGGTGAGGCCTGTGGTGTAGTGGTTATCATATCTGACCGGCAATCGGAAGATCTCGGGTTCGATTCCCGGGTGGGTACCTCATTTTTTCATTTGTTTCGTTCTTTCGCTCTCATCTTGCGCGGTTAATTCTCCTATACAAAGCGTCGTTCTTTACGTTAATTATACTGTGTGTTTGCAGTTATAATGTATATAATGTTACGGCATGCGGGAGGTGCCCCTTTGGGGCATTGGTTTCTGCGCGTATGTAGAGGAATTACGACATTTGTTTGGGTGAGGCCTGTGGTGTAGTGGTTATCATATCTGACCGGCAATCGGAAGATCCCGGGTTCGATTCCCGGGTGGGTACCTCATTTTTTCATTTGTTTCGTTCTTTCGCTCTCATCTTGCGCGGATAATTCTCCTATACAAAGCGTCGTTCTTTACGTTAATTATACTGTGTTTGCAGTTATAATGTATATATATATATATATATATAAATTATTTCACGAAAGTAACACGTGAAAAATATTTATGATGAATAAAACCACGAAGGAAAGGAAACACAAAATGGTGCTCCAGCGCTTTCGTCTAATGACATCCTCAGGAACACAAGTACATAAAAGGGTGACAGCCTATATATAGGTTACAGAAAAAAAAAAAAATGAAAAAATAAATAATATATATATATATACTGTATAGTGTATATACAGGGCGTCCCAAAAAAATGTATACACACTTTAAATACTTATAAAGGCAGTGTTTATTAAAATACATTTCATTTTCAAAATGTAATAGAATCTACAGACATTATTTAATTGTTTTGTCAACGCCTGTTTTCAAACTGACGTCCGTTCTGGTCCAGGCACTGCTGATAACGCGAAGCAATGGAATCGCAAACATCACGAAACATTTCGTTTGGTATTTGTGTGCATTCTCGTTCAATGGCTGCTCTCAATTCAGCGATTGTTGCAGGTTTTATAGCGTAGACTTTGTCTTTTAAGTATCCCCATAAAAAAAGTCTAGTGGTGTGAGGTCTGGTGAACGCGGAGGGTATTCTACGAAACCCCTTCGTCCAATCCACATCCACATCGTGCCAAGTACCACGCAATACTCCACTCTTCGGTCCGGATCATCTTCATTAATAGCATGGACTAATCTTGGAATGTAACTTTTCCATTGACAGCGCTTCAAAATGCGTTGGACAGACGATTCTGAAATTCCTACCTCACGACTCGCTTGCCGCACAGATTTTCTTGGACTTTGGTGATACGTTTCCAGTACTCTTTCTTGCTTTGTGGGGCTTGTCGATGTCCGTGGTCTTCCGGAACGCTTCTTGTGGACATTCTGAACAGTTCCATCGGCTTCAAACTTATCTCTAATTCGAGTGATGGTAAGTCGCGTTGGTGGATCTGTTTGAAACTCCCTCCTAAACTGTCTTTGCACTTCAACTGCGTTTTCACACTTCCAGTAGCATTTTAGAATGAATTTCCTTTGTTCAAAGCTTAGTCTGACTGCCATTATTAATTCTAATGGGTTTAACTTGGAAAGAAAGAAACATCAATTGAGCTATCAGCTGTTAAAGTGTGTATACATTTTTTTGGGACGCCCTATATATATATATATATATATATGCAATAAACGGAGAAGTAAAAATAAAAATTAAAAATTAGAGGATTAACAGAGAGGCATACAGATTTGTAAGGAAAAAATATCGATTTTTAGCACAAGATCAAATGAATCATAAACGGGAAAGGATTTGCACACACGTATAAAACAGCATCAATATTCCGTTAGAACAGGACAGTTGTCCAGTGCCCTTTTTGTCCATTTGTCAGAGTTATCCCACTGTATTGATTGGAATAATGCTTCAGTTTTATTCCACTCTAGCAACATTGTTAATAGAAATATTCTTGAGTCTGCCATTATCCAACTTTCAAATAACTTCAACATAAGCAAAGGTCTTTTTCAACTCGATCCTGTTGTTTTGAATTCCTTCAAAACAGATTTAGATAAGAAGGGTAGAACGCTAAATCTTTGGTAAACTTGTATGCTACTTTATTAACTTTTAATTTTCATTTTATTTTTATATACATCGAAACTTAACCAAAAAAAGCAGTGTTAAAACCCGGGCAGATTTCCAGTATAAATTTGTATTTTTATAATTCATTTGATCTTGTGCTAAAAATCGATATTTTTTCCTTACAAATCTGTATGCCTCTCTGTTAATCCTCTAATTTTTAATTTTTATTTTTACTTCTCCGTTTATTGCATATATATATATATATATATATATATATATATATATTTTTTTTTTTTTCTTTCTGTAACCTATATATAGGCTGTCACCCTTTTATGTACTTCAGTGTTCCTGAGGATGTCATTAGACGAAAGCGCTTGAGCACCATTGTGTGTTTCCTTTCCTTCGTGGTTTTATTCATCATATATATATATATATATATATATATATATATTATATATATAAATTGACGATTGGTTAGGTTAAGTCGTAATATTTTCGTTAGTTTTAACGTTTTATTTGATGGATTCATTTAAAAAATGTTTTCTAAAGATCCTAGTGTAGTTTACGTTCCCCATCTTTGACCTAGTGTGGTTTGTGTCCCCTTTTGCGTCAGGGGGACGTAAACTACACTTGCTCATATATATATGATTAATTTCACACTTAAACACGTGAAAAGAATGAATGATGCAAACCCACAAGGAAAAATAAAAAATTATTCCAAGGTCTTTCGTAAATTCAACAGTACACCTCGTCAGTGAATGAAAGGAAAAGGTAAGGTGACCGAAATACATACCTATGTAGGCCTACATTAAAACAAAAAGTGAAGAGAGATTAGCACAAGGTTACCAAGCACTGATAAAAGGCAAAAGACATTTTAACAAGATATTGTCAATTTTATATATTCCCGAACTGTTATTGAAATTATTTTTAAAATAGGGTGTCCCATAAGTCCGGCATCATAGGAGAAATTCATATTTTTCTATTTCTACAAACCATAATTCATATTTTTCTTATGCTCGGGATGCCAATTTCCCGTCCACCATTCTGTTCAGTGACGAGGCTGTCTTTTATGGAAATGGTGAGGTAAATCGACGAAACACCCGCTACTGGTCTCAAAAGAACCCTCACTGGTATACCTATTCAAAGGAACAAGGTGCATCTCGGGTGATGGTATGGTGTGGCATTTGGAAGGATCGCATTATAGGCTCCCTCTTTTTCGATGAACATGTCACTAGAGGCACCTACCTACGTATGCTCAAGGAAGAAGCATTTCCCAGTGTCTTGAACGAGGAAGGAAATTTCCCAACATGGTTCCAGCAAGACGGCGCTCCTGCACATTACAGCACCCAAATAAGGAAATACCTGTACCAACAATTCCCTGGTCATTGGACAGGACGTCGAGGGCCTGTGGAATGGCCAGCTAGAAGCCCGGGTCTCACGCCACTAGATTTTTATCTCTGGGGCCACTTGAAAGCGCTGGTATACGCAGAGAAAATTAGGAGTGTTGAACATTTGCGGCAGCGCATTACTGGGGCATGTAACACCATTACTCCTGACATCATTCACCGTGTGCTTGCTGACTGGGTATCACGTCTGAATTTGTGTACTGAAAACAATGGTGGACATATTGAGCACGTTCTGTAAATAAAAGCTTTTGTTTTGCCTTTTTTTATTATTTTTCCTATGATGCCGGACTTATGGGACACCAGAGCTGGGCACCGCAAACTCAAAATCACTTCCGCAATCGCAAATCCGCAAACTCAAACCTTACCTTCCGCAACCGCAAATCCGCAAACTGCTTGCCATTTTTGGTGCCGCAAACGCAAATCCGCAAACGCAAACCATATTTCCAATTTTTACAGTGCTGGGCACTTCCGCAAACACTTCCGCAAACCGCAATTTTAACTATAAAAAGTATCCAAAACATTAAAGAGGTATAAAAAGTTTTTATATCTTTTTAATGTTTAATGTTTTAGCCTTGTTTTTTAAAAACAAGGCTAAATAATTTATTACAATAAATCACTATTGTAGAAGAAATAAAAATACCACATATATTGATATATTATATTGAACAAAAACACTCCTGCAAGTAAATAGTAAATAAATTAAATAATATTTAATCATTTGAATTTCATAAATTTTGAGACTTAGACACGTTAGAGAAGACTGTACTGTAACTGTAGTAACTGTACACACATTACATTACACAAGTTAAATTAAGTTAACACTGTGACTGTACACAACTTGAACTCACTGTACAACTCAACCCCTCTAGCCTCTACAAGTGTACGCCTCTGGCTTTGTCAACAAGTTCAGTCGTCCTCCTCCAGTAACTGAGCCAAATCCAGTTTTAATAAGTCCATGTTCCCCTTCATGAACACGAGACGTTGGAAGTTGTCAGAGGTCAGACTGGCCCTTTTGGGCTTCATTATATCTGACCCATGGGAGAACAGTCTCTCCACGGCCGCAGAGCTGGGGATGGCCGTGTTATACTTGAGGAAAACATGAACCCAGGCGTTGCGGTGAAGTTTGGGGAACATGCTCTGCTCCAGCTCCTTGTTCTTCTTGTCAGAGGACCAACTGTCCAACTCTTTCGCCAACTTGTTGGAGAGGCGATTGGAGTTGCTGTTGCTGGTCTCCCTCTCCATTGGCGTTGGGCCATAGGTCCTCAACTCCTGGAAATAAATTAAATAATTTAATAAATAATACAAAAAAAATAGTAATTTACTATTAAGTATGACAGTCTAAGTTACTAACAGACTCAGTAACAACAACTAACAAGTCAGAAATTGTTCAAATTGTTCAAATTCAATGACTGAGTGTGAGTGAGCTCAGACTATGAGTAGTACTAACAGTAACTGGCAACTACTACAACTAGGCTACGCAGAGTGCGGTCACACATTAATTTATAACTAAATAATTAAATTTTAATCTACATAATGAATTAATGATTATGTAAATAACGAAAATGATCAGTAAATCACCTTGAAGAATTCGTCCTCGTCATCGTCGTCCTCGGCACTGCTGGGTCCGGAAGTCTCGATGGCAGCGTGCTCCCGGATTTCATCCAACAGCCTCGTTCTCGTCGCGTCGACATTGCCAGGGTTGATGTGCCGGACCACATGCAGTTTGAAGAAGGGGTGAATTGCAGTCGCCACGTGGGAAATTTGCGGAAAGATTAGCGTTTGCGGTCTTAGTTCCGCAACGCAAATTCACTAATTTGCGATGACTTTGCCGCAAACGCAAATCCGCAAACGAAAAACATACTTCCGCAATTGCGGAATTTGCGGAAGTGCCCAGCTCTGTGGGACACCCTGAAAGCACATTCTGAATATTCCTTTCAAGTATATCTTTGTTTTTAACGAGAGCTTTAGAACTCTCCCACTTAATACTATGATTACACAAGGTCGGATCTTGGCATTTCAGCAAAGGGAAGCGGTCCAAAGAAAAAAGGGCACCACGTAAAATAAAAAGGGCACGGTATTAAAAATTGTTTTTTAAAACAGACCACCATCAATGATCGAGTGTAAAATCAATTGTTTTGTTTTATTAGACGACTCTCATTCAAATATGATACAAAATAAAAATCTAATTTGGGTACAACAATTATCACAGAAAATTTTTCAAACAATTACAAATGTTTTGCCAATTAAAAGAACTATCCAGTCCCGTAGCCAAGACTTCCCAAGGGGAAGGGGTCGAAATTGTAGAAAGGCGGATCTTTTGGTGCAACGACCTAGTCACTGCGGAGGGGGTTTAGAGTAGTTTCGAAAAGTTTGTGAAGTTTCTAAAGAAAATGAAAAAAAAAAATGCAGGTGTTTATTTACTAAATGATGTTATATATTATAATATCACATCATAAGATAACTATGGTTACAAAAGTGGACTTTTCCTGTCAAGGGAGGAGGGGGGTCGAACGGGTCTGCTATCAGAATAAGCTGAAGATAGAAATAGTGACATGGTTGCACCAGTACTAAAGGCACCTATGAAAACCACTGCAACTACAAATTTGAAAGTACAATATACTTCCAAAAACTTACAAAAACAAAATTTATTTTCAGAGGCATACACATCATTCAAATAGGGAACTTGCAAGAAATTGAGGTGGGTCCGGACGTCGCCGACTCCCCGCCACTAGATCTGCCCTTGTTACATCTATATATATGTCAAACAATGCAGTACAGTTATTTGCTATTTTACACGCATATTGTATTTATGCTGTTTTACCCTGATATCTAAAGTTTTTCCCGTTTGACTGAGTTACAGTCATTAACTGAGTTACATTGTGTACATCCGATCGAATGCACATAGCCAACAGCATTATCCGAGCTATTCTTTATTAGACGAGATTTAATCGTATTATTAAACTTAAAGATTACGTTGACGCCAATTGTTTTAAGTAAAAGGTCGGAAGATATTTAAAATTTACATGGTGAGGTAGCCTAAAGATATTTTTATAATCAAATTCACTTATAATTACGCTATTACAGTATATATTCTTAGCTTTCCTAATACAATTATCTAGAAATGGAATAGGGTAACATACTCGTAATTTAGTACCAATATTCATTGCATAACTCAGCATCTGAAAAAACAGGACTGACAACTCTCAGTGCTCTAAGAAATATAGAAGAGAAACTAGGAGATTTTTAGTGCAGTCAATAAGCTGCAAAATCGTTCATTTTTTGATAAAAGCGCCAAATTTGGCATAGATGTTTGACGCATTATTTAATATAAGGATGGGTGCCAAGCAGGGCCGTTTCTAGCATTTTGGGGGACCTTAGACAAGATAGATTTTTGGGGGCCCCCAATCAGCTGGATCGATTGGTCGAGCATAATCAGGATGATGACTGTCTCTTGATCAAATGACGTTTCTCCTTCTGGTAACCCAATGGAAGCGGAAGGTGGCTGTGGTGTTTGGGACATCCCCTCACCTGCATGTAGATCGGTTGTAGAAGAATTATGGGCCAGGCGGGTCTGATGTCTGTATCCTTTCGCCTGCAAGTATCTCGGCGGAGAAGGGTAACTCTGGTGGTTGTGAATTCTTCTTAGTAGAACAATGATCTGGGTTTGCTGAGGTCGCCTCTTCAAAATACTTCAGTATTGCCCCTGAAAAGATATACATTTACTTTGCAAATCTGCAGAAGTCATCGATTTCAGCATCATTAATATATATATATATATGCGCCTCGGTGGTATAGTGGTTAGCGTCGCTGACTACGAATCTATCGGCGCCGGGTTCGAGACCGGTGACAGCAGCCGGCGCGCAGCAAAACCCAGCTGTTCATCCTTTCACACAAAAGAAAGTGGTTAGTAGATATATATGCGCCTCGGTGGTGTAGTGGTTAGCGTCGCTGACTACGAATCTATCGGCCCCGGGTTCGAGACCCGGTGACAGCAGCCGGCGAGCAGCAAAACCCAGCTGTTCATCCTTTCACACAAAAGAAAGTGGTTAGTAGATATATATGCGTCTCGGTGGTGTAGTGGTTAGCGTCGCTGACTACGAATCTATCGGCCCCGGGTTCGAGAGGCGTGCAGCAAAACCCAGCTGTTCATCCTTTCACACAAAAGAAAGTGGTTAGTAGATAAACAAGTACCTTGGGTGGCCTAGATATATTATATATATATATATATATATATATATATATATATATATATTATATATATTAGTATTTATTTCAGACAACACAGATCCATATGATTATATACGAGTATATATAATATTAACTTTCACGGAAACCAGTTTATTACCAAAGTCAAAATTTGTTAGAAGGATCCTGATTACCTGAAAGGTGATAACGTTATCATGAGCTCTCTATTAGTGATAGCAAGTCTTAGTCTTTACTGTCCAATGATGGCACACATTTAATTTGTTATATGCAATACGTTATAGCAAGCAGATTAATCAACCAAAAAGGCATTTTTTCAGTCCTAGGAGCAATTTGGAAAGCGAGTATTTGTGTACTCTCATATATTTAATCGAACTTCTAAAAGATGAAATGGGAAACGTTACCTTATTTACAGTTTGAAGGGGTGGTTAAACTGCCATTTTCATAGAATGAGGTTTAGTACACGTATTTTGTACAAAGTGAACTAGAAATTTGTGTGCAGTTGTCGGCGGTAAAAGTGTAATTTATAGAAAAAATTTAAGTTGTAGTGGGCCAACGGTTTTGTTACTTATACATTAGGTCATAATACGCGTTTGTAAATATTTATTTCCATTTGGTTCGTTAAAAAAATTTATTGATTGGTATAATTTGCAGGATCGAAAAGTAAATTTGGAAGTGTGAAAAATTATAGGGGACGTGTTGAAGCGATCGCTATCCATCATGGGAGACAAGTTTCATTAGTTAGGCGTACTGGATCACCTGAAGACTAAAGCCCCCAATATCAACCGCCTTGACGATTGGTTAGGTTTAGTCGTAATATTTCCGTTAGTTTTAACGAAAATATCACGACTAAACCTAACCAATCGTTAAGGGCAATTGATATTGGGGGGCTTTAGTCTTCAGGTGATCCGGCGTACTTATGCTGTTAGGCCTATGCTAGGTTAAAGTAATTATAGGTTAGTTTTAGTAACGTGGAGTAGATCTTACGCCCGGTTAGGCGTACATTAGGTTAGGTTAGTAGAGCCATATATATATATACACAGGGTGTCCCAAAAAGTGTGACATTAAAAGAAATATTAACTTTTTTATTAAAGGTGCTAGAAGTAAATACTAAAAACTAAAATAACAAGTGAAGATGTAAGTTTTTGATACTGTATACGTAATTATCATCAAAAACATATCGTTACTTTAAAATGTTAAAAAAAAATTCTACAAAATTTTCTCATAAAAGAAATCATTTATCATGAAGGGTGGCCTAGTCCAGTGGTTCCCAACCGGTTTTGGCTTATGGCCCCCTTAGGAACCTTATTTTTTCCTGTGGCCCCCATAAGCATTATTTTCAGTAGGTAATATGCAGATTAACTCTATTTTACAAAAACAAATATATATAAAGGATATTAAAACAACTATTTGTATTCAGGTACAATATTATTTGTCACATAGGACTATAAACATAACAAAAACTAAACAGTGGCTAACAAAAATTTGCAGTTATTTACTTATATTATGTATTAAGTATAAAAAAATATAATCAAAAGAAATACTGTACTTATAGCAATCTATTATAAATTAAAAAAACTAGTAAAATTACTACAACTTCGCAATATTAGGGTAAACAAATAAGAGCTACTTACACACTACAGCGACGATCCACGTGGTAAACAGACTGTAAGGATTTCAACCTGAAGTATTTTTATCAAGTCAACAACGCTGCCAGGCGCATAACGATCAAGCGCACAATGGAGTGCGCCGCACAATAAGCTTGTAAGATGCAAAATATTTGTTTACAGATAAATTCAAATTCTATTATAAAATATCTAAAAAAAAGGAAAATATATATTAATAATTTTTTAAAATGTAATTCAACTACATAAATTAAAATTATCTATTGGCCTAACTATAATTTAGGCTTCAATAGGTGGAGTCCTGTGGCCCCCTTCATGGAGTCTGTGGCCCCTCTAAATCTTAACATTTTCCTGTGGCCCCCTTCAAATGTGCCATGGCCCCCGGTTGGGAAACACTGGCCTAGTCTAACCAAAGGCCTTGTGACGGCGAATCCTACAGACCGGACTAGACTAGCCTAATCATTCACTTGCTCGTTCCGGACCTAGTCTAACCACTCACTCGCTCGTTCTAGCAAGTTGGCGGCCAAAAAAACATCTTATGATACAAACTGTACAGAATTTCACCCACCCTCAGATGACGACACCACAAGAAAAAGCTGAACTAGTCAGGTATGTTTACGAAAGTAAATCAATCATCACAGCACAAAGATGATTTCAAGTTAAACACAATAAACAGGCACCAGAAAAGAAGAGCATAAAAAGATGGGTGAAAACGTTTGAAGAGACTGGATCCGTCCTTAAGAGAAAGAGTTGTGGACGCCCGAGTAAGTCTCTAGAAAGGTCGCAAGCTGTTATGGAAGCATTTCACACGGATCCAAAAACGTCAATAAGGAGAGTTTCAGTTGAGTTAAACATCCCACGATCGTCGGTTCACAGAATCCTTTTCAAAAATCTGAAATTAAAATGTTACAAAGTGCAAATGCATCATCAACTTTTTAAAGATGATTACGCAGTAAGAATTGCTACTTGCCAGGAACTAATTGAGTTCATTGATTCAGACTCAAATTTCCTGAAAAACGTCATCTTCACTGACGAGGCAACGTTTCATACATCTGGAAAACTTAACCGCCACAATTGTAGAATTTGGGGACCAGAAAATCCACGTGAGACCTTTGAACATAACGTGATTCGCCCAAAGAGAATGTTTGGTGTGGAATGTCAAGTTCTCGAATTTATGGTCCGTATTTATTTGAAGAACGGACTGTTACAGGTGCCTCGTACTTAAAGATGTTAAAAGATTTCTTTGTGTCACTACTAAAAGAAACTCCTGAACCATTTCAAACCATAATCTTTCAACAAGACGGAGCCCCGCCTCACTATGCTAGAGTCGTTCAAGAATTTCTAAACGAGACTTTCCCAAGACGATGGATTGGTAGAGGACCAATGAAATGGCCCGCTCGCTCCCCGATTTAACACCTTTTTAGATTTTTATCTTTGGGGTTATGTTAAGTCTAAAGTTTACCATAACAAACCGAGAAACATTGTGGAATTGAAACAGCGTATTCAGGAAACTATCACATCCATCTCTCCATCTGTACTGGAGCGTGCCATTGAAGAAGTTGAACGTAGAATTAGATTGGTTATAGTAAATGATGGAAAACATGTAGAGGTTTACTAGTACATGGGAATAAAAATTACACCTTCGCTTGTTATTTTATTTTTTAGTATTTACTTTTAGCACCTTTAATAAAAAAGTTATTAATATTTCGTTTAGGGTCACACTTTTTGGGACACCCTGTATATATATATATATATCCTTGGTCAGAATTATTAGGCACCCCTTCTTTTTTTGTTTTAAACTACATATTAATTCGCTTAATAACTTCAAGTGTGTTGTTTTAGTGATTAATTGAAACTTTAATGCTTTTGATAAGATATCAAGAATAAATAACGAACATAACATACATTTATTTGTTTTTCAGGAAATTTGTGAGATGTAAAACGAAGATAATACAAATGTAAGCAAGTTAAGAAGAAACGACCTAATATCACACGTTCTATTTGTTTACAAAAGTAGTTGCTACAATAATGGCGAGTAAGCAAGCTACTTTCAGAAGGTGAACGGGCCCAAATAGTCTTATTACATTCGCAAGGACTATCCCAGGTTAAGATTGCAAAACAAATGCTCAAGATGTGCAGTACAGACAACGTTAAAAAGGTACAAGGAAACCAAGTCTTACAAGAATAGGGCAGGGCAAGGTAGGAAAAGGTCAACAACGGCCCGAGAAGACCGGCTGCTGAAAAGAATTAGCATGACAGATCGTAAGAAATCATCCTCGAACGTCGCTGCAGTCTTTCAGTCAACAACTGGGAAGTCCATCTCCAGTCGTACCGCTGGAAGAAGGCTTGCAGAAAAAGGCCTCAAAGGACGGAAGGCCAGGAAAAAGCCGTTCCTGTTTGAGGTCAACCGAAAGAAGCGTCTAATGTGGGCCAAACACCAAAATTGGACCCTTGAGGACTGGGCTAAAGTGATCTGGTCCGATGAAAGTAACTTCGAGGTAAGACACACATTCAGAGTAGTTATTTATATTGTTACATTGCATAGCAATGCATTTAAATGCGTTACAACCGTTATGGTAAAACAATTCATTTATCTTACTTTTTTGTCAGGTTTTCGGGACCCCTGGCGCCGTTTATGTTCGCCGAAGAGCAGGTGAAGCATACCATGCTGAATGCGTGGTACCTACTGTGAAGTTCGGAGGGGGTAGCATCATGGTGTGGGGTTGCATGGCTCTGGCAGGGACCGGAATGTTGAAAATCTGTGACGGCAGGATGAAGTCTATCGAGTACACCACCGTGCTGGATCAAGTATATGAGCGCTCAGTAGCCAAAATCTTCAACAATAATGTCCCTGAAGGTGTCATCTTCCAAGACAACGCTCCGTGCCACACTTCTCGTCACAGCAAAAATTGGTTCGAGCAGAATAATAGAGTCATGGATTGGCCCCCTCAATCACCAGACCTAAATCCTATCGAACACCTGTGGGCCCATCTCGGGAAGAGTATCAGGAAGCACAGACGCACCTCTAAAAGTGAACTGAAGAACATTATACAGCAGGAATGGAATAAACTGCCAAGCTCAGTATGCAACAACTTAGTGAGCAATATGGCAAACAGAATAAAGGCGGTAATTAAGGCCAAAGGCAGACATACCAGGTATTAAAATTAATGTAAATAATTAAAAGTAACAGGTATATCATTGTTTTTATATCCTTTATTGCACTAACATATATTTTTACTTAGCATTTTAAAGGTGCCTAATAATTCTGACCAAGGATAGATAGATAGATAGATAGATAGATAGATAGATAGATAGATAGATGGTGGCGCAAGTCGTGCATCATAGGAATTTTCAGTGTTGATAATATTTTTTTTCTTTTGGGTAGGGGATGACTGCGAACTTAATAGACGAGAGGGTAAGCTTCGTTTTAATGCATTTTATACCAGGTACTACAAACCGATGAATCTGTACAGAATTTAAGTTCTGCACCGATTCATCGATTTTTTTGTACCTGGTTTTCCATACATTACAACCAAGCTCACTCTCTTGTCTATTGTTAATTTTGCAACCATCCCCTACCTAAAAAAATAAAAAATAATGTATAGGAATTTTCAGTGTTGCCTATGATGCACGAATTTTGCGCCACTCTGTATATATATGGGAGTGAACTCTGAATGGTTCCGCGAGATTTTATGTTACACACAGACCATGCATGAAACAAGGCACTCCTCTGGGAAAATTAAATCCACTGTAGTTGAATAAGCAATGGTAAATGACAAATACTATAGTTTTTCTTTTTCATGATGTTAGCCCGACGTGGGCAACGGGTCACTCGCAGAGAGACCCCAAAATATAGCTTCCCTCAGCTGTAGTATTTGTCATCTACCATTACTTATTCGAACTCTAGTGGATTTAATTTTCCCAGAAGAGTTCCTTGTTCCATGCACGGTCTGTGTGTAACATACATACATACATACCATACAATTGTCAAGCACACAAAAACACGAGTCAGTACAATATAAACTACTGGAACCCTCTTTTCATTTCTATTATTATTAAAGGTCGTTTATAATATAAGTGTAATTCTAGTGTTTTCTGTCTTTGCTGCGTTTAGCCAGAGCGGAAAAACTGAAGGTGTATTCACTTTCTTCACCATATATATGTAGGGCTTACATAGAATGGAACAGATAAGGCAAAGTGAAACTATGAGCTAGTGAGGGCTCGAACCTACTGACTCTGAAACCACGCAACGCGGGTTAGAGTCCCACTAGCTCTTTTCTTTACGGCATCTTCCCTTTCCTCCCATCGACTGCATTACTTACTCGTATGTATTGAAAATATGAAGCTATTCGGAGCCTATCCAGGTTATCAAAAGTCGAATAAAGTCGGATAAATGATAACCGATTTTCCTTAAAAGTCAACGGAAGACGAACCTTTCTTCAGTAGCCCTCATTCCTAATTAAACAACCGCTACATTAAAAAGTAAATCATTAGTAGTTCGGGAAGTAAAAAAAGAATTCAGAATGTAGTTTATTTTTTTGTCTTACATTGATGAAAATCCAGTTCGAATTCCAAATTATAAATTCCATAAACTCGTAGAGTATTAAAGTATAATAGATTTTGGTAAAAAGAACAACAGTATTATAAAATAAGTATAAGGACGAGTAATAAGGATAATTCATAAAAAGTTTCTCCAATAATAAATTAATAATATAAGCATCGAAATTCATAAATTATTCGTCAAATAAATGCGTAACTAAGATTATATTACTTAAGACTTTTATTTGGATTTTTCATTATTACTTCTCCAACATGTCCCCAAGATATAGACTTATTACCAGATTTTTTCCAGCCGGAAGATTTCTTCGATCCCTGGAAAAAAAAAAAACATGTTACGTCATAGCCACGTCACAACACCGCTTCTCATTAGATCAGCGAGATTTAGCGACGTTAGATTTGTTCAGCAGTTGGATGAAATTGTTATTGGACTAAGCATTATTATTATTAAGTGGAATTAAAAGAAATCCGCCCACCTTTGCTCTGAATTTTTGTTTAATATTTTGACGTTTTCGCTTGGGTGGATTCTTGGGACGGAAAATGCTATAATTCGCTTGTGAATAATCGAAAGGTTCGATTTCTTCTAGTTTCTCTTTCAACTCATTTTCCTCATCAGTTACATTTTCGTCTTCATTTTCACTCTTGATTTTCTTACTTGTGACGTCATCCACTTCTTCCGAGCTTCGTCGCTTTAAGTTATTTGTTGCAGATTTATTACTGGCGGTTTTATTCGCATTAATTTTGGCATCCTCTCGTTTCTGAGCCTGAAAAGTAGAATTAGTACACTGAAATCGCGAAAAGTATCATCATAAATTATATACACATGGGAAAAAGTCTTACAGATATACACTATTACCAAAAGTATTCGGACACGCATAGGTAGTTGCAAAAAAAGGGTCTTTAATGCAAAAACCTAATACATAGCAGGGTTGGCAAAAAACCAGCAAACCAGTTGGGTTTTTGATGGGTTTTTGCCAACCCTGATACATAGTCGGGCCGCCTTTCGCCTGAATGACAGCCTCAACCCTCCTTGGCATACTTTCAACCAACTTCCGGTAGGTGTCTATCGGAATACTACTCCATTCCTCTTGCAAAGCCGCTCCCAAAGATGGTTTGGAAGAAGGCCGATTTGGTCGAAGTCTGATGCGGCGCTCCAATTCTTCCTAAATGTGTTCAATGGGGTTAAGGTCCGGACTCCGAGCCGGCCAGTCCAACTTCTCGACATTGTTATCCATAAACCAGTCCTGTATGCACTTTGCTGTATGACATGGAGCATTATCGTGCTGATACTGGCAGGGCCCATTACCATAGTACTGCCAGAGCGTAGGGAGCGCAGAATTATCCAAAATATCCAGATATGTCTCGGACTTCATGGTTTCCGGCACGACAACTAATGGACCAAGTCCCATCCAGCTGAAACAGCCGCATACCATCACAGAACCTTCACCGAACTTTACAGTCGGGACGATACAGTCCCGTAAGAAGCGTTCGCCAGGCAATCCCATCAGAACGAAACTGTGTAGTGCGACTCATCACTCCATACCACACTCTGCCACTGCTCGAGGCCATGAACGTCGAGCAGGACACCACTCCAATCGGCGTTCTGCATTTGTGGCGGTGATATTGGGCTTGTGCGCAGCTGCCCTGCCATGAAATCCAAGTCTATGCAGCTCCCAACGAACAGTTGACGTGATGACAGATGTTTCCATGGCCTGTTGCACCTCCGCCGTGATGTTTGCCGCAGACGACGTGCGTGAGGTACGAACACTCCTCCGTAAGGCTCTTCGACCACGTTCCATGAGTTTGTGAGGCCGTCCAGACCGTTTTTTTGTTGTCGTGGCACCTTCAGCTTTCCATCTTTGAATAACATCCGCTACAGTAGATTTCGGAATGTTCAGACGGCTCGCAGTTGCGCGCACAGAAAGGTTACTGATGTGGCATCCAACCACTATCCCACGTTGAAAGTCTAAGTTCCGCTCCACACGGCATACTGGCGACTAATCCACTGCTACTGCCCAGGCAGACATACAGGCTTTATATTGAGGACTTTCGAAGCCACTGCGCATGCGCTAGTCCACAATATGTATTTGTGGCGGGGTGTCCGAATACTTTTGGTAATATAGTGTATACACAAATGTGTAAAATCTATAGAGTCCCTATGTTAATTGTTGGGTGTTAATAAACACAACTTCGCAAATGTTCTTTAAACGAATACTACAAATAAGGGTTGCAGTTCCCAAGTCTCTACAACCTGCTCTGGACTTCAACCAAGAAAATGACTAATCTGTAACCGAAAACTGCTCTAAGGCCTTTAAACTATAAATAGACAAGCTCTATCCTAAAGACTGAACACACCCCGGACCAAAAAGATTAGGAGAGCATCTAATTCTAAATGTATGTGAATTATTAAACAAAGTTTCTTAACTCCATTTCAAACAGAATCTATATTAGTTTTAAGCCATGTGCCACGAAGAAAATGCGATATATCAGATACGAGTGTGCCATTTTCACTTTTGAAAGCCTCTCATTTCTCTTTTGAGACGAGGCTTTTCATTGCGAGCACACCTCTAACACGAAATACAACTTCTAATATGAACGAAAGTTAAAAAATATCTAACTCATTATGCTTACGTATAAAAGCGCCAAAAATATCGCTCTAAGAATGACAAAAAAACACTAAAAAACAAATACAAAGGCAACGAGAAAAGAAATACGAGAAAGTCAAACAAATTCGTTGCTCCGCTCACCTTTGCTTTTAAGGATAATCTGGCTTTATTCTTTTTCTTGTTTGGAGGTTTGGGGGTATTCTCAGGAGAATCCGTTGTCAAGGATGCGATATGCTTCTGCAACTAAAAATATGCAATTAATAATCGAGTTTTAAAATAATTATTCGCACTAAGTTAGGTCTATATACCAATATACGAATATTCTCAGTTACGAGAAATTGAAGCAAGATGAAAGCACGGTAAACGGATTTATTAGAAGCTTTCGGCCTATTCTAAGATCTTTCATCAGGCGAAGATGAATGAACAAGACCTCAGAATAGGCCAAAAGTTTGTTTCTAATAAATTCATTACTTATTGTGGCTTTATTTCCTTTATGCCTCTTCTATTTCAATAAGCTAGCAAGAAACGACGAAACTGTTAACATTAAGCCATAAAAGTTGCTTATATTTTCGAAAGTTGGACTGAAAGAACAGGAAGAGAAGCTCTTCTCACACGATTATCGCGAGACTACGACTGCCTCCTTCCACTTGCTGCTGAAAAAACCATACTTTCGAATCAGACAGCGGCCAGTTGACAAGGTCTCGCGAGACTCTTCCCGCTATGGGATCGGACTGATGTTGGGATACAATCCATCCTTACTCGACCTGTTAGCGATTCGGAAATGCGTAAAGGGAGTTTTAAGAAACCCGAGAAAATGAAACAAACGGAACTACGTACTCTGATCAGTCTATCCAAATCAGAATCAGATTCAGATTCTGTTTTCTTTTCTGAATCACTCGTCGAACTTCTGCTTAACGACAGGAAATGAGCTTTAACCTTAAAAAGATGTTAAAAATAAGTACAAACAAACACCGAAATTTATTTTACAAAGATTTCCTTTCCTAAGCTAAGAACGTTCTTTCAATTTTTATGAGATATTTAAAAATGGCTACATCGGTTTGGCCTCCGATCCGTTCGCGCTTTCATATAAGCTTCTGAAAGCAGTAAAATTATTCCAGCAAAATATTCAGTTATTCAAAAGATGCTGGAAACAAGTGAAATTAACAATGCGTTATCCAATTTAAAAAAAAAATATTCAAACAAACCTTTTCTATTCTCATTTCGTTAGTAACGGGTGGTGCCATTTGCTGCTGCTGCTGTTGTTGTTGTTGTTGTTGTTGTTGTTCTTGTTGTTCCTCCTCCTCCTCTTCTGCGCGTTGATATTCAGTGAAAATTTTGTACCTATAGATGGAATAACTGATTACTACGTCTCATTTATATATAAAAAAGGCATGATGCAACATGCAGTATAGAAAGATTTTTTCTCCCCCTCAGAACTACAATATTTTTTTTAAAATTTTTATCAACATTACGAAACTTATGAACATATAGACAAAAAAAAAATCTCATTTCCCAACAATTTGGGGTGAGAAGGCAAATCAACTCTGATATAAAATACAGAAGGTAGTGAAAAATAGTAGTTCGAAAGTAAAGCTTGCATACATATCAATTCACACAAGTGTTTTGGTGGACCACTGACCCACTCGCATGGCTAAATTCCACACCTGCAGCGCTTCCAGGCTTTATCAAGAATGAGAGAGAAACGTCCCAAATTTACACAGCTCTAGTAGACCTCCATTCGAACCTGCTTGCAACCATTTCTCTCGCATCACCCAGGTGAAGTCCACGCTTACTCACGCAACCATTCACCATGACCATTCCTCTCGGTCTTCCTCTCCTCCTCCTCCTACCTTCGCAAACACTCTTATCAATAACACTCTTTTCACAACTCTTGTCATCTTCCATTCTTTTAATATGTTCAAACCACCTTAGCATACTTTCCTCAACTTCCACCGACTTCAGACCACCACATCTTTCCAGAACTAAACGATTTCTTACTCTATCAATCCGACCCGCGCCACACACACTTCTCAGATTATCCATCTCAACTGCTTCACTTCTCCCTTTCATGCCATGCCATTGCTTCACACCCATACAAAAGTGTCGATGCTAACACCATGTAAACATCTCGCAGCATCTCTATCCAGTTTTCTTCCTTGAGTCACTCCACTATTAACTTCATCCACACTCATATCTTTTGTTCAACGCACATCCCATATACTTAAAGGACTACCACCATCACATGATAGAATTTCCCTCTCTCTTCACAATCAATAACTTGCTGTTACCCACATTCACTTTAAACATTTTCGTTCAGCCAGCGTAGCCCGGCTGTCTTAACGTTTGCTGACGCTCTTAACCGATTTTTTTTTTGTTTGAAATACATGTAGGATTGTTTATTCAAATCAGGGATGGGTACCCAACCAGCAATACAAGTGATACTGGTACGATAATTTTTAACTCAATTGGTACTGGTACTAGTTGGGGTATTGGCTAAATAGTTATAATATAGGGCCTACAAACACTTTATACAACTAGAATCTTTTATTATAAAAATGAAATACTATTTTTATATATGCATAACTAAAGAAAATTTTTACCCTTTTGATCACTGTAGAATCTATCTTCAATATTGCCAAAATGAAATACTGTACCAGCTATTTCTTATATATGCATATAGTATAAATAAAATTTATAACCTGCTTCATCACTTGTAAAAAAAAAGTTTAAATCATTTAACTGAAATTAGAAATAACATTGTCTGCTTCAATTAAGTCTGTTAGACTTCAAAAACTGTTATTTAAAGAGGTTTCTGACAAAGATGACCTCAAATCATTGAGAATGAAGTGCATAGATGAAAAGAGCCTCTCCACACTGACTTGAGTTGGAGGAAGGGTAGAAACTATTTGAGCAGCTTCTACTAAAAGATTTGATCAGTTGGCTTCAGGTTTTATAGATTCAGTAATAAAAATAAAGATAGAATAGTTCTTATAGGGCCAAGAGCATCAAGAACTTGAGAAAGGTTACTTCTACAGATCTACAGAAGCTAAAGCTAACAAAGACCCTAAGATCCACGCTAAAGTTAGATCGAGAGAAAGAAGAGAATAAGGGGTTAAAAGAAGAGAATAAGGGGTTAAAAGAAGAGAATAAGGGGTTAAAAGAAGAGAATAAGGGGTTAAAAGAAGAGAATAAGGGGTTAAAAGAAGAGAATAAGGGGTTAAAAGAAGAGAATAAGGGGTTAAAAGAAGAGAATAAGGGGTTAAAAGAAGAGAATAAGGGGTTAAAAGAAGAGAATAAGGGGTTAAAAGAAGAGAATAAGGGGTTAAAAGAAGAGAATAAGGGGTTAAAAGAGAGAATAAGGGGTTAAAAGAAGAGAATAAGGGGTTAAAAGAAGAGAATAAGGGGTTAAAAGAAGAGAATAAGGGGTTAAAAGAAGAGAATAAGGGGTTAAAAGAAGAGAATAAGGGGTTAAAAGAAGAGAATAAGGGGTTAAAAGAAGAGAATAAGGGGGTTAAGTAAGTAGCAAAACCTATCATTCGTGGGTTAACATTCATTCAGAAAAAGATTCATCATCATCCGCCGGCCACTGCCGACAAGTCGGAAAAATAGTCGAAGAGAATAAGAAAGGGGTGAAAGATGAAAAGAAGTGAAATAAGAACGCTTACAAACCATGCAAACAGTCTTAACTCAAAGAAACACTGTCATACCATGCAAACTACATGCATGCAAGTCAAGAGAGGATGAGAAAAGAAAAACCTATCCTGAAAAGGATCAGGATAGGGTTGGTGTTTCAAATGAAAATACCAACAGATTATATGGTATACAAGCTACTTTAAGTTACTCGTACCAAAATCTAAGTGGTAATTAACGGTGTTTGGTACTGGTACTGGTTCCCAACCGAGAATTTTCAAATTATATATATATATATATAGATATATATATATATAGTGGCGCAAAACTCGCGCACCATAGGCATTTTCAGTGTTGACTATAATATATTTTTTCTTTTAGGTAGGGGATGGCTGCCAAATTAATAGACGATAGGGTGAGCTTAGTTTTAATGTATGGAAGACCAGGTACTAAAAACCGATCAATCGCTACAGAATTTAATAGAAAACACCCGGAGACCTCCAATTGATCAGACAACCGTTGTAATTAATTGGTTTAAAGAAACGTGAAGTGTTTATGACCGCCCGCGTAGCGGTAGGCCAAGAGCCGACGAAGCAACAACAACAACAACAATGGTATTAAGTCATCTCTTACAAAGCCCAAAAAAAGTCGACGAGAAAGCTTTCTCAGAAGACAAGAGTCGCAGAAGATCCATTCAGCGAATTCTAAAGAAACGCCATTAATTTCCATCCCTACAAAGTCCAACTTGTTCAGAACCTGCACGGTGATGATACAGACTGTAGAAGGGCATGTCGCGAATGGTTCTTACAACAACCCAACCTCATCCGTTGGATTCATGTTTAGTGACGAGGCGATTTTTTACCTCAACGGAAATGTCAATAGACATAATGAACGTTATTGGGCGAACGACAACCCACATTGAATGGAAGCGACTCGTGTATATTTTTTTTTTTATTGGGGTTGCTTAACCTCTTTCGCAACATCCAAGGTCATATGACGGAGGGGACCTACAGCTTTATGTGGGATCCGAACCACGGGTCGCTACATAATCTGGTGCGGAGGACGGTCTCACATCCAACTACTACCCAGACCCAATGTCGCTTAACTTGGCTGATCTCCAGGAAGCGGTGTTACGACATTGGCCACATTGGGGCTTCCGCTGAGAAGTGGAAGCTTCGGCGAGTATGGATTGTAGACGCTCGAGTATGGAAATTTTGGACAAGAGAGGGAAACACCTGCGACGAAGAGAGGACAGGTTTGGGCATTCGACCAGATGTACGACAGTGATAGGGGTATGGCAGGCAGGGCAGGGCAGGAATGGGCTGGCGATTCCACAAGGTGACCACGTGTAATGCGTGCGTGTCCTAGCGGAGACAGGCTAAAACCACTTCTTTATGGCGGGACCGGTGGAATGAGGAAGCCCAGTATCCTAATTGCGATTTGATCTTGTGCAGTTTGTTGTGTGTGGCCTGGTCCCATGCCCTTTGCTAGATGGAGCAAAAGTGGGAGCGCAGAGTCAGGAAGAAGTCGGAGAAAGGGAGGGGCCGGGAGGAGGCCGGCAGTAAGCAGGCCGTCTTTGCCGTGCAGTCCGCCTCCTCGTCACCCTGGATACCGACATGTGCCGGGACCCAGGCGATTGTTTTGTGTCGGAAGGTTGTTAAAAAGTGGAAGGTTTGCGGGATGGTACAGAGGAGCGGGTGAGGGGGGGGTTAAATCTCTCTAGGGAGAGAAGTGCGCTTTGGGAATCTGAATAAATTACAAAGGAGCTGGCAGAGTGGGTGCGCACAATGTCGAGGGCTTACATAATCGCGAAGAGTTCTGCTGAGAAAACGGAGGCCTCGCGGGGAAGGCTGACGCCCCGAGAAAGCGACTGGGCCAGTATCACCGCTAAGGCGGCCGTACCAGCCTCCGAGCGGGAACCATCTGTATAAATGGGGACTGTGTCCGGGTGTTGGGTTGAGTGCTCTCGAAAGTGACCTGTAAACCGTAGCAATCGTGTTAGTCTTTGGTAGGGCACACAGGTCCCTGCAAAACTTCATAGGAGTGAGGAGCCAGGGAGGGTAGATTTTTATCCATATCGGTATCGGCCGATATTTCAAAAGTAAGATTTTTCCAAAATTATGCATAAAAGACTATTTAGAGGATGAAATTTCCAATATTTTATCGTTTTATCACTTCAGATACCTATTTTTTCACAAGGGTTAAGTTCGCATGTAAAAATAGCAGCTGCTCTCTATGTTCAGGAGAGAGCCGATTTCTAGCAGCACTGACAATGTTTACAAGTGTAAATCCTTTGAGAAATATGTATAAAGCCTAGAAAACCAAAAGTATCTTGTAGTCATAGTTCACAATATTAACCCAGCTAGCTGGTTAAAAACACTTACTAAGCCCAACATAGGTCCGCAGTCCAATTATATAACAAACAAAACTATGATATCTAATGCAGTGTTGTCCGGTGCTAGTGTCTCCGAGCAACTGATACAATGAGAAAACGGACATTATTGCTGTTGCCAAATTTTCAACACAGAAAATAAATTATGAATGTTATAAAAATATGACAAACTAATAAACACCATAGCTAGATATCGGTATCGGTTATTGGCCGATACCGTTTTTAATTATCGGTATCGATTATCGGCTAAAAAGCGATATCGGTACCCTAGTAGATGCTGTACGAGATGGAGATAACTGAGGGGGCAGGCCTGTTGGAAAGGTCAACGAAAGAGCGGACCGCTTCAGTGAAGTGCCAGCTCCGTCCCTGGGGTGGGAGTTCAGAAATCGCCGCGCATAGAAGCGAAGAGGGTAGTCTCTGTGCACGGAAGTATGTCCTCATAAGGAGCAGACCCCGTTGGAGGGCGAAAGGGAGGGAAGTGCAATCCACTTGGAGGCTGGAGAAGAGCGGAAGGCACCGGTGGCGAGGCGGAGGCCCCTATTAAGTACCGGGTCCTGGATACGGAGGCAGGCGTTGGAGGCTAAACCGTATACTGTACCACACTACCATAGTCCAGCTTCGACTGCACCATGGAAGTGTAAAGGCGAAGGAGAGCGCATCGGTCTGCGCCCCATGTGGTGTGGGAGAGATAACCTAGGAGAGCGAGGGGACGTTGGAGGGATTGCTTCAGGTGTTTGAGATGGGGAACCCAGTTGAGCCGTCGGTCCACTCATGCCCAGAAATCGCGTGGAGGGTACCACCTCAAGAGGATTGCCGTATAACGTGACAGAGGGGACAGGAAGGATTGAAGGTCTTCTGCTGAAGAGCATACACTTAGTCTTGGGGGTGGAAAGGCGGAACCCCACCGACGTCGCTCACCTTTCCACCCGGTAGATGGAGAGCTGAATTTGCCGTTGAACGGCGGATGGCTCCCGTCCTGCGAAATAGATCGCAAGGTCATCCGCGTAGATGGAAGAACGGATAGTGGTTGGAAGGCATTTTGAGACTGTTCATAACTATGGAAAAGCATAGAACACTGAGGATGCTTCCATGTGGGACCCCGTCCTCCTGCACGAAGGTGTCCGAGAGGATTGAGCCAACCCGAACTTTAAAGGTTCGGGAGGAGAGGAAGCCCCTGATGAAAGTCGGCAGGGCTCCGACGAGACCCAGATTTTGGAGCTGACTATGGAATTATTGTCCGATGGGTGGTGTGTCGTAGGCCTTCTGAATGTCAAAAAAAAAATGATAGGACGAACTGTCCACTGTCGAAGACTTTCTGTATGTCTCGGCTGAGGAGCAGGAGGGGATCAGTGGAGGAGCGAAATTGTCTGAAGTCGGACTTGGTATCCGGGAAGGAATCACTATTTTCAAGGAAGAAGGATAGTCGCGTAGCGACCATTTTTCGAAGACTTTGCAGGCACAACACGTTAGGGCGATTGGTCTGTAGTTTGTGGGATCGAGGGAATCTTTGCCGGGTTTGGGGATAGGAATTACGTGGGCCTCCCTCCACCAAGAAGGGAAGGTGCCCTCTATCAATATGCGGTTGTATAGGTCTAGTAGGAAAATTTGTAAGGTAGGGTGGATGTGCTGGATCATGGTGTACGGGATACCGTCCGGCCGGGACAAGGGAATCATCGAGAGGCCAGTGCCGCCTGTAGTTCACGCATGGTGAACAACCGATTGTACGTGCTGTCTAGGAACGGTGAAGAGGAGTTATTGTTAGGGGCGGGTACGAGGGAACTGTCTGCGGAGGAAGAAACGGCGGCGAAGGTAGAAGCTAGGTGGTTTGCCACCAATTTAGGCTCGTATAGAAGTCCGTCGTTAGTCCGGAGGGGACATGTCGCCTCTCGACACCCCGTGCCTTCTTCCAGATGGTAGCCGAAGGTGTGGTGGTGGCGGTGACGCCGGACACAAAGGCACGCCAAGAAGCTCGGCGCGCTTTTTTCGTTGTACAGCGGGCGATGGCCCTGGCCCGCTGCATCTCCAGGCGATGGATGGGGAGTCGCGTACGGTAGAAGCGTCGAGTAGCCTTCTTGGCGCGTATGGCCTCCGTGCACTCTGGGGTCCACCAAGGTACTCGTCGAGTGCGGGGGTAGGCGGAGGATCGTGGGATGTTAGTGCATGCAGCCGCTACAACGATTGACTCGAAGTATGCGATGCACTCGTCAGAGGATGGGAAGTGGGCAGTCGTAAGGGTTGTGTGTATATATATTGTCGTGGAAGCGGGACCAATTTAGCTTTGGCAGTAATCCATTTTTCCAGTACTCGAACGGTCTCGTCGGACCAATTTAGCGCGAGTTGCACAGGGAAATGGTCACTTTCATAGTCCTCTTAAAGGACTTGCCATGTAAAATCTAGAAGGGCATCGGTTGAGACGAAAGACAGGTCTATACAGGATGGAGTGCAGGTGGTGGCATGGTAGAATGTAGGAGAGCCATCATTGAGGCACTCGAAGGAGAGCTCGGGCATGATATTAATCAGGGTCGGGGCCATATAGGTGGTGTGTGTGTGTGTGTCCCCACAAGGAGTAGCGACTATTGAAATAGCCCAGTAATAGAAAGGGCCTGGGGAGTTATTGTACCACACCACCTCCACCAGGTCATCGCGGGAGATCGGATAGAGAGATTGTGGAAGGGGACTGCGTGGTGTACGAGAATGGCAGCTCCTCTTCGAGTGCAGGTAGGAAACGGGATGATGTAGAAATATCCAGTACGGCAGGGCATGGGCCTGGTCCCCAGGATTAGCTCCTGGAGACAGACACACACTGGACGGGAAGTAGCAATCAAGGAATTAAGACCTTCGTAGTCCGCAAATATTCCTCTGCAGTTCCAATGTACTATTGTAGTTTCCGGGGGACCCATTATTTGATGATAGGGGATGGGTAAAGGTGTAAGTGTTAGGGGGTTGGGGTGTGAAGGGAGATCTGGGGTTCGCGAAGGCGAAGGATGGGTCAGGAGCATGGCTGGCTATCTGCCGTTCACCAGAGAAGGAATTGGTCGGCCAGTCGACCTCAGCGTTGATTGTAGGGTCCAGTCGGCCGAGCGAGACAGGAGACGTGGATCACGGCAGCTAGGAGAACGTCGTGGGCTCAGAGGGTGAGGGGTTTCTTGGTGGGCTGCTGTGTTCGGGGCCAGGATCTGGCAGGTGGGAGGGAGAACGTGCTCAGGGTGGCAGGAGATGAACCAGTGTTCTCGTAGAGGGGTGGAAGGAGATGAACCAGTGTGTTCTCGTGGAGGGGTGGAGAAAATGGCACCAGGAGGGAAGGGCAGATCCACAAGACTCATGGGCGCGGCCGAGCTCCCCTTGGCCACACCATGTAGTTGCGCCAGAGCCGGATCCACTGGATCCTCAAGGGAAAGGATGTTGTCTAGATTGGATCTCGTCGTGGGAGGCGGGTCATGTAACTCGGCTACTATTGTCAGAGTCTGCAGGGGTAGATTGGAGGGACTTCTGCGGTGGGGTGATATGGTCCTCGGAGAAGTTGAAGGTGTGAGGGTCCAAGCAGTCTTTTCAGATCCGGGAGAAGAGGGAGAGGCATGTTGAAAGGACGGAGGGTCTGGCGACTCGCTCCGGCGTCTCCGCCTCGTCGGCTTGCTCCGGACGTTAGGTTCGGGTGTGTGCAGAGTGCGCTGGGGAGGGGCGGGGCAGGGTTCGAGGTAGACGGGGCCTGGGTGTCCTGGTCCCAGATTCCTGGGGAATCTGTGGCAGGTGAGGTGCGTGAAGAGGAGGGATGGTGGGAGGACATGAGGTCATCGGGTCCAGCGAGGACTCCCTTTGCAAAGGAGGGATGGGGAGCAGTGGTCGAGGAGGGTTTGAGTGGCAGACAAGGGCGACGTGCCGAGAGGACAGAGCCGAGGGCAGCGGCGTAAGATGTCACCGGCCTCACCTCCCTACTCCGCACCGTCTCGCGCCTCTCGGAGGCTAAGGAAGTCCGCTACCTGGAGGCCTCGGACCTCCTCCTCGAACTTGAAGAAAAAGCATTCGCAGGATGAAGAGGGGTGTGCGCGCCTTCGCAATTGGAGCATTTGGGTGTGTTGGGGCACTTGTCTGGGTGAGTGATTTGTCCGCAACGAAAACACACAGTTGGTGCGGTTGTCGGCAAACTGAGCTGACGTGTCCGAACTTGTTGCACTTAAAGCAACGAGTCGGGTCTGTGATATATGGGCGGCAATGAACTCTCATGCCGTACGGTCTCTCATACCCCATACAATACGGTCGGGAGGGGACTAAGGTATTGAAGGCAAGAAGTAGGCGCGGAGTGAGAGAGGGGGTGCCTCCCTGTCGGGATGTGAAGCGATGGATCTTAGTGACACCCTGTGGTGCGAGATCCTCCAGGAGCTCGTTCAGTGATCGATAATAGGCGGGTAGCATAAATAGTCTCTCTGGTTCAGGCGAGGGTGTGGGGAGACGAACACCAAGCATCCAAGGACCTCAGTGAGGGAGAGTAGGGCTTTCGTCTCTGTGGCTGAACGTAATTTTACGAGGAAGGAGCCATTCCTCTGTGGTCGCACATCATAGAGGCTGGAGTTGCTGCAGGCTTGGATCGCCTGAAACGTCCGTTCAGAGTTGGTCGGAAGAGACCCAGAGGTAGGCCGGATCACTAGGAATTTGTGGATACTTGGAAGGGATAGGGAGGTTGTAGAATCGAAGTGGACTGGGATAAACGTGAATGTCGACTACCTGGACCGCCGCGGGGCTCTCTCCGTGGGAGGCGGACCGACGACGGGTAAGGGGGGCATACGGGGAGAGCAAGAGGCCGGGTTTTGAAGGGAAGTCTTGGGTGGAACTTGACTTGCCCGAAGGCGGCTGAGGTGGGCTGGGGCGAGACCCCTGCTCTAGAGGGTGTATGTCCAAGGGCATGTTCAAGGTACAGGCTGGAGTCGGTAACGAAAGAGGAAAGTGAAAGTGTTCCACTGCTGGAGGAGGAGCGACCTCCTCAAGACATGATCTTCCAGTGGTAGAGGACTCGGGAGGCCTGGTTGCTCACCACCCGAGTTCTAGGACCAAGAAGTATTAATTTCCATATGTCATTAATGTTGTAGAACACGGACCCAGGGAACGCAAGAAACTGCCTACCAGTGAGAAAGGGAGGCCGAGCGCAAACCACAGGGGGTGGTGTACCTCGTCCCCAGGGGACACACCGTCGGTTTAAAAATGGGGCCCCGTGATGCAAAAGTTTGCCCTCAAACGGCGCAAAGACCCCAGCCCCCGAATCCCACCGGCCGCGACACCCAACTATCCAACACGGAGTCACCTCCGGAGGACAGCACTGGAGACCCGTACTGGGAGCTAAAGACTTTAGTGGCTCTTAGCCCGGTCTCCCCAGTAGCCTGTCCGGCATGGGTAACCCTTCCGGGGGCTAAGCCCCTTCCGACGTAGCCCACTGGGTCAACACGGGAGCCCACAGGCGAGGGGGTATAGAATATAATAAAACGATTTAATACAGTTAAAGAAGCCAAATAAGTTAAGTAAAATAATAGCTCAAGATAATGTACTGATGGATATTTCTAAGGTTTATGTTCAATGGTAAAAAGACAGTAATGTCTGTTAAAGAGCGAGATGAACAACTACAATTCTATTCTAAAGGGAGAAGGGAAGCGCGCAAGAGTCAGCAGAGAGAAGTTTGTCAATGGGGAGGAGTCGTCGAGTTAAGGTGTTTGACATCAGGAAAGGTCCTCGAAGAAAATTCTCCGAGGAGACCAGAAGAAAGTTTTCTGTTCACTATATAACTACTGTACATATATATAATTTTTTTATTACTGGTTTCACGTGACTCGCGTGAACAATAATTTTTATAACTTTTACTTTTAATCCGAGAACAGTGTCTTGAATGCGATATAAAAGTGGAAAAAATCAGAATGGTGTAATTTTATAAAATAAATTGTGACGAGCTAAGCGACACAATCACCAAGTTGAGTTAGCTGGTAAGAGATTTATCATTCCAAAGAGCAATTATATTTTTTTATAGGAATCTTGTAATAAAATAGTTAATAGCGTAATAATAGTTAAATAGTAACAGGTAGGCCAGAAACCAAAAGCAGGACTGTGGTAGACATCCAAAACAACCCAGAACCACTCCTGTACGAGACAGACGTGTCATCGATATTTAAGGCACACCGACATGACCTAACACTTTTACGTACGATAATAGGCCTAACAGGGACAGAGATACCATACCCAGAGCGGTACCCTAACTGATCGAGCCACGGGACGCTCAATCTTTTAATTACAGAAAATTACAACGGTAGTTGATTTTAATGTCGAGTACAGAGATTTCGTCCCTGCGTTGTTGGGCCACGTCCCGAGTACTTCCCGTGGATGTAGTGGTAAGAGAAAAGCTTGGGACGTGGCCCACCCACGCAGGGACGAAACCACCCCCGTATTGCACATATTTCTTCAGTCTCCGTATTAAAGCTTTTAATTCATAGCATGTTTTTGAACACTGGGGTTTCACCCTGTAGTTTTCTCAACATACCGTAAATAGCAACAATTTTTTTGTAGACTGGATACCTAAGGCGTGTACTGTACACACCAGAGATGGTGTCAAATACACAAGCAAATACAAATGCACTCCTACAGTGAGTATCAAAGACAAACACAAATTTTTCAGTTTATGAATTATGAAATACAAATACGAAGTCTCAAATACAAACACGCACCATTACTTCCATTACCGTATGATATAATAGTGTCAAAAAATATACAAAATGTATTTAAAAAAAACTATTGATTATTTGTTGTTACTGGTTACATTTAATAAACATTAAATCTTCAAATCGTGAATCGCTTAAATTACACCTGTCTGGACGAAAGACTGTCCGCAACACATTTACAGTACTGTTCTAAATAAATAAATATATATATTAGGGCGGTTCATGTAATAGGGGTGAAAAATTTTATTGCAGGTAAGTCACTGAGCATGTGGATATTTTAATTCTACTCGTTTACAAAAATCTTCATGGCAAATTTCTACTTGGTAGCGAAACTTTTAGTGGGTGCTCAAGCTCGTGTTCGATTACTCCTAGATTACCGATTTGTCGTATGGGGCTTCTGGTATTTAAAGTTTCCGAGCGCGCCGATTGAGGGAAATTTACGGTCATGTAAAGATGCCAGTACTTCCCTGGTCGATTGGCGTCTAAATCTCCTCCTGGTTTGGCTTTGTTTCGTTTAAAACCGTGTCGGAAAACAAAGATGAAAATGGTTGAGGCAGCAAATTTATTAGAGAGAGGAACAATAAAGAAAGATCGGAGAAAATACAAAGGAAACACTTCAGTAGAGAGGATGGATCTCTCAGACTTTGTTGATTCAGCGTCATTCAAGTTATTTGATACTTTCAAGATCAGCCGAGGGTCCTTAGGACATCATCTGATGAGTGGAACAAAAATCACCAAGACGATAGACGATCCCTCTTATCCATGTAAAGATTCAATGTTATCAACGACAGTGCTGAAAGGGGCGTGTCCATGATAAAGAACTTCAGTGCAATCATTACAAAGCCGAGACTCAAAAGCAGTTCCTCTCACACGTAGTGGAAATACACCGGCACTAATTTCCTGACCACAATAAGTCGACATTGGCCACAGGTCAGGCGACTAGATTTCATGCATGATATTAAGATATCAATGCATTCGTGTCATCACTGAACGTTATATTGTGCGAATTCATTGGTTATCTAAATGTTATTTATCCAATTCACCCACTGTACATATTCTAATGCTTGAGCACCGAGTAAATCTAAGTCTAATAAAAAAAAGTACATGCTTGCTTGAATTTTTAATTTTCATTTATTTGAACCGCCCTAATATATATATATATATATAGGGTGAACCAAATGTAGGTGGACAGTAAATGATAACGTTTATTTTGAGAATACATATTTAATTTTTTTGTATACTATAATACAAAATAAAATTTAAATAAATTTAGTTATAATATTTAATATAATATAACACAAACACCATAGTTATAATGAACACCATAGTTATAATATAATATAACACAAACCGTATTCAACCTACTGTCCACCTACTTTTGGTTCACCGTGTATATATACATATATACATATATATACACACACACACACACACAGGGTGTCCGAGAATTATCTGTACAATTTTTGGCTGTTATTAAAAGTCAACCATGAAGTGTAGAAATTCCAGTGTTATCCCATTTTACAGAGAAACTCATTAAGTTTTTTCTGATACTAAGTTTTGACAAGTTTTTTTAGAAACTCCAGTGTGTCCGAACATTATCTGTACAATTTCATCTTTTAATAAAATTCTTGATAACACGTAAAATTCTTAAACAAGATTATTTAGAATCTGTATTTTCAAAAGTTTCTTTTATTAAAGTAACGTTGTTACAAACATTCGATATGTGCACCATTAGTGATTCGCAAAACATCCAATCGATACTCCAAATGTTGCCATGTACGCTGCAGCATATCCACATCAATTCGCTCAATAGCAGCTGTGATTCTTACTTTTAAATCATCAATGTCTGTCACCCGCGTACATTTCTAAAAAACTTGTCAAAACGTGGTATCAGAAAAAACGTAATGAGATTCTCTGTAAAATGGGACAACACTGGAATTTCTACACTTCATGGTTGACTTTTAATAACAGCCAAAAATTGTACAGATAATTCTCGGACACCCTGTATATATATATATATATATATATATATATATATATATATATATATATATATATATAATGATCTGCGGAGACTAACTTCCCATTTATAAAATACAAAAAGGTGAATAGGAATATATATATTCACCAGGACAAGGGGGGCACAAGAGAAGATCAGGAACAAGCAAAAATGTTGATGGCTCTCACAAACGAATTTATGCTGACACAGGAGATAACAGAAAATACCAGAAAAAATAACTGCCTGGATCTGGTATTCACGAATAACACGAACTTGATTGCTGATATAAAAATAACCCCAACCATTATCTCAGACCACAACTTAATCGAGATATCAACAAATATGACGGCAGGCATTAGAAGACAATACACATATTGTGGAAAGAAGTAAATTCGGGGCCTTTAACTTAAACTCGAAGACTATAAATTGGGAAGCAATCAGATCAAACATGGCCCAAATAGAATGGAGAACAATTTTCGAGAATAAAACAACTGAAGAAATGCTAACAACCTTGGAGGAAAAAACGCTGAGAATTTTAGAAAAATATGCTCCGAAATCACAGCCAAAAGGAAAGAGGAGCTGGCTAGAAAGGCAAAAGAGAAGACTATTCCGCAAAAGAAAGAGAGTGGAGGCGAAGTTAGGAAACTGCGAAGATAATGACAGGAAAACAATAAAAGAAAAACTGGAGGGTATCGATAGGGAAATACAAGCCCTGATTAAGGACCATACAGAGGGGGAAGAGGAAAAGGCGGTAGAAGCAATAAAGGAAAATCCAAAATACTTCTATAGCTATGCAAAAAGGAAAACAAAAACGCGCGCCGCTATTGGGCCCTTAAGGACGGGAAATAATGAACTAACCGACGATCCAAAAGAAATATCTGATACATTGAGAGCTCAATATGAATCAGTTTTCAGTACCCCAAAAAGTGACAAAGCGATACCTGACATAAATGCATTCTTTGAAGAGGAATTGCAAGGAGAGTATATAACAGACTGAGTTTACACCAGAAGATGTAGCGAGAGCTATAGGACAAATGAAACTACATTCAGCTGCAGGGCCGGACAATTGGAACGCATTATTGATTAAAAACTGTAAAAATGAAATAGCTACACCTTTATACTGAATATGGAGATCCCTAGACACTGGGGAAATACCGAGCATCTTGAAAAGAGCAAACATTGTCCCTATATATAAAGGAGGGGACAGATCTCAAGCAAAGAACTATAGACCAGTGTCATTGACGTCCCACCTCACCAAAGTATTTGAAAGAATAGTTAGAGAAAATTTATGATTTCCTGGAGACACGGGAAAGATTCAACGAAAATCAGCATGGATTCCGATCAGGTAGATCATGCCTATCACAACTAATAGAGCACTACAACAATATCCCAGATGCATTGGAAGGCAATGACAACTACGATGTTATATACACAGATTTTGCTAAAGCTTTCGATAAATGTGACCATGGCATGACTCCAGATTTGAAAAAATTTACTGGAGCACAGCTCTGAATTTACTTTTTTTCCCCTTACACCACTAGATAGGTTAATGATAGTAAACTCTTGAATTGACGACATACCAATTACAAATTGTTTTAGCTAAACATAATAATACAATAATGTACAGTTTATAACTCACCTTAAGTTTATTTATTCATTGCAGCAGCAACAGTGGACGATGTTAGACCTTGCATGTAGGCATTTGTTGTGAATTTACCGCCATGTATGCTTGGCCACTGATCAATGGCTTTCTGTGTGATCATTACAGCAGATCTAGTGCCTGGAGCTGGACCCTCCTTCACAATTCTGCACAGCTTAGTCAAATGAGATGGCTTAATGATCCTGTGGTGTTCAACAATGTAACCAAGAATGGAGAATGTCCCTTCAGCTGGTGCTTCACTCCAGGCAGTTGATCCATCTTTATCAAAATGCTTTAATCTCTCTGTGATTCCTTTCCACAGCTGTTCTATATATTCTGTCAGCCAATTTATCACTGAGTCTTTTGTAAAACTACTTTCAGATCTGGTTCTGGATGGTCTAGCAACTTCAGCAACCTGGTAGTAATCAGAACGTTTCTTGATGTATTTGTAAACTTCATTTAGGATGTAATCCTCAGCTGTTAGTTCCTTTTGCTGCCCTGTGGTATCGTGCTTAAATTCAGAAACTACATCATTTGCATTTCCTCCATTAGCTAATTTGGAAATTGTTTCCATCACTCTTAACATAACAGTTTTCCCTCCTTCTTTATAAATATATTTTCTACAAATTCTGCACTAACTGTGGTTTTTTGAGCTACTTGCAACATAATCTTTGTTACATAGGAAATCAATACATAGAACTTGGCACTAATTTCTTTCTCTTGTGGATGATCAAAAACACACAATTTTCCACAAATCTGTCAAATTGATCAAATTCGTAATTAACCATGCGAGTATCAGATTTGAGTTTTGGTCTCTTAAAACCAATGATATTGTCAAGAACCATATTGGTATAGTCAAGGACTGATCTCAGATTTGAAGTGTGATTCTGAATAAAGTCTAAAAGCTCACTTAGTTTACAAATTTTCTTCAATGCATCAACGTGGGCTCTGTTCACAAGATGCATTAAGTCCCATCGAAATTTGAAATTTTCTCCAAACAACTTTTTCATTTCGTTTTTAAATGGCTCGTTGTCCTTACAAAAAGCCCCATCTCCAACCATTCCAGATACCTTGGATTTAATTGCTTCTTCAGATAGTTTCAAGTGATTAGGAGACTTCAACACATCAAAAATTTCATTGGCCAAATAAACTCCTGATTTGCTGCGTACTAAATTTATCCCAGCAAGTTTTACAGTCTTATCTTCTTCACTCATAACTAATACAACTAGCATGCTTAATCCCAAAATTGTTCCAATGTCAGCTGTTATTGTTACTGAAGTTTGTTCTAAGAACCACTTTACAGTTTGTTCTTTAAGTTGATTATCTAATAGCTCACAAATTGTCTTGCACGCATGTGTGCTATGATTCAAATTTCCAACCTCACAACCTGACCTATGTAATACAGCTAGAAGTACTGGATATAGAGCCCATGCAGTGTTTGTTTTCATTATGTAGTATAAGATGTTGCCACATAAGTCTTCTATGCGTTCAGTAGTGTTCCGAGAAGATGTTTTCATCACTTCATAAACAGCAGCTCTTTGATGATGCTGAAGTTTAATTAAATGTCTCTTCAGTTGGGTTTTCAGATTTCTAAACCATCTCTCTTGATTTTCACCTTGTTTGCATACATAGGTTAAATCTTTAACATTGAAGTAACCTTTTATGTTAGAATGTTTGTCTGAAGCACATGCTTTGGGGTCTGTGCAAGCTATGCAATATAATGTAAACATTTTATCATCAGAAGCATCATCAATATCTTCTTGATTATCATCATCTTCATCCTCAACAGCTATATCTACATCAGGCATATTAGTGTCACTATTTGCAATGTTTTCCATTATATCACTTGGTACTGAAAATGAATCAGCAGCATGCCCTAATCCTTCTTTTCCACCAATTTGAATGTAGATTTGATCAAATCATTGTTCAGGATTTCTTGTATTGATTTACACTTGCTTAAATGGGCTATGGAAATGTCAAATTTGTTGCTTTTTGCTTTATTAGATTTGGATGCAACACTTGAACTTGAAGGCATATTTTGACTCTTCTCTTTATTAACCACAACAGCTTGGTGAGTTTCTTTTGTTAGGCGCAAAATTGCATTCAATGTCTTCTGGATTTGGGAATTTTCAAATTCCTCTAAAGCAGTTTTGTTAGTCTGATGCGCAGATTCCTCACTTACCTTTTGTTTCTTGGGTGGAGGAGAAGCACTTTCTTCAGTCTGTGAAACATCTAGTGAAAAAGTTTCATTTTCTAGATTAGCAGTTGATGAAGTTGGTTCATTTTTCTGAGGTCTAGCACTAGCACATTTTGTGAACAAACTAAATGACTGCTTTGCCGTATCTCTTTGCTGCACTTCATCCTGGTATTTCTTTACTGCAATATCTAAGCTGTGGGCCCAAACTCTGGGACCTCTTGTATTGTAACAAATATTTTTTTTGGAATTAAAATGTTCCTCCCAGTTTTGCTTCTTTGAATATTTGTTCTTGCATTGACCACAAAAGTAACCCCTTTTAACACCCTCACTTTTCTCTCCAACTTCATCAATATTAGGATCCATTATTGATTATTGACTACCTGAAAAAATACAAAATAAGTAAAAGTTAGTAAATATAGTATGGTAAAAGTGAGTAAAAGTAAGTAAATATAGTACAATGAAAGTAAGTAAAAGTGCTTTAAACTTAGTAAAAGTAAGGAAGAGTAAGTAAAAGTAGGTAAGTTAAAGTAAGTAAAAGTAAGTTTAAACTTAACTAAACTTTTCAATTCTAGAGTCATGGTGGATTACTTAAAACCGCACAAGTAATTATCTGGCCAATTTATCAAACCTGGCCGAGATCAATGGAACATAGTCCAATCCTGATAATTTTATATTAAAAAAAATGTTTTAATAAAATTTTAATTATCAAAACATTGAAGCTTAACAAAAAATAAAAATAATTGTTAAATATGGAATTACCAACTAAACTTAAAATAACTAAATTTGTAATTTAAAAAAATTGGTTTGTACAAGAACGTATACGCAAAAAAATTGCATAACGTCTAGCGGATGAACAAAACCCAAACCCAAATTTACTTTTTCTCATGGTCAAATTTACTGGAGCAATGCTCCCAAGATCCCAGGAATCTGGAGTCATGGACCATGGTATAATAGCACATAAAATTAAAGACATGGGAATAACAGGCAAAGTGGGAAAATGGATCTACAACTTCCTTAGTGATCGTCTGCAGGTCGTCAAAATTCAAGGTATATCATCATCAGAATCGGAAGTACGCAGCTCAGTACCACAAGGGACAGTACTGGCCCCACTCCTGTTCATTATCTTGCTAACAGACATAGACAGCGGAGTAAACAGCAATAGTATAGTAACATCCTTTGCAGACGATACAAAGATCAGCAGAAAAATCAGCGATGTACATGACGTGGAGGCCTTGCAGAGGGACACGAACAAAATATACAAATGGTCAGAAGACAACAACATGTCATTCAACGCCGAGAAATTTCAGCTCTTGAGATATGGTAGAAAAGAAGAACTTAAACAGACTGCATATTATGCTCCAGATAGACAGGAAATTCAGAGAAGCATGAAAGCGATTGATCTCGGGATAATAATGACATGATGCGAAATTCGAAACACAAAATCAGATAGCGATAAATAAAGCAAAAAGAGTCGCCGGACAGGTTCTAAGAACGTTCAAGAGAAGGGACAGGACAGTAATGATTCCCCTGCTAAAAACACTGATTATACCAAAACTTGAATACTGCTCAGTTTTGACGTCCCTATATAAAAAGGAAGAAACTAATAAACTAGAAGAAACGCAAAGGCATTTCACAGCCAAGATTGATGGCTGCAAAGAACTCAACTACTGGGAAAGACTACGTAAACTAAATCTGTACTCACTGGAAAGAAGAAGAGAGAGGTACATCATAATCTACATATGGAAAATGATCGAAAAACTGGTACCAAACCTAAAACTAAACCCAATTACCATTCAAACAACACTGGAAAATAGGAAAGGCAGAATGTGTAGTGTTCCCAAATTAAAGGCACGACAAGGGACCTCCTCAATCCTGAAGGAAAATAGCTTGGTTGTCAGGAGGCCAAGACTTTTCAACCAGCTTCCTAAGGACCTCAGAAACGTAACGGGGGTCAAAGTTGAAGTCTTCAAGAAAAGACTGGATGCCTGGCTCAGGACAGTACTAGATGAGCTGGGCGTGCCTGGCTATGTACGGTGGAGCGCGCAAGAAAGCAACTCGCTCCTCCACCAGGCCAGACCTAGAGGCGGGGCCACCAGCTTGACCTCCGTGTGGAGAGAGACCAACGCACGAAACATAAGGTTCATAAGGTAAGGTATCTGTCAAATATACAAAGTTGGTACTTTGTATTTGAAACAAATACAGTAATCAAATACACATCCTTAGAATGCCTCAAATACAAATACAGGTTTTACTGTATTTGTAAATACAAATATGTATTTGGCTCCATCCCTGGTACACTCCTACATTAAAAACTGAGCAAGTACAACGAACCTAAACACATTTCGTGCACAGGGAATGTTATTGACCTAAGTATTAATAACCCAATTTAACCTAACCTAACTTAATTTAACCCTAAAAACTTGACAGTAAAACTAATAATTTAATACGTCTATACTTCTTACATTATATTTGGACAACACCACGAAGCCACTCCGGCTTATCGAGATATTTCAGTTAGAAATTCAAAGAAATCATTTGAATGTCTCATGAAATTAAAGTAAGAAGGCCAGTTAATCTGTTGAAATAGGGCTAATATCGACTAACTGGCAAAGTAGCTAATTCAGCCGATTAGTTACCGATTAATCAGTAAATCCCTAGTTACTATACCTTTCGTAGGGACTCATGAACTCTTCTGTAATCTTGTTTAACTCGTTCTTGTTACGCCACAAAGATTCCTAAGAGAGTTAATTGTTAGTTAATGTTTAACAAAATTAGGTGGTGGTGTATGATTGGGTTGTTTAACCTCCTTCACAACATCTAAGTCATATGACGAGAGGGGATCTGAACCACTGGCCGGTACATAATTTGGGTGCAGAGGACAGTTTAACATCCAACTACTCAAAGAGATGAATGAACTAGAAAACGGTCAAGACGGATAAACCGACTGAGTCCGACTTTCATAAATGCAAAAATTAAAAGCACGTGTTTTAAAATGCAAATACTTCTCTTGACCACTACAAGACCAAAAAATTCCGAGTCTCAAAATCTGAGCTAAAAAAGTTTAAATTGCAAAAAATATATAAAGTTCAATTTTTAAAATAATTTGCACAGTAGGTATGCAGTGAAAAATCAACCGAGAAAACTTAAAAAAAAAAGATAAATCAAATATTTAACGCTTTAAGTTAAGAAAGTTTACGATGACGACGTCAAACGTAATAAATAGTTCGCAATCGACCTTAGGTCAGCTTCCAAGAATAGTTTCATTTTCGGTTAATGCACTCTAAAGTAATCTTTCGCAATTAAATCAAACGGCTATTATCAGGTCATCCCATAAGTAATGTCATTTTTTACGATAGATTAAATTTAAACTAGTCCTACTCGGTTTAAGCATAAATTTGCCGAAGGTTATATCTAAGAGGAGATCTATCGTGTTTCGCTACATACTTTACAGACCTTGACCAGTGAAGACGTGTGTTTTGCTTTATGTGAACCCCTCAAGCATTAGGGGTGGTCGAAATTTTGTATTCTTATTCTACACACTGCTCGGAGTTTCCTTTGGGCCCCTAAACAACATACTAATTACACCGCTATGCACCCCCCACCCTTTTTTTTTTTTAAATTGAAATGAAATTGAAACCAATTCTTTGAATAAAAAAACATGATAAATGACAAAGATTAAAGTAAATAATGATATAAGTAAAGTTATATATATATATATATATGAAAATTATTTCACGAAGGTAACACGTGAAAAATATTTATGATGAATAAAACCACGAAGGAAAGGAAACACAAAATGGTGCTCAAGCGCTTTCGTCTAATGACATCCTCAGGAACACTGAAGTACATAAAAAGGTTAAGCCTATATATAGGTTACAGAAAGAAAAAAAGAAAAAATAAATACACACACACACATAAATATATATATACATACATATCTATATATACAAATACATACACACATACATATATATACAATAAACAGAGAAGTAAAAATAATAAAAAATTATGTGTGTGTGTGTGTATGTATGTTATTTATTTTTTATTTTTTTCTTTCTGTAACCTATATATAGGCTTAACCTTTTTATGTACTTCAGTGTTCCTGAGGATGTCATTAGACGAAAGCGCTTGAGCACCATTTTGTGTTTCCTTTCCTTCGTGGTTTTATTCATCATATATATATATATATATATATATATATATATATATATATATATATAATAATAGTTATATATATATATATATACAGTATATTATATATATTATATATTATATACATATATATATATATATTACACAGGGTGTTTGAAAACTTTCTGTACAAATTGTAATGGGGATAGGCAACACCAAGACAAACCCTTTTCGTCTATAAGTGTATGTCCGCTGACGTCACCATTCGGCGCGAGAGGGCGCCGCTGCAATTGGCTAAAAGGTGAAGTGGGCTAGACTCGCGCTTGCCGCGGGCATTCTTAAATCGGACGTAGTACGCGTAACATGTTTATTTAAAGAAGGCATGTTCATTTAAAGGAGCTGAAAGTTGCGACCGGTAGCATCAATGCATGCCCGACAGCGTCGAAGCATTGACCGACGTACACGTCGAAAGATTCCCGGCATTTCGGGAACAGTTCCAGCGGCGACAGCGATTCTTGCTACGAGGTCTTCTGAGTAAATGGGAGTCTCGTACACGAGGTTCTTCATGTGTCCCCACAGGAAGAAATCGAGGCATGTTAAATCGGGCGATCTCGGTGGCCAGGCTACGGGCCCACCCCGGCCTATCCATCGGTCCCCAAAAGTGGCGTTCAGATAATCCCGCACATCGTTGCTGGAGTGTGCTGGGGCCCCGTCGTGTTGAAACCACATTCGTCTACGAATAGCCACGGGAACATCTTCCAGCAGTTCCGGCAACGTTTCTTCAAGAAATATCCGATAAACCCGCCCGTTGAGTCGGGCAGGCAGCAGGTACGGCCCAATCAACTTGCCATGGACGATACCCGCCCAAACATTGACGGCGAACCGTTCTTGATAAGCATGCACCCGTGTAGCATGTGGATTTGCGTGCGCCCACACGTGAGAATTGTGCATGTTAAACACACCCTCACGTGTGAAACAGGCCTCATCTGAGAGCAGCACATAAGCCGGAAAATTAGGCTGCACCGCTGTCTGCCGCAGAAACCAGCGTGCGAATTCCACACGAAGAGGGTAATCCCGAGGTTGTAATGCCTGGACTCTCTGACGATGAAACGGATGTAACTGCTGCTCGTGCAACACTCTCCAGACCAGGTCGTGGTTCACACCGAGGATACGTGCAACACCTCGCGTGCTTGCGCTTGGATTGTCCTCAAATCGCCGTAGGATTTCTTCTTCCATGTCAGGAGTGCGCACGTTTCTCTCCCGACCAGTGTCATGCATGTTTGCATGGAATGTTCCAGTTTCTCGCAGTCGCCGATGCAAATGCGCAAACGTTTGGTGGTTTGGCACACGTCTGTTTGGGAAGCGCTGTCGGTACAACCTCACAGCAGCTCTTCCGTTTCCATTGGCAGCCCCATACACCATATGCATGTCAGCCATCTCAGCAGTCGTGAAGCGCTCCATGTTACGCGTACTACGTCCGATTTAAGAATGCCCGCGGCAAGCGCGAGTCCAGCCCACTTCACCTTTTAGCCAATTGCAGCGGCGCCCTCTCGCGCCGAATGGTGACGTCAGCGGACATACACTTATAGACGAAAAGGGCTTGTCTTGGTGTTGCCTATCCCCCATTACAATTTGTACAGAAAGTTTTCAAACACCCTGTATATATATATATATATATATATATATATATATATATATATATATATATATATATATATATATATATTATATAATATATATTATCGACAGCAAGACTACCCCGTGTACTGGACGTGCTCCGACTGGCCCAGTACAACCACCTGGACGAAGGAAGAACCCTGCCCACGAGTTACAAGTTGGCCTGCGAAGCAGTTGTCGCTGATGGCAGCGCGCCAGAATTCCTTCCCAACGGATAGATTCGTGTGTCCGGAAACTGTCAAAGCTGTACGAGAAGTATCTAGCCCTCAAGAAGCACCGAACTCGACAACGAGAAAGTGACAATGAACGAAAGCAAAGAAAAGACGTTTTTTCCTGTAGCATGAGTGGGGCTGACCAAAAGACGCCTGCAAAAGAAAGCATAAAGAGACAACGAGAAGAAAAAGAAAGGATGGCAAAAGCGAGATACGAAGGAAGGGAAACCAAATCCAGGACGGGGGCAACAGCAGAACTTTCTTCCACATCATCTTCTCGGGGACCTGAAAGCGAAGACGAATATAGACCTTCTGCGTCAACATCTGCGGCAGCTGCTGCTTCCCCAACGCCAGAGAGACTTAAGAATATCTTCAACTCGCCCGAAGTCGTCGGCGCCTTGGATCGCGTCAATCTTCCAGATCGCGGAGCTGTGTTTGTGGCTGGAGCCGTTGCTGAGGCGCTTGGACATAATCTTTCAGAGCTCACACTCTCCCGAAGTTCAATCAGGTGGTCTAGAAGACAAGACAGGAAACGGCAGCAGAAGACCAGGAATTTTCTTTGGAGGGACCTTTCTTTTACACTGGGATGGCAAACTATTTCCAGATATCGACGGATCCAAGGCAAGCGTTGATAGAATTGCTGTCCTTGTCACTGGAAACGGCCACGAGAAGCTTTTGGGAATTCCGAACAGGGTTGTGGAGTCGGTCCAAAATTTTCCGACTCCGACTCCACACATTTTAAATATACGACTCCGACTCCTCTAGTGTTTCACTCTATAATTATCATAATAATAAGACATTTCATCACCACCACATGAATCGTCAGGTTACTTTCTAGGATAAGGGAACATTCAAATATTAAGAAGGATATTGACTTGTAGATATCATATTAAGGGATTTTTATTTTTTCCAATAATATATATATATATATATATATATATATATTATAATATAAATGAAAGAGATTCTCTTAAACATAATTAAGGTCTAACCAGTAGTAGTCCTACTTAAAATTGAATAACCCTTCTTAACCTAGTGGCTATAACCAGGGTTGTGGAGTCGGTCCAAAATTTTCCGACTCCACGACTCCACGACTCCACGACTCCACGACTCCACGACTCCACGACTCCACGACTCCACGACTCCACGACTCCACGACTCCACGACTCCACGACTCCACGACTCCACGACTCCACGACTCCACGACTCCACGACTCCACGACTCCACGACCCTGATTCCGAAGATGGACAAAGGTACTGGGGAGTCTGAGGCGAATGCTTGAGTTGAAGCAATTAAGAAATGGAATCTCGGGTCTCAAATCAAAGGACTCGTATTTGATACGACAGCCAGCAACACGGCTTCACAAAGGAGCTTGCATCAGAATCGAAGAAGCTCTAGGAACCGAACTGGTCTGGATTGCTTGCCGTCACCATGTCATGGAAATCATGCTGTCCGACGTCTTCTCCTGTATCTTCGGTCCATCTGGCGGTCCAGAATCCGGACTCAAGCGATTTCAGAAACAATAGCCATCGATAAATCAAGATGCGTGTGTTGCAGCAACCGACGAACTCTTCCAGGATCCGGTATTGAGCAGATTGCGGAGATGCTGGATTATTTGCCACATGCACTCGAAGCGCAGCAACCAAGGGACGATTATTAAGAATTCTTGCGCTTATCTCTCTTGTTCCTTGGCGGAGGAAGTGGGAACGAGTCATTTCGAGCTCCCGGCCCAACACACCACGCTCGTTGGATGGGGAAAGGAATTTGTGTTGAAGATATTCCTTTTCCAAGCTCAATTCAAGCTGACACCACGAGAAGCCAGGAACATAACCGACTTCTCTCTGTTTGCGAGTCTTGTTTACATCAGACAATGGAACGAAGCGTCCCTTGGAATTCGAGCCCCCCTACAACGACATCGAACTTCTGTCTCTGCTCAAGACTTACCCAAATCAGACTGTGGCCAGTAAAGCGTCCGCGGCCTTTTCCAGGCATCTTTGGTTTCTCTCCGAGCACCTGGTTGCCCTAGCCTGTTTCGACGAACGAGTGACCACGGCGACAAAGGAAAGGATGCTCCGGAACCTACAGCGTCCGTGGTTACCCGGCCCTCCTCGACGTCTAGAGATCAAGGATGAAGTGTTAGACATGAAATTGGAGGACCTCGTGACTAAAAGGACCAGTTCCTTCTTTGATGTAAGGAGGAAAAGCGAAATCTCAATCCTTTCTGGAGAAACCCCTCGGACAGTGGACGGACGATCCTTTTTTTCAACGAACTTCGGGATCGGTCCTCTCGGATGGAAGTAGTAAACGACACGGCGGAACGGGGTATCAGCCTGATCCAAAAATACAACACGCTACGAAGGACAAAGAGCAGAAACAGTTCCTTCTTCGACTGGTGGCAAACTACCGAAAGAAGCTCCCCACTCCATCAAAGGCGGCTTTAATGTTATAGTTTTTCAAGTGCATAACTTTTTTCTACTGCGTGAGACCCCTGATTTATGGATTCCACATGGGGCGACCCCTAAATACTGTTTCTTGGGGAAAATATTGTGTGTGATTTTCAGTTATGTACGTATAAAGGAATAAAAATACCCTTGTGGAGAAAGGAAATTTGTTCTTTTGTTTTTATGGACCACCCTAATATATATATATATGGCCTTTCCATTGGAACACAGGTAGCTTTTTTCTCGACTCCAGTACATTCAAAATAAATTTAGGTCTGTTTTCGTAACCAATTCTATCTTGTGATGCTTCTGTTACCACATTTAGAGCATGTTCTACTCCCTGGCTGTGACAGGGAAAAGGAATAAGCTGAAGTGGTTCATTTCGAACTTTAAGATCATCATCACTTGTCAAGTTCTCCATAATCATCCGATGCTTTTTATCTAAGCCTTTAAGCAGTGCATGATATACCAAAAATTAGATGCTCCCTCATTTGCCTTTGGATGAGACTTTATCCAAAACCAGCCTGGAGCGTAAACTAGCATTATAATTTTTACTAGGTCTTGAATGTTTTTGTCTGGATTCCGTGTAGAGACATAAGCGCAGGATCCTGTTTGCTCGTGTTAGCCATCTTGCATGATGGAGGGCACCTGGGGATCTGGTGGCTAACGCTTGTGAGATGCGTCCAGATTGTATGCTATTGCACATTTCACACACATTTTTGGTCACTGCTGAAACTTTTAACAATATCGGCCGAAACTTCTTTAATGTTGCCCTCTACAGGGATATAATCAACTATATCCAGTTTGGTCAAATCCTCTCGGAGTTTATTTCCAAGAGAACCTTTGAAGGTGTTTAGTCCCGAAGTTTTTCCATCAATTGCTTCAAATACCTGCCTGAAGAGCAGTTCGTTTGCATGCAAAAGGCAAATCAGCCATTTGTACCGGCCTGTCCAGATATAATTCAATCAATTTTAGCACTCCGCCAATCCTGCCAGTGTTCACTGGGGTGCTATCGCATAGCAAAGCTTTGAGGGATTCTTTGCTATTAGAATCAACTATAAAAGTTATTTCATCTGCAATACAACAAGCAGTTTCGTTATCTGGAGCTATATGATCCATGTAAACATCACCAGGTTCTTTGACTATTACATAATGTTCTTCGTACTCTATTCCCTTCTTTGTCTTAGTTTGATCTTTTCTACCATCAAATCCGATGCCTTCAATCTGTGTGTTCTCCGATTTCACTTTGATTATGTTCTTTTTACCCACACGTATTCTCTCTCTCTCTCTAATTTTTTCCTATCCAACATATTGGTTTCGTCTAATATTCCCATATCCTTGAAAGCTGCATTTACTATAGCTGCAGTAGCTCTGTAACTTACACGGTATCTATCTGCTGTTATTGTTATCATAAATAATTCTGTTCTGATGGTTTTCTCAGCTCAAAATCCGGAACAAAGTCAATATCGTCGCTATCATCAATTTCCATGCTCTCATCTTCCATAATATGTAAAGGGTCCAGTTTGCTGGTTGAGGCGACATTCATATCTAGGCTTATCTTGGCTCTTCTTTCTAATCCTTTAACTCTATCGTGAGTCCTTTTTCTTGCGGAAGTCGTTACTCTGTCGATTGGTCCTAGTTGGTTTTTTCTTTGTTTCTGCCCCCACAAAAGACTCCCGCTCAATCACTGGAACTCTAATATCACATCTGCAATCCGTTCGACTGATTTTTTTTATCGTAACAAGTACAAGTGCAAATATCAAACATTTCATCGAATGTCTCCACCTTCTGCTGAAAACTGTCGTTTCTTTGTTTTAATGGTACTTTATTTAGCTTTGCTGCAGATTCTATCAATCGTTCAACTTTTATAGTTATTCCTTCAAATCCTATATGTGGAAAGGAAAACTTCTCCCAAATGGCTTCCACATCTTTAGTGATAATTCTGTAACATTCTTTTGCTGTTCTAGAACCTTTCGAAATCAGTTCTTCTCGTTTTCTTACCAATAAATAATGTCTAAATACATCAGCCTTTGAAGGAGTCATTGAAGGTGGAAATTCTGCAGGGTGACCAAATGTTGAATTGTGCGTTTTGCTGCTTCTTGCCATGATTTCACTTATTTAGGCCTAGTAGCATTAATAACAAGAAACTAATTGTTAAATTCTAGCAACTGAATCATTCAATCTGAATTTAATATAACTCATTCGGAATTAAATCAAACAATCTGAAACTAAACAAAAAAACGTGACTAATTTATATAATTCATCTAATCTATCTAAATTAATCTATGTAATCTATTCAATCTATCTGCAACGCACCAGTCTTTGTACGTTTTTTACCTCAAAACCGCCTGAATTTTATAAACATGGCATTAAAAAGCTTGTAGGACGTTGGCAGAGTGTCATTGATTCCGATGGAAAATATATACTAGATTAAAAAGTTTCAGGGTTTTTTTTTTTCTGTCCTTCAAATTCCGATCTAAAAAACGACATTACTTATGGGATGACCTGATATAATTATTACTATTATTAACACAAGATCTAAGAGAATTGGTCATACCTTTCTCACTCCAAAGAGAAGCGAATTTTTTCTCAACGCGATATTGACGGAATGCTGATTGGACAGGTCCCCTAGTAATGTCTCTTGAGGATTTAGGATAGTACTTAACCCACTGGGGTCTTCCTCGATCAGGGATAAATCGTGTCTGCAAACCAGTGACGAACTTGTATCGCTCGCATCCAACATTTGACTTAATGGGTTCGGCTGCAATTGAGCAACTTCGGCATCTATCTGAAATCATGTAAAAGAAAATATGCAAAAACTGAGAATGAGCCAACTTAACAGGATAGAATACACAAATCAATGCGAAGATTCATTTGCGTTTTCTGAGCCATCATGAACTTTTATACACATTTCAGCCACACACTAGTAACTTAACCCAAGCCAAAACTATGCTAGCATAACCAAACTTAATTTAACCTAAAAAAATTGTTGATAAAATGTCGTTAGCCTGAACAATGAAAGGACTAAATTTACTTTTTTGCATATTCCACTTAGGGGAATGGTAAACAGTTTAGAAACACGCATTCAAGGTTGCGCTTGACTCTTCGAGGGTACCGTGATTACCATGATGAGATTAACTTCGCTAAGAATACCACGGGGTTTACAAAGTTAATCTTATCATTTAAGTACGTCACGATAAACTCTAACCCTACATTTTGGGTTGGTGAATTAGGAGTTTCTTTAAGAGCCTTTAAAGGTAAAAAGGTCTGACACAAGCGGTGGGAGCTGCAGCCCTGGAGTTGAGGGGTCAAAACTTCATTTAGTGCTGTCCGCAGTTATAATCATATTCTGCGTTTTGAGAAAGTATGGAAATAAAATTTTCATTTGTAAAAGATAAAAAAAAAAAAGTTAAATTAAACTAAGTGTTCTGGTTCGAGCAATATGCACAATTTTAAATGTCATTCTATTTTTCAACTTCGCTGTCACAGGCGTCATTTACTTCAAGATCGAAAACTTGAAATATGGACAAAATTGCATTCAAAACTCCTATTTCCCCAACACGGAGACGGGGACACGTGAACTATGGAAAGTGTCACCTGAACCGAGCAATCACTGAAATCCTAAAATAAATTAAAAAGTCAAAAGTTGACAGTTCAGAATTAAAAAACTTTTTTTTATACGGTTCATATGGATTTTTTGTCTTTAAACCATTGAAGATGGGAAGAGAATTCTCGAAACGTTTGGTTAGTTGCTGCACTATATAAATATTTTTATTATTCACCCTTTCAGCAACAGATTAAGATTTTAGGAAATGAAAAACGACTCACGAGAAATGAAACTATGAAAATTTAAAATTATAAAAGAAAATTCTTTACAGAGTTCAATTCCTGATTCACTATTGTCAGACATCTCCCAAAATATGTTTAATGGTGAGTGGGTACAGTTATGATATTTAAAATTAATTTCACATTCGGTTAAAGGCCGTCTTCTATTTACGTTATTAAGCTTCACCGTTTGTGATTCACCCTCGATATTGTTTTCTTTTTATATTTTGCGTTAAAAATTAATTAATACCATTTTTAAAACTTTTATTTTTAATTTATTTTGGTATAATTAATCTTATTGCATTACTTTCACGCATTTTTTGTAATTTTTATGGGATTTCCATCCTGCTAATAAAGCTTATCATCACCAAATGGCAAATATTTCCTCCACCATGCACTGCCAATTTTAATGCTTGAACTAAGAACGAGAAAATACTTCAATACACGCGCCCTCGTAAACTCCCATGAACAAATACGAGTGTAATTAAATGTAAGTGGATCTTTTAGAGACCAGACCTACCTCCTCGAGTGGAAGATTTCTTGCCGCACGAATAATTTGATGTAAAGTCAGTTGCTCGGTTTTGACAAGAGGTGGAATAGGATTGCAACAGGCCAGAATCCCCTGCATCTCTTTGGGCATGATTTCTACCATCTGCAACATCATGTGCTTTGGCAAAACATAGCTGAATCGGGAACGCATCACTATTAATAATTTTATAATACTGAAACAGACCACGAATAGTAGTAATAATATTTGGGGTTGCGTAGCTAACCTTCTTCGTAACGACGAAGGTCATGTGACGGAGGAGACCTACAGCTTTACGTGGGATCCGTCCCTCTACGAATTGCTACATTAGCTGAAGGCAAAGATGGTCATTCATCAACTACTGAATACCACAAATAGCCTTACCTGGAACAGAGCTATTATTAAATTTCTCAGTCTAATAAACGGAACTCAATTATGTACCAGTTCTCTAAACTTTAAAAAAAGAAGCCTAACATTGCTAACATTCAAGTTCAAAAATGCAATTACTCTATTTCCAAGATGCGATTTCTAATTGTGAGCCTCAAGAAAATTCGGAATAGAAACGCGAAAAGTTTACAACTAAACTTCAGGGTAATTATTACAAAATTACTGAAACTTAAAAGATAACCCTGTACTTACTCCACACACTCGTCCTGTTGTCTGGCTATTTTGTCTCTCCATAAGTAGATATGTTGCAAGGCGTACATCTGACGGCTTTGAAAATGCTTCCTGCTTTTCCTATACAAATCTATGTGGCTATCTGGACCGACAATTGGCTTTTCGTACCTCTAAAAAGTATATTATTATTAATATAATAAACTTAAAAATTAATTCAGCTCTTTTTTCTAACAGTAAATTTAGTACACGATACATGAAGTATCCATTAAAACACGAAATGGCATAACTGCAAACTCTAGAGCAATATTATTTTTCTGTGATTTACTGACTAGTTAATAGTTATTATTACTACTACTACTACTACTACTACTTCATCATTAACTAGCTACCGCGTGAAACACACTACAGAAAGAATCCACACAAAATTTTTAATGAAATTTGTCTCGAGGTATTCTATATTTAGGCCCTAAATTCTTACAAAACAGAAAATACCTTCATGCATAATTCCGTGGATCTATTATAGGTAGCATGCAATAGGTTATTCAACTCATTTCCCTTCTCAATCAGTTCGTTTTTCATGATGTCGTGAACGTACAACAAGTAATGCGAATCTTGTCTGGCGTAACTTACAAAATCTTCTGGAAGAGGCCTGAAGAAAAAATTTAAAAATAAAAAATAAATAAATAAATCCAGTAAATTCCAATGTAACAAGTGAATTGTACTGCATATGTTTCCGCTTCCTTAATTTGATGTATACAATCTAACAAAAAGTCAGACATTATGTCTCGCAAACAGACATTGTCAGGGACAAAAATTGTATTAATACGGAAAAAATTATTTACTGAAGAATAAATTCTAGCTACACTGAACTCTGTGCTCCGTTTTCTTATATTTATCTGCATGAAATATTTCGGTAAAAAATTGTGTGTGGTGCAAAAGTAATTTGTGTGCCATACATAACCTTTCAACTGAAACATTTTTAATTTAAAAACCAAATTGTTCAACAATCTTCCTTCTTGCAGTCTTTAAAGATAGATCTTAAAACTGCGCACGCAACCACAATCTAACAGCGTTCCCACCGACTGTGGTTGCCTGCGAAGTTATGAGCTTCGTCTTAAGTCACAGCATTTCATTGTGGTCCGCTAGTTTTTAAAGAGAGTTACTAAAATGGAACGAACAACTCCAACCTAACCTGATTCTCCAATCGGCCCTCTGGTAGATCTTATTCGCCGATACTTGGCAGAAGCAGTGGAGGAGGTTCGCGAGAGATCTGTGTGGGTATTCGAGTACAATCGCCGCTTGGTGCGTGTCAAACATGTTAACGACATAAACGCCGCAATCCCTTTGCAACCAAAGAATATCGTAATCGGCGCCGTGAAACACCTGTTGGAAAGACATAAATGACTTTACTAGTAGTCTCATGCTGTCTCATTTCCATGACGGATGAAAATTACGAGTTAAAACCAACAGTTCTAAGGGTTTTCCTCAATGATTTGAAATAGCTTATCGCATGATAGACAACTCAAATAAACGAAATCATTCAAGAACTAAGAAAATTTGGAAAATACCAAATTCGTAGAATCATATGGAATTTAATAGTATACATAAAATTATAATTCTTTATAAGTTACATTACACTTTCCAATACTCCCTCTTGATCCCCCGATTTTGATCGCAGTCTCCTACATCCAGCTGTCACCTTCCTACGAGGGGGAAGCAGCAGCAGTTTCTCCAGCGAGTCGTAAACATTTAACTACCTACTTTCTCCTACATCCATCTCTAGCAACATAAATCTCGTAATATAAATGGTTTCCGAAAGTAGTTTCGTGTGGTTAACAAAACATGTCTTACCTTAGTGATTTTTGGGTCTGTAAACACCTCATTCAAAAGTGGAAGTTGGTTCCTAATCGGAAAAGGATCAACAATGAAATCCTTCTCTCGAGTGGAAATTTGAATCAAACAAGTTAAGCCTTGATAAGTGCGAAATGAATGATGCTGTTGATAAAAAATAAAAACCTTGTTATTTACAGCTAAGTTTATCATTAACAATAATGATTCTACTGTAATACCAATGAAGAGAGAGAATTTGCTTACGACTATCAAGTTTTACGCACTTTAAGACATCCAACATGAAGGGTGTCAAGAGGAATTCGTCGACAGAACCCTGAGCCTTGCAATTACAGTAATGTAATGAAACTTTCTGAATACGCAATACAGACTTATTCCTAAACAAACTAACGCAAGAGTGAAAAGAAAATCATTTTCTATAACAAACTTCCTTAAATTGCAAAACAAAACATATCTTCAATTAAAAAAAATGAACCAACTACATATTAGAAAAGTTTAAGACGATGACGACGACGAAAATGTTTTAAGATCACTTCGACCTTGTGTGTGAACAAAAACCAGTTAAGCCCGAAAGACTTAAGAATTGTTGTTTGTAACAGTGGGATAACCGCTTCACTTCTTATCATTAGCATATCAATCACAGGCATTAGATTAACATTCAGAGCAAGAGGAAACAGCTTCGTCTACTTTTGGGTTTCAATCGGAAGATCTTTATTGTAAAGGTTTTCAAATACTTTAAATGCGTTACGCGAAGACCCTTAACAACCATTTCTTATCTTCAAAATCACACAAATCTCGGTCGTACCTCCAAGTCGACGGCCACTTCCTTGACTTTCTTCAGTTCTTCCACCATACTGTAGAGAGACTGTTCATCGTCAACCAGAAGAAAAGGTGTTTCAGACATCGGTAGAGGAGGAACTGGATCTCGGTTCACTAACAATTCCTCGGGAGGATTCCAATGTTGCAATTCGTATTCATACGGATGTGAGTAACTAAACAAAAATAAGAATCCCAACTTTTACTTAAAATGGACAAAGCTCAATCCAAAATAATCCTGAATATGAAACAGACCCCAGAAAAACTTGGGTACAATCTAACAAAGTATAAGAAGTGGGTTCTTCCAAAAAACCTATCATCAATTACAAATATTAGGAAACGTCGAACCACAAGGTAGGTAGGAGTGGGTCAGTGTATTCCGATTGGTAACTCGATGATACACGTAAAAATTAAAAGATCAATACAAGTAGTTATGTACCAATACCAAAATTTTAGCGATACTTTGGCCGATACCGATACCAAAACATCGGTACATCACTAATCTACATTTCTATTATCTACGGTACCTGTTCAGTTACGAACTAAAAAGTCAGAGATTGGACAAACAAGACCTTCCTGATCTAATTCATGTTGGGAGCTTTAAATAAGCTTTAAAACTTTCCAAATGCTCTTTAATACTATTCTTCATAATTCTACTATCTTTCCTAGCAATGATGTTAAACTAATTTCCTACCGCCTCTTTACTACCCTTTTTTGTAAATGGGTACAACATTTGCTTTTTTCAATCTTCAGTTATTTCTGCATAATTAACAGGTTACCGATACCGATAGTGCCTCAGCTAAGCTATCCTCCCCTTCTTTGAGAATCTTAACTATTATTGGGACCAGCAGCTTTGTTTTTCAACGTGTTAATTACTAATTATCCTTCTTTATCTGAATCTCAAGAATGTCAGAGTTTAGGGAATCTAAAGGACCAAAATTGAATATTTTTATAAAGTATCGGTAGTATCGGCTACAATTTCACCAATACATCGGCAAAAAGGCCGATACCGAAACATCGGCACATCACTAAATACAAGTTTACTTTATTAAACGTTAAAGAGGCAACTTGAGGATTGCTTAAAAGTCTATTGATAAACATTCAATCTTACTATTCTCTTCCACCTGCAGTGAGGCAAATCATAACAGAGAGAGGTTTAATGTTGTTGGGCTTCTCTTTAATAAGAGGAATGAAAGGTTCTTTGTCAGAGTTGTTGATTCTGGGGCTGAAGAAGAGTTGCGGTTTTTGCACATTCCTAGAAGCCAATAAAACCATTTCTCGCCCCGTGTCTTCATTGACTGGACCCTGAAACGAGTGAAGTTAAAGACTTTGTTAGTTAAATAGGAGGACTGGTAACAGTTTTAATTATGAAGAGAAAGTTAAACGTAAATAAAAGTTAGGTTCTTATCAATGAGATAGTAATAATCAGTATGTAACACTGTAGCGAGTGGAGAAAATTTAGAAATAAAAATTTTTAATATTTGGGATGTCTGAAAAAAAAAGGTACAAGTACGTTGGCAGTTGAAAATGGACTGAGGCAAGGGAAGCAAGTCATGGACGCGATAAAAACTGTGGTAAGAAGTGCTTGTGTAGATGCAAGAAAAAGTTTACTTGAAGCTGAAGGTGTATTTGTACCAACACTGATGTATGGATACGCGATACTTGTTTGGCAAAAGATCATTGTAAAAAGTTAGTAGTAGTAGAGATGAACAATTTAAGAAGCATGATTTGTGTAAAGTGGATTAGATCATTGTAAAAAGTAATAGTACTAGAGATAAACAATTTAAGAACCATGATTTGTGTAAAGTGGATTGACCATATGAAAAATGAGGTTTGTGAAAGATATAAAGTGAAGTCATTGAAGATGAGAATGGAGGATAGTAGGTTATGTTGGTATGGTTATTTATGATACAATTGCGAAAAACGCATATAATATCAAGTGCAAAGGTGTGAAGTAGAGGAAGACTGCATAAAAGATGGAAGGCTGTAATCAGTAAGTGTGTGAATAAACATAGAATTGATATGAACTAGCCCATGAATAAATGAGGAATAGAAGTGGTTAGTAAAGTATGTAAATTAAGACTGTCTCATTTGACGTACAACTGGAAGCATACCCTCAACTTTGTCATATGGTCAATCCACTTTTATTTACATTAACTCTCTCTCTTTATAATTAAAACTGGTGGAGTGATATTTTATTTCATGTAGAGATCCTCGTGTGCATACATGCGCACAATTGATATGAATGTCTCCAGTACCAAGTTCAAGCATTGTAACCACTCCCAATGAGAATGGGAAACAGGTTGTTAAATAGTGTAGGTGGATGTACAGTATGTGTACGACTGTACGTATGCAATACTTTCGTTTCCATTTGAATTGAAGCCAAACTTGCATTATGTCTGCAAATTGCTTAACTTAAACAAAATATTGCCTATCTGATATGATTTAGCTTGAACAATATTAACTCATTTTGCCAAATAAAAGATGCAAATCTTTAAAACAAATGACAAAGGATGAATCATGGGCTACATGTGTATGGAGTATTTTCCCTCATTTAAGAAATAATTCAATAATTCTGTTGATTGGCATACCTTCCTCACAGTTGGCATCAATGAAACTATAAGACAATGCTTGTCAGAGTAACCTACTAATAATGATGTTTTGGGTTATTTCATCCTGCTCCATAATGGAGAAGGTCCTGTGACAGAAGGAACTGACGGCTTTACATAGGATCTGAGCCAGGACTCAAACCCAGGACCTTTAAATTAACAGCCCAACTTGAATTACCCTAGTGGGTGAGTAACTCAACTAAATTAACTAGAATACTGAAGACATTCCACTTGTGTGCTATCTATCCCTTTGGATCCTTCATATGAAAAAAATGCATAAGTGATTATCTATTTAATAATTACTGAAAAATTTTAAGAGCAAATTCATTAAGATGATCTTACAACTTCCTTAATTGGCCTACATAAAAAATCAGGTAGATTCTACCTATTACAGTAAACCTGCGCTATCCAGCAATTAACTATCTGGAAAACTTTAGAAACTGGTGAATTTCATATTAGGCCAATACAATTCACCAATCTAGAAACCAGGAAGCTTTCCAACACCATCCGGAAAAATCTAGAACATCCTGGGAAGCTTCCAAAGCATCTCACTAGATGGCACATTTTTTAATAAAATAAGACTAAATTTTACTGGTTTCAATTGTCCCATACATACTTACCATAGTGTTTATGTTGATTACAATATAGTTTACATTGGTGTACAGTGCAGTATAGCCAAAAATTGAGTTTTACTCTTATTGTCCATTGGTTTTTCCTAGGTTAATGGTACCCTCAGATAACTGGAAAATTTAGACAACCAGAATGGCCTAATACTCGAGCTTGCTGGATAATGGAGGTTTCACTGTAATTGATAGACTAGACCAGATGTAAAAATTGGAGTTCACAAAGGAAAAAAAACAATGGCTGGAAAGTAGTGTCCAAAGGAGGTTGGATAATCCCTATTAAACCTTCTACTACTCAGGTGGGGTGGAAACCCCCACCCCATCCCATGTGCAGGCATATATCGATATATACTAAAACATCATAGAATGGGTGGAGCAGTGAAAGGGTTAAAGGGCTTCCTGGTAGGTCTGTGATCTGTGTGTCTCTAGGCAGTAAAGCTCTGGGTTCACTCCCAGTTGCTGGCACCTAGTTGGGTTGGGCCAGCTACTCACCCTATTAATGATAAGGCTCAGTTGACCCGTGGGGCACACTCATCCCTATACTGTGGGGAAACGAGTTCTCAATGTAGTCCCTACTTTCTATATATATATATATATATATAGTCTCTTATCCATACAACTCACTCGGATAGTTCTGACTGTTGAATCAACTATTTCAATATCATTATTACTCCCAATTCCAAATGCTTCATCCAAATCAGAGTTCTGAAATGAAAAAAGAAAAAAAAAAAAAGTTTAAGGAGGTATACAGGGCATTCATGAACTTTTTTCAATTAAATAAGTCAATATACAAGGACCACCAGTTATTGAAATTTTTGTTCAAGAGGATATAGACTAGGTCAGTGATAATGAACCACTGATATGCATGTCACAGCAAAGGCATTTTGAGTCACACGACACCCATTTGGGTGAATACTTTTTAATTATTAAAGAATTCACTCATATGGGCATTAATTTCACAAATATTATATGGGTAAAAACCGATGGAGCTCCAAGTTTAGTTGGAAAAATTGTTGGATTTGTTGGATTACCTGCAAAAGCAGTGCAACACCCTCTAGTTGAATTTCATTGTATTATAACACCAAGAAGCCTTTTGTGCAAAAAAACAATTTAAAATCACTTTAAAATGTGATTGCCATTGTGATAAACTTGTCAATTTTATATTTGCACATTCTTAACAAATGACAATTTACAAAACTGTTAGATGAGGTCATCTCAATATTGAGGGTTGTTCATGTACAAGAGCATCAGATGGCTAAGTCACAATCAAGTTCCAAACTGTTTCATTGAACTGTTTGAAGAAATAAGATTCCACTTAAATCAAAAAGAGTAAGATCACACAGGCCTGCAATGGTTTTGTTGTCCAAAATGTTTTATCACTTGTATAGTAATTTTTGCACGCTGATTCCAAAAATAACACTCATTTTTTGCCATCACATACAGATTTTTCATAAAATGTCACTTCATATTACATATGTAAGTAATTTTCATTAAAATGGACTATTAAATTTTGATTAAAAACCACTGCCTGCCTATAAATGCTTCTAGATCAGAAGTGACAGTTTTCTAGAACATTCGAGAAATGCACCACTAGTATATAAGTAATTGATGAGCCACAAGATGAGTCAGTCTGTCTAGTGCGTGCAGGGTTATAGTTCTTTATTATTCAAAGGTGCGCAGTGACTATCTTTTTTGAAATTGTTTATTTGTCACGACATGGCAACCAGAGGGTGTAAATAGCCCAAACATTTGTTATATTTGTGGAAAATTTACTGTGAAAATACAAAGGCAAGATATTACACGACTTTAAAAAAGCATACTATGCATACTTTGGAATGAAACTTGGGGATCAAGACAAATTCATGGGCTCCATAAAGTTTGCAGTGCTTGTGTTGAACAACTTAGACTGTGGAGTGAAGGTAAAAAGGATTATTTACCTTTTAGGATTCCAATGGGCTGGTATGAGCCTAGAAATCACAGCAATGACTGCTATTTTTGTTCATGTAATGTGCAAGGCTACAACACAACTTTGTTCATTCAAAGTGTTCATCCAATCTTGAAAAAGAAGCATAGATTGCTTTTAAGGATGTCAGCAGCAAATTTTTGGGGAACAAGGACCCAAATTACCAAAACATTGTGAACAACATGCTAAATAAGTTCAAAGAGTTAGGTTGTAATGAGAGTTCAAAATTACATTTCTTACATTCACACTTGGATTATTCTCCTGATAATCTCGGAGCACTTGGCAAAGAACAAGGAGAATGGTTTCATTAAGACATCAAAGAAATGGAGAAGAGATATCAGGGAAGGTGGGACATCAGCATGATGGCTGATTACTGCTGGATGTTGAAAGGGGATACTCCAGAATTATTAAATAAAAGAAAGGGAACAGTGTGTACAATTCGAGAATAAAAGGCATAGATCTCAAGAAAACTCGGGACAAATAAAGATGACTAAGTAATTGACATTAATAGTTTTTCTTTTTAAAGTTGTTTGCATAAATTTGTAATTAGTATAACAAAGCAAAATAGGTAGCTACTTAATGTAAATTGAAATAAATATTTTTTTTGTTTTTTTTCCCTTCCAGTTTGCAGAAAATCCTTAAGTGAAAGAAATGGACACCTTATTCAAAATCAGCATAAATGAATTGTATAAAATCAGTTATTAGTAAGAAAAGAACTCTTACAAAGTTCTCATTCACAGGCCTGTGTTACCCAAAACTCAAATTGGTTAAATGACAATGCACAAATATTATAATGAATTAAAAAAAACTGAGGTCATGGGTCACATCGTATCAATGGGATATATTAATATTAAAGCTTTTGAAAAAAAAAATTCTAGTAATTTTTTCAAAAGACCTGAGGAAGAAAAATTAAAATATTTTCCATCACTGAAGAAACACTTGAAGACTTCATTGTTTCAAAAACAATACATATGGATAAAACAGACATTTTCAAAAAGTACTTATCAATAATAAGAGATTCATGAAAAATATTTTTGGAGAGTTTTGTCCAATTTCATCAGTTTGATACATAACATTTCATGAGATACCCACATATTATCCAATTTGAAGATCTCCAATTAACATCTTTTGAGTGGCTGTTAACATTGATAATTTAGAAATGGAATTAATCAACTTTCAAGAGAGTGCAGTGAGGAAAACCAAATTTATGATCCAAATCTGCAATTACAAAGAAAAGAATTTGACACTCCAAATGAGTGCAAGCAGTGAAAAAACACCACCAGAAATGAGGGCTGAAAATCTTATTCTTGCAGAATGGAATTCTTTGCCAAATTCTTTGGCATCCAGAAAAAATCATGCATTTGGTTCATCTGCATATGAACAGTTGTTTTCCATCAATGAATTTTGTCAAATCAACCATGAGAAATCAACTTGGCACTGATATCATACAAGTGCTGCATGTATAAGATTGAAGGCAGCAGATTATAAACTGTGGATAGATACTTTAGTATCTAAAAAGAAACCGTTTCATACTAAAAAAATGGAAAGTAGATCATTGTGATATGCAAAGATATTTTAGATAATTTGCATAATAAAATTTGACACACCAGTTAAAGGGGGAATTAAAAGGGGCAAATGCCTGCAAATATGCCCCTCCCCCATAGAAGAGCCAAAATCAAGGTCCAGGATTTTGGAGGTGCCAAAGACACCATTCGAAAGAGAGGAGGTCATAGATGGAGGGAACCAATGACCTTGGTTAACCTCGTTTTTGCTTTAATTGTTCATTCTGATGAAGGTCAAGCTTGTCACTCCACCTTCGACCTACAGTTTAATGTGGAATCTAAACAATGTCCTACCAGCAGCTCAGCATCTTAACCTCTAGGCTACCCAGGGTACCCATTTATCTACCAACTAACTTAATTATTGTATGGAAGGATGAACAGCTGGGTTTTGCTGCACGCTGCCTACCATCAGTCTCAATCCCAGGACTGGTGGATTTGTAGTCAGTGACACTAACCACTGAGGCACAATAGATTATGATTCAAATTAATTTCAGCATCTATGATACCAAACTACTTAAGCTATTCAAAATAGGTTCAGCAGTTTCTAAGCCATTGTTGGGTAATACTGAGAAATCATTCTAAAACTTAAGGCTGCTACCAATACCATACTTACAATTTTTTCAAACAAAGCATCATTCCCTTCCCTTATTATATCAAACTGCTCAGACAGTTTATAGCCACTGATATTGAGCTTTATGCCTTGATGACTGAAGACTTTACTAATTCTGTAAAGAAAGAGCACTATAAACTCCCAGCAAATATAAAAATAAAGGCTTTAAAATTCTTTGGTACCATATGGAAAAAAATAAATTTAGACCCAAGGTTCATCAAGGTTTTTATCTTAATACTTATTTTTAATCTTTTAAGACCTTAAGACCCGCAAACTTACCATATACTTCGTATTTTATTATGTGAAAGTAGTGGAACACATCAGGGTTATTTAACCACATATATACTACATATATAAAATATACAAAGATAAAGACAATCAACACCTGCATCAACATTATGAAGATCTAATATCCAAATATTTTGGGAGTTACTTTTCCATAATCATTGGAATGTTTAATTTAAGACATTATAATCATTTAACTTTGGCTCTTTTCCTCTATATAGGTTACATTAAAGACTCCATAATTTTACAGACAAGTTGCAAAAAATGGTTCTCAACAAGAGCCATACAAATCAAATGGAACTAGTTAAATTTAATTTTTCAATAATGATAAAACCTTTTTACTTAAGATTCAAAACAAAAATAAAGAAATTATGATAGAATAAAGCTGAATAAGTTTGCCTATCATTTTTTTATATGGTTATAAGATAGCAAAACAGCCTCAGTTTGGCCTATGTTGTTTTCAAACTTACAAACCATGAAGCAGTTTGTCTATTCTCGTCATTGTGAACTGCACACCTGAAAAATCTGAATAATGTTGCCATCCTTGCAAGTCATTACTGCACTTTTGACAAAATCTGATGATATTCATTGCTCTCTGAAAAGAAATAGGAGAAATGTATTCATTATTAGTCACTCAAACATAAAACTAAATTTATTCCTTACTTTAGATCATATCACAAAAATCAATTTTTGCCAGACAAACTACAGAATAAACTAAATACTGATCTTAAGAATATTTCAAATATCAAAACAGTAAGTTGAAAGCAGTCCTCACTGGAGAGTATATGAATAGTAACACCTATATTAACTTCACTACCCTATATTATTCACTACGGTACCATGTATTTTATATTACAAATAAATAAACTATAAAATATTTGTGCATTTTAATGCTATAAATATATTCATATTCACGACTTTTAAGCAAGTAGCTTATTGCACTAAATATAACACAGACTAGTAAAGCCTAAAGCTCAAGGGTCAAGGGTCAAGGGTCAAGGGTCAGATAAAATAAAAAATTTATTTTTAATACCTTCATGTTTTACTATTAAAAGGTTTTCTTTGCCCCTGAAAACTTGGGATCATGGGCACTGCCAAAAAATAATTCCAAAACTGTACATTTAACCCTAAATTTTTTGATAAAGGTGAATTTCAATAATCTGGCACCCTTGGGGCCTGGCAGTTCCTGGATTATGGAATTTTTTAGATTTTGGAATTAATTAATTATACCTATATATATATATATATTTTTTTTTTTCAAAGTATGACCACCCATGGCCACCAAAAGAAAGATGGATAGCAGAGTGAACATAAGATGAAAACTATGAAACAGCGAAAATGAATAATAGAAAAAAAAAGGGGGGGAGGGGGAAGAGAAAAATATCATAGTGGAATCACAGCCAGTAAAGAAGTCGGGAACAAGAGAGAAAGGAGAACAATCCAGTCACTGAAAAGTAGGGACCTTCAGAAAGAATAGCACCAAGCCTGTCACAAGGCCCAATGCTCACCAAAAAGGGAAAATACTCTGCGCACAGTGCAGAATAAAGCGGACACTCCATCAGGAGGTGGGTAACCAAGTGGAATGTTACAATTGGGACATTAGGGCACTCAATCCCCAGCCATCAAATAGCCATGGGTCAGGTGGGTGTGGTCAATATGGAGGCGAGCCAGAACCACCACCTTATGGCACGACCTATGGAAGGAAGAGACCCAACATCCCAATTTGGGTTTGATTTTGCAGAGTTTGTTAGTTGTAGCGACATCCTAGTAACTCTACCACTAGTAGTGCAAAAAACTACAAAAACTAGGGATATAGTCTGAAAAGGTAAGGGGCATGGGTGAAACCTGTAGTCAGCAAGCGGAATGGGCAGCTTGATTGGCAGCCTCATTTCCAGCTACAATAACATGTGCAGGGACCCAGCAAAATACCACCTCCTTGCCACCAGAAGTGACAAGGAAATGGCAAAGCAAATGGATACGCCGAACCAGTGGGTGGACGGGGTCGAAACACTCCAAGCCATCCAGGGCACTGCGGGAATCCGAATAAATGACAAATGACCCATCAGGATGCTCCTGCACCACCTCCAGATCACTCAGAATGGCATAGAGCTCCACCGTGAAAATGGAAGCCCATTAGTGAGGCGGGTACATTGGGGAGCAAGGGCAGATGACTGGGGAACAGCTGCAGCCCCAACACCCCCTGCCAACCTTGAACCATTTGTGAAGACTGCAACATACGGAGAGCGACAAGCAGTGTGTGCTGAAGGAACAGAGACCGAAGCAAGGCAGGGTCAGAATCAGCCCTGCAAACGGGGCGCAATGCCCTACAGCATGTAACAGGGGTGCTCTCCCAAGGTGCAACACCCTCGAAAGAGACCAGTATGACGGATGAAGGAGTGTCCATACCATCGAGGAAGGAGGTCACCATGTTGATGAAATACCAATCCCCATCCTGGCAAAACACCCTCTCCACCACCTGGAACAGAGGAGAGTTGGGAAGATGGAGGATCCGGAGATAGTGCTTGGCAATGAGGAACAACCTCCAATCCTCCAAGGAAGGGATGTCACACTCAACCTGCAGGCTATTAACTGGAGAGAAGCGGAAGGTGCCAGATGACATGCGCAGTCCTCTAGAGAGGACTGAGTCCAGTATCTGAAGGAACTGTAGAAGGAACTCAGTCACCCCCGAAGAACGGGACTTCAAAAGAAGAGGGTGGATATTGTAATGGCAGGGAACCCCCATCTTAAGATGCTGAAACACCCATTCCAAGTTGCCCAGAAGGGAGCCAGCAGAAGGGTGGAGAATAAGGAACTTATCCGCCAGACAGAAATTGACAGCAGAGACAGGTCCATGTGTAATGGTAACAGAGTGGGCGAGAGAATGAGGGCCGCAAAGACCCCGCCCTACAGCCACCATGAGCCCAGCCACAAGAGCCAGACACCACAGAGGACAAGAGGGGGGGGGGGGCCATACACCTTTAAGGTCAATCCAGCGGAGGCAGAGGCCACTGAATGCCCAGAAGTAGAAGTTTTATCTAAATCCAAGGACGGGCCAGTCATTAACAGGAGGGGATTGACTTAGAAATTTTACCCATAAACAATATAATTACAAGGAAGACAGCCTCAGACCCAAGGCAATGCACCAATCAACCACTGCATCCTTCAAGGCACAGGCCCAACATCCCAGGTAGCCTGCCCCCCCAACCTGACTAACTTTTTTTTTTTTTTTTTTTTAAACCGCAGATTTGCTCTCCTGGAGTTTTGTCCGTTAAGGGCCTAGCAAAAACCCAATCCAGATGCAGCAGCAGTCCAAGCACCCATACCATCCCCAGAGCACGGCTCAGCCACGGAGCAATGCCCCCCAGCAGGTGCACCCGATGACTAGGAATGCACCGTATAGTAATTTTGTCAGAGCCAGCAAACTAATTATACTGGATACCAGATATCCAGTAGTGACCAGATATCCAGCCTTATTAGTTATACTGTTTTTTCTTTTAAAATAATTGTAAACTCATTCGGGGGTCAAAAAATTGCAAGCATGCAAGCAATGCTATGGCACAATAAGTATCTAATATAAAATTATTGTGTCACAATTCGTGATATTTTTAAGCAAATATTTTTGCTGGTTTTAATATTTTAATTCATATTTAACCCTTAACTGGGCGCACCCCTATTCAAAACTTAAGTGGGCGCGCGGCGCACGGAATACACCGTAGTCCTTTAATGACTTTAAAGGTAAATAAAATCATTTTTGAGTAAAATAAATGTATTTTAGATGTTTATGTATGCATTTCTTGTTATTCGGTGTCTATGTCAACATTTCTGTGACATTAACACGTTGCGTTCCAGACGACCCACCGGTGGGTCGTGGTAGGGTGTTCAGTAGGTACCACATGACCCACCGGTGGGTCGTTTTTCTTGTTTATTTCAAAGAATCATACGTGGTTGGTACAGCAAGGTAAACAGCCAAAATGTCGGTTGGCATCCAACGTGTTAGTAAGCCCATTGCTAGCATCACAAATAAAACTAATAACATGAATATAAACAGGTGTAGAAAAGAAAAAACAATCCCTTACAGATTACTTAGATAACTGGGCGCGCGGCGCACAAAGTGCTACGTCTCCGAAAAAATTTGAAATCGGAGCTCCTAACAGACACAGAAAACGCAGCAGAGAATGGCAACCACTCTACGCGACAGTTCGTGAGTGACTAGGAGGGTACCTTGTAACGGCAAATATATTTCAGGGAAATTCACCAAATATTTCAAATTTTTGGCGGTTTGGCGCACTGCGTGCGCCAGCACAACCAGTTAAGGGTTAAATGAACCACCAGTTCCTTCTCACAAAGACCCAAATGTTTCAGAAACTCTATTGTCTATAACTTCAGCTAAAGAGACATCCATGAAAAAACTCGAAGAAACCCACTCTGGAAGAGCTGTATGTTTTCAACCACATTCAGATTTTTATTACTTTTAATTATGTTTAATATTGTATATCGCTCCGCTCCTGGCGGAGATGTATCTGTGGTGTTGTAGATGTTGCAAATGTTGCAGCAGGTATTTGCAAGTGCAGGTGATTTATGGCTTTTGCTAAATAATGCAACATTGCATGTGTTTAGAATTCACTCGACTTGACTTTTTGCTAGTGTTGTTTGTGTGTATAAGCTTTTTGTCATGTGCTATTTTTCTGTGTGTAGTGTGTTAATAAACGTAATAAGATTTTCTTTAATGGCGCACTACATCATCAATGTTACAATGCTTCAGTTATAACACTGTTGCGTATATTCATTATTTTCATATCTTAATTATATCTACATTTAAATAAATGTCTACATTTGAAAATGTGTCAATTCAATCTATTATAATTATAGTAATATTAAAATATTTTTCTAAATTATACATATATTAGTTAACCTAACTAAACTTACCTAATTGAACTAACATCTCGCTAATACACATTTTTTAATATAATATTGTATAAAAACTGAAAAATACTGTAATATGTGGAAGTGTCTATATATATTTTGTCTGTAGATAATTACGTAAATGAAAGACAGTGTTGTCACTTTGAACTGTTGTACTGGACATTTTTCTAAATGACCATCATTCTTGTAATTAAAATGTTTAAATATCATAATAGTTGTAATCATGTCAAAAAATTTGTGATATCACTTTGTTTGTGTCAATTTTTTTTCATTTTTTACCCTTGATTTCATTATTTCTCTTTACAGATTGTAGAACATAGGCATTATTTTGTGATTTTTGTCTAATTTGGAAATATTTTAGAGTATATACTGAACAAAAAGCCGAATGCACGATTTGTGATTTGAAATCTTCATCAAGACTAATAAATCAGGGGAAAGCCCCAAAATCATACTCAACTAAACCTATGTGGAATCATCTAAAAAGCAAACATCCACATTACAAAAATGCACACGCTGGTGAAGAGGACACAGGACTGAATTTATCAAGGGAACAAGTAAACCAGTCGCTGCTCAACCAACTCTTGAGGCAACCATGGAAAGAACCAAATGTGGAATTTGACAGATCCTCAAGCCGAAGCCATCACCAACAAGATTGGTAAGTAGAGTAATTAGTATTCCATTTTTGCCCAAGTAATTAATAATTGCCCAAGAAAAACATGTAATTAGTAATTTAATTAATTTATATAAAGAATTGTAATTATAATTTTTGTAAATTTCTTTAAAAAATTTATTAAAAATTATTTTTATCAAGTATAAATAGATGTAGAAAAACCTTGATGTGTTGACATAAATCTCAATTATTCTAATTTCAGTTCAAATGATGGCTTTGGATGCTGAACCCTTCGCTTTGGCAGAAAGAGATTTCATGATCTCTTAACTACAATTGCTCCAAAATACCCACTCCCAAGCAGGAAATACTTCACTGAAACAGCCTTACCCAAGTTGTATGGAAAAGTGAGAGAATCCGTACAACAAAAGGTGTCACAGGCCACAGTCTTGTCATTTACGACTATCTGGACCAATACAACCAACAATCAGTCTTTCATCAGCTTGACAGTTCATTTCTTGAACTCAGACAATATGAAAAGCAACATTTGTGTGCTAAGCTACAAACATTTTCCTAAGTCGCGCACAGGATTTAACATAGCAGACATGTTGAACAGCTCATTGGATGAATGGAAGATAAAACCAGAGCCAGTCCATCTCATCCTTAGAGACAACACTACCAACATCACCATTGGGACAGGTAAGTTAAAAGTTTAACTTTAAATATTTATGTACACTGTCTTAACTTAAAACAAAATGTACAAACATTTATTACTAGATAAACAATATTTGTTTAGTATTCCTAAAAGGTATCCTATATTCAAATACCTGCATAATTTAGAATTAAAATTTCATTTAGTTATACCACTTATTGTTACCAAATTTGAATAGTGTTTAATGTTTATTCTTTGTATACACTTTAAAATAAATGTTAAGTAATGACATAAAAAACAGGTACCGTAAAAAATATGTTAATTTCTTTCTTACAGGCCTGACAAGTGCAGGAGTAGTGAGCCACTTCATACTCTCTTCAGCTTGTAATTAATGACTCTCTCAACAAGCAATAGCAGATGTATTGGCTAAAGGACAAAAAATCATTACTCACTTCAATCACTCCTCTTTATCCTGCACCAAACTAAAAGAAATTCAAGAAAACCTAAAACTACCACCACACAAACCAATCCAGGATGTGCCAACAAGGTGGAATTCAACCTACTACATGTTGGAACGACTGCATGGACAGAGACAGGCTGTGACAGCATATGCTGCTGAGCATGACATTCCACCCATGGCAGCTTATGAGTGGGCTCCAGTAGAAAATGTTAAGAGTTTTGCAACCATTTGAAGAAATCACAAACAGGCTAGTGCCAATAGTGAAAATCTCTTATGTAATTCCAGCAATAATGACACTTCATTCCTATCTTTCAAACAAGCAAAAAGACGCCAGAATACAAACACTAAACGATGAGCTGAAGAAGTCTGTAGAAATTCACTTTCTAAATGAAGGATCCACCACCAGCAGTGACAAACAAAACTACATAATGAATAGAAAATGTTTTGTTTTTGCTACCTTTCTAGACCCAAGATTCAAAACAAAATTTCTAAGAGAACACAAAAGCAAAACAATGGGTCGTAGAAGAAATGCTTTCCAATGAAAATGTAAATGAAAAACAAAAGGTTGGAAAGGAGACCAAACAAGATGAAACAACCAATCAAACATTACTTTCAGAAACACATGAGAATATCTGGAAGTGCTTTGACGAGCTGATTGACAATACAACCAAACAAGACACTGATAGCAGCATTGATGAAGAAAAAGATAATGTCATGGAAACTATGGAGTCCTGTGAAAGTTTTTCATCAGATAGAAGTCATATAACTATGACAAGTCCTGGCAGTGTGACCAAAACCCCCCAAAAAATCAAATTGAGCGAGGTTTTGAAAGCAGAAATGGAAAAATATCTTGAACTACTTTTACCATGACAGAACAGCCCAATAAGGTGGTGGAGTATGAAAAACAATGAATATCCACACTTAAAACCTCTGGTTATCAAGAAGCTCAGTGCACCACCCAGTTCTCTCAGCTCAGAACATTTGTTCAGTGCAGCAGCCAAGATTTACACACACAATCGAAACAGACTACTGCCTTCAAATGCAGAGAAACTGCTATTTCTCATGAAAAATATGAAGTACAAGTACATGGACTCTCCATCAACAAGTAGTACTATTGTTTAATGTTTTATAACAGCATTATAAAGGCCACCCTAATATATATATATATATATATATATATATATATATATATATATATATATATATGATGAATTTCACAATAAAACATGTGAAATGAATGAATGCTGCAAACCCACAAGGAAAAAGAAAAATTATTCCAAGGCCTTTCATGTATTCAAAGCTACACCTCATCAGGGAATGTGTAGCTTTGAATACACGAAAGGCCTTGGAATCATTTTTCTTTTTCCTTGTGGATTTGCAGCATATATAATATATATATATATATATATATATATATATATATATATATATATATATATATTTATTAGAGTCCCAATTTTTTTTGTTCCTGAAGTTTGTCATGCACACACCCCTAATTTCTTCCACTCGTGAAAACATGCCAGCAAGATGAATTTCATTCGTGTTCTTTAATTTTAAGGGTCCCCTCAAACCATGTGTTACTATTGCTGAACGGCTACTCTCTACCTTATACTAATTGTAGCATATTTCTTTTCAGGTTATGGATACAAGAAAGCAGGAGACTGTGTGGTTGGTGGGGGTGTTGCGAAATGAACCCCTGGAAATGCTGTGTCAACTCCCGACAGTGGGAGATGTTCTTCGACGTCTGTTGTTCTTCACTCGGAAGAAAAAAACATCCACGGCGGAAGCTGCCAATGTGGTAGCTGATGAGGTTATGGCGGTGTGGGCTCGGGCATCTATTCCGACCTCCCACAAGCCCAAGTGCGTCGAGAGGATCAAGGCCCTCTCCACGGACTACGAGAAGGTTGCCAGAAACCGAAACCATGGGGGAGAGAAGCAACTGGAGCGGGAAAAGGGATTCCAAGCCAACCTGAATACACTGTTCGAAACAGCTCATGCCAACGCCATGAAACTCATCAAAGTCCCCGAAGATCGAGACTTTCTGAATGACCAGCGAACCGTGCGGAAGATGTACATCGGAGGAGAGGACCTGGAGTTTGCTCGCAGGGCAGCGGAGCGGGAGAAACGCCGAGCAGCTGAAGAAAAGAGGAAGAAGAAAAGCCGCGAAGAGATGGACTCACTGCAAGCAAAAGGAACGGTGAAAAGTGGGTCTTCTTTTTCTTCGGAGTCCATGGCCGAAGCATCCAATGATGATGTCCAATATTCCTCTCCTGGTCCTTCGGCTCCTCGATCCGCTCCCAAGGACGGCCAAGTGTCGGCAAGGAGGATCATCCAATATCCCAATTTTGCTGCAGCCCTGGATCGAACTGGAACCTCAGTACGCCAAGCGATGCACATTGTGGCTCCAGCACTCGCTGCCGCGGGAGTTGAGTTATCCTCGGTCACCTTGTCCAAATCAAGTCTTCACTGTTCACGGCAGAAGTCCAGGAAGAACTTGGCAGCCGGAATCAAGACCGAGTTCAATCCTGATACGCCGCTTGTCGTCCACTTTGATGGCAAACTCCTCCCTGATTCGGATGGAGGGAAATCGGATCACATACCAGTGCTGGTCAGCGGGAAGAATCTTGAGAAGTTGTTGGCGATCCCAAAAATCCCTGACAGCACGGGACAGCGGATGGCTGGAGCTGTTCTGAAGGTGCTGGATGATTGGCCACAAGTTCAACCATGGATTGCCGGTCTCTGCTTCGACACAACAGCGGCGAATACCGGTATTCACAGCGGCGCTTGTATGATTATCCAGGACCAAATGGACCGCCGTGTTCTTTTCCTGGCTTGCAGACACCACATGATGGAATTGGTAATCACCTCAGTCTTTGACCTGTTCTTCAGGTCTTCTGGCCCCGAAATTGCGCTGTTCGCTCGCTTCAAATCCCAATGGGAGTTCATCGACCAGAAGCAGGCTTCTCCGTTCAACGGCGATGGCCCAAGCGACATCCTTTCGGAATGGGTGGCGTTGAAAAAAGAGCAGATTGTCCACTTCATTGAAGACCAGCTTGAAGTTGGCCACCCAAGAGACGATTACCGGGAGTTCCTGATCTTCGCTCTGGTCTTCCTCGATGGTCATGGCAAACGAGATCTCCGGTACAATCGTCCTGGAGCATACCACCGGGCCAGGTGGATGGCCAAAAGCATTTACTGTCTTAAGATGTTCATCTTCCGAAGCCAATTCCACCTGACCGCTCACGAGGTCCGGTCACTACGCAGGATAAACGTCTTTGCCATCACCATCTACCTCCAGAGGTGGTTCGAGGCTCCATTGACGGCGGACGCGCCCGTCAATGACCTGGAGCTGTTGGAGGACCTAAAGCGGTACAAGGCGGTGGATCATGATGTAGGTACCGCCGCATTGACGAAATTCCGGGGCCACCTCTGGTACCTAAGCGAAGATTTAGCCGGACTCGCTATGTTCTCCTCCAAAACCACCAATGCAGAGAAGACGGCCATGCTCCAAAACCTGCACAAGACCAAAAACCCAAAAGATCTGCGTCGGCCGGAGGGAAAGAGTGTCTTGATCGTGAGACGGTCGGATTTGAGCACCTTGGTCACGAAAAGGACTCAAAACCTTTTTCATTGCCTGAAGCTGCCGGTTCCAAAAACCCCCAAAGATCTCGAAGGATGTGCACCATCGTTGAAGTCTGTGAACGACGCGGCAGAACAGGCGGTGAAACTGGCGGAAGACTTCAACGAGGGCCTGACAAAAAACGAGGAGGAACGGCAGCTCGTGTACCAAGTCGTCGAATACCACCGCCAGCAGTTTCCCTCAGCAGACAAAAAGATCCTCTGTCCCCCGAAATGAAATGTGCCATTAGGAAGAATTTCCATTTCCTTTAATTTAGTCATTAGAAAGAATTTACATTTCATTCTTCCATTCTAGAATGATTAATGCTGAGCATTTACGTTTGTTCATATAGGGTCGAATAAACAAGGTCAATGAGGGGACCCTTCCCCTCCTAATAGGCCAATGAAATTTCGCCCAGTTTTTCCTTTCTTCAAATGTAATTAATTAAAGGGTGTGCGATTTGACTCTTGCAAAGTTTTATTTTCACATGTGAGGCTGGGACACCCTAATATATATATATATGGGTGCATTGAAAAAATAAATTTTTATAATTTAATGAATGGCAGGTGCGCAAAACATGTGAATGATCTCTACGAACCTATATTCTAAGTTTCATTAGCCTACAACATGGGTGCCTGCAAGATGACTTTGAAATTATGAAAAAAAATTGACCAAGAAATTTTTAAAAAATAAAATGGCACTCTTAGCACCACCCAGTGGCAAAGGTGTCAAACTTTGAAGTGCTATAACTCGAGAATTGTAGGTCCAATTACAAAAATTTAAATTGCTATTTTCATCATTTTTCAAGGCTTGTTGGCTCACTCCAGCTCAACAAAATCCAAAATGGTGTGGTTTACACCCCCGACTGAATTATAATGGAATGACTCAAAGAATAAATCATTATAAGCACAAAAACACCTAGGGTAAATGAATGAAGTTACTTTTTTTTATACCATACTTAGCACATTGAATTACATGTTATAGTTCCCACAATTTACAAGGAAGGTTCAAGGATACATCTACCATGTAAACTGAGGGATTACTATGTAAAAAGTAGAACATACTATACAACAATAGTTTCTCTAAATATCTAATGGTACAAAACTTCATTTTCCAATGGCCTGAATGCTAGCACTAAGTCAAAGATAGCTTCTGAAAAATATAAGTGCGCTTCATCATCTCTAAAAAGTAGATTAGAAGAAAGATTTTCATCAGAAGTTCCAGATGATGCTGGACCTATGATTGATAGTGTAGCTAATGAGATTAATGTAACAGTTAGACCAGAAAATGAGTCTAATACAGGAAATACTAATGCACTATGAACTTTGCAGGAACAAAACTGAAAAGAATGTGAAAAATATCTTAAAACCATAAGAAAAGAGCATAAATTTTTTGAATTGGTGAATGCTATTTGTGTGGATGGTGCAAAGATGCAACAATGGTGACAATTAAGTAAATGGCAAATATTACAGAAGAACTGAGCTAGAAGAGCACTATGTAATTGTAGGAGAACTTGGTAAGATTTAAAATTTTGATCTTTAGTTTGCATTTTGTAACAGATATTGCTCAAAATATTTATTAAGATGAATTTTGGATATAGAAATTGGAAAATAGATATAAACCCTGAAATATTAAAAAATTGTGTCTAATTTCTGAGTACTATTTCAGGCAATTTCTACCTCTCACATGTGACTCCAAGTAATGGCAAGGGGTCAACTATTGCAAAAGAGATTATACAAGGTCCTCAAAGACACTGAATTACAAACCAAACTTGCCATGATAGGACCTGATGGAACTAATACAATGACCAGTTCAAATAGTGGAGCTATCAGATGCCTGGAAGAACTGCTTGGTAGACCTTTGCAGCGGAGCATTTGCCTACTACACTGTAATGAGCTCCCCCTTCATCACATCTTTTTTACTCTGGATGGAACAAAGAGCCCAGACTCATTTTCAGGAAAGATAGGGTTTGAACTTGGTGGAAGTGTATCTCAGTGGGATGTGATTTCATTCAAGCCAATTAGGAATTCAAAATTTCCAGTTATTCCTAATGAAGTACTGGAGGACCTCAGCATTGATCAGTATTATGCTTACAGAATCTGTATGGCTGTCATGATTGGCTATGTTGATCCTGATCTTGAGCTCCTGGAAGTTGGACCAATCTGTCATTCAAGGTGGTTTGACTCTGGCATGTAGAATCCTCAGATTTTATACATCTCAAAGGAAGCCTTCCAAAGTTCTGGTCACACTTGCAGAGGTTTGTATCTTGGTCTATTTTCCAAGTTGGTTCCAGATCAAGGAGGAGTATCAATGCACAGATTGTGCTAAGAACTTTTATGATACCGTATGCTCTAAAGGATCCTGAAATTTCCTGACAAGGAAGCCAGGGAGATAGCCCTAAAAACCCTCTACCAAAATGCTACTATGCTCACCCTGAGAATGTATTAATTGCCATGCTTGCTGAATCAGACCCACAAATCCACAACATTGCAGTTAACAAGGTACTTTTAGTGAGAGGGAATGAATCAGTTGAAACAGTGATGGACAATGACTTCAAAGGTGGTGACTTGATAATTGATTCAGATGAGGATACTGAAGTCCCAGAGTTACAGCCTGACTCGAGTGTTGGGAGAGATGGTAGTGTCAGGAGAGTCATGGTGCCTAAAATCAATAACGAAGCTTGAGGGTATCAAAATGATAAACTTAAATTCACCCAACATTCATGAGCCCCCTATCATAGCATCTCTAACCAGTGAAGAACTCAAACATAAGAAAGGAAGCACTGAAACTCAACCAGCCTTGTCATAATCAGGCTGTAGAGATGCACATTAAACTTGTAAAGAGGCTTACTCCACTGTGGTAGGATTTGAACATTGTTATGGTATTATTTGACAATTTTAAGATAAAATCAAGAAAACTGATGAAAGTGTTCAATACAAAAATACAATATTCTGAAGCTGTTTAGATGATTATTTTTTATTACTTTGTTTAATGAGTGATAGATTGAATGCGTGTTATAGGTGCTACACGAATGTGTAATAATGAAAATTGCAATTTTTTACCAAAAATAATACAAATATAGATTTTTTTATGCATTATTGAGCTGCAGCCCTCTGCAAATGTTTAAATCTGCTTCAGAGATAAAAAAAAGTCCATCATAAACAGTTTTTAAATTGTCTTTCTATCATGTCCAGAACCTGAGATAGGTCACTGGGTTCAAATTTTGGTCATGGGCACATATGATTTATATAAATTGGCCAGTAGCCATCAGTTTTGTATGCAACCACCCAAAATCAGTTTTAAAGTTTAATCCTGGACAAAAGATAACTATTTAGACCCCCTCAATTTTGATCCTGGCACTTTTGATTTTTTCACTCCACCCTAGCAGTACAGTGTGAATTTACCATGGTTGGGGACTATTAGGAATCAGGACAATGAATTTTGCAATAAGGAAAGGAAAACCTGTAGAAAAATGTATTTCAGGTGGTAATATTTCTAAAAGTCAATAAGGTAGTGAAAAAGTTGCCTGTAACCAGAGATAATATAATTCATGTAGGTATAAATGACTTAACAAGCAAGGATAAAGGTGTAGATTTAAGTTAAACAGATGTACAGAATTTAGAGAAACTTTAAAACATACAGTAGGTAGAACAAGTGTTATGTAGAGGGCATTTTACCAAGGATTGGGGTAAGCATGGAGTTTATAAGTAAAATTTTAGCCTTAAATGATAAAGTTAAGATGCTATGTAGTGAAGGGGTTCAGTTCATAGATTTGTGGGATAATTTTTATGAAAGGAGGGAGCTTTACAGTAAGGATGGATTACATCATAGTGGAAGGGGAACTGCATTGTATGGGAGGCTTCTGGAGGAAAATGAGAGAGCCTTGGGGTTTTGAAAGATAACTTTAGATCAACAGAGGGCATAATGAACTAGACAAACCAACTAGGGATCAAGCAATCTTAGATCTGGTTCTTTCCAATGATCATGAACTTATTAGGGAACTTGAAGTAAGAGTGTCATTAGGAAATAGTGACCATTGGATCATAGGTTTTAAGATAGAATTAAATAGGGATCTAGTGAACAATGACCATCTAGTCCCTTGCTTCTCAAAGGGTGACTATTGTAGAGTTAGGGAGTTATTCAGCTCAGTAAAGTGGGATAATGAATTTGCCAATAAAAATGCTATCGAGATGTGGTCTAGATGCACAGAAATTTTAGAGGATGCGTATTCCTTTCAAAAGTTTTAGGAATAGCAAGATTAGGAAACCTTTGTGGTGGAATAGGGAAATAGCTAAAATTATTAAAAATTAAAAAAAAAAGGGCATTCAGGAAATTTAAAATGCAATGACAGTATTTTGGACTTGGATAATTATAAGCAGTTAAGAAATAAGCTAAATAGTTGGTTAAGAAGAGCAAAAGGCATACCATAGTGAAATAAATCTTGCTAGAAATAGCAATAAAGATACAAGAAATTCTTTAGTTTTTATAAATATAATAAAAAGCATGATATGATTGGCCCAATAGAACATGATGATAGGTGGTTTGAAAAAGATCAGGATATCATTGGTATTTTTAATTATTATTTTAGTTCTATTTTTACTGAAGAAAATTTAAATAACTGATTTTAATCCTTTAAGATCCTGTAAATTCAGACAGACATTCTTGATCATATTCATATAAGGAAGTTAAATAAGGCTGCTGGACCTGATAATATATTTACTAGGATTCTTAGAGAAGGGGAAGAAAGCTTATCTGAGGCACTAACTATTTTGTTTGCTAGGTCAATTAATTATGCAGAAGTACCAGATGAATGGAAAAAGGCTAATTTAGTACCCATTTACAGAAAGGGTAATAAGGAGGTAGAAAATTATTGGCCCATTAGTTTGACATCATTGGTATGAAAGATACTAGAAAGAATTAAAGAATAATAATCAAGATTATTTGGAGAATTTCAATCCTATTTCAAGTTCACAACATTTAGATTGGGAAGGTCTTGTTTGTCTAATCTCTCAGACTTTTTAGAATTTGTAACTGATCAGGAAGATAATGGAAATAATGTAGATGTTATTTATTTGAATTTTAGTAAAGCATTTGACAAGGTTGCACATAGGAAACTTCTATATAAATTAAATGCTCATGGTATATTAGGGTCAGTTATAAATTGGGTAGAAAAATGGTTAGAAGACAGAACAGAGTAATTCTAAATGGTTATGAATCTGGGTGGCAGAAAGTGAAAAGTGGAGAAAGTAGCAGGTTGTAAAATTTCTAAAGTTGCAGATGATACAAAAGCAGTTGCCAGGTTACAAATATAGAAAATTCTTATAAACTGCAAAAGGATCTTGATAGATTAGTTGCTTGGGCTAGTAAATGGCAGATAGAATTCAACGATCAAAATGCAGTCGCGCATTTTGCTAGAAATAATGAAGGTTTCAGTTATGAGATGCAAGGGAACTGGTTGGAGGATGTTAGACAGGAAAGGGATCTTAGCATTATAGTTTGTAGTGATCTAAAATTTTCTAAGCAGTGTTCAGAGGCTAGAAATAAAGCAAATAAATTGTTAGGTATTATGAAAAAGAATGTTAGTTACAAGAGTAAGGAAATCATCTGTAAATTATATAATTCTTATATTAGGCCTCCTTAGAATAGGTACTAGGGATGTGCCAATAGTATCAGTATTGGTAGTATCAGCCTTTTTTTGGAGTATCAGTAAGGTGAAAATATGGCTGATACTCCGATACTTTTCTACTTTATTTATCATGTGATTCAAGACAGTTATATTTAATGACAGTAATTGATTAACACAGATGATATTATTATATTAATATTATTAATTATTATAGTGCTCCTACATTAACAGTACTCCTACCCTAACACCAGCTTTCCCAGTCCATACCATAATCCTGCAAATATCACTCTTATTTCACCTTCAACTGAAAAAGACACGAGTTCTATGTAGCACACAAATTTTGACCTTATACCATAATAAATAAGGTTCATTTTAGCTTGCCAAACTTGGTCTCAAGTGCCTCTAACTCGCATGAAGCAAAGTTCCAATGGTCATTTCATAGACCATTATTGAAATTTCAGCCAATTTATGTTTCAAACCAGTATAATACAGTATTATTATATATAAAACAGCTTATGAGATAAATAATTATAAATATGATAAATATAGTCAGCTGAAAATGACGCCACACCATGAATTCCCAACAATTATAAATTATCAAATTAAAACAAGAAGTGTTTCACCAATGGTGTCCATGTCACCTATCAGGCTATCGATAATCTAAAAATTGCAATGTTTGCATGTGTAGTATTTATAATTTCCTATAATAATATGGGCATATTAAAATATTGGTTTTATAGCTTTTATTACTTTGTGTGGTTATGTATTCTTTCATAGAGCTATGATACAATACACTGCACTGCTAAAGTGACCAATGCCCACTAGTGAGGTTTGGGGGAGGGGGGGGGAGGTGTGTTAGGCAATGGGAAAGTGAAGCCGTCTCACACTGCGTGTTAGACTGCACCAGTCACAGAGTGCAGTTGTGTTATTTGTCACTGTCACACATCATCTTATGCGCAGTGACGAATGTGCTGAGTGTTGACACTACTGAGGTTGATAAGTCTTTCATTCTGCTTTGTTATCATGGCTTCTACTAGTCAAAGAAGTACATCCTCACTCGTCTGGAAGTATTTCAACATAGATGAAACCGACAAGTCTAAAGTAGTCTGCAAAGAATGCAAGAAATTATTGTCACGTGGATGAAAAGAGGGAAAATCTTTTAATATAACAAATCTTAAAAAACATCTGCAAAGCAAGCACAAGGAGAAGAATGAAGAATTAAATAAAGCAGCAGCTCAAGTTAAAGAAGAAGAGAGGCTACGGAACAAGAGGAAACTGGAGGGACATTTCAACAAACCTGCAAAAAAGAATACTGGCGCATCAACATCAAGTTCTACAAATGAAATCCAAATAACTCTGGATGAAACTTGTTTGGAAGCAAATTTGGGACATCAACAATCCCCAGTCGCAAACCATTCACAAAGCCATTGGAGAAATGATTGCTGCTGACTGCCAACCATACTCTATTGTTGAAAACGTTGGATTTGAAAGACTAATGAAGAAGCTAAAACCTAATTACGAGATGCCAGGAAGAAAGTACCGTATTTCTCTACAAAAATTGTTCCCGATCTTCACACAAAAGTACTGGATAAGGTCAAGACTGCATTGGAAGAAGTAGAGAACATCAGTTTTACTACTAACATTTGGACAAGCAGCTCAGATATGGCTTTTATTAGCCTAACAGCACATTGTATTGACATCAATTTTGAGCGAAAAACTGTTGTACTTAGAGTTGCACCTTTTCCACGATCCCATACTGCTTCAAACATTGCTGAGGTGATCGAAAGTGTTGTTCAGGAATTTAAAATACCATCCTACAAGATTCACATTTTTGTACAGGATAATGGAGCTAATATTGTCTGAAGTATTCAAGACACAGGTTATGCTAGTCTCTCATGCTTCCTCCACACTCTACAACTCGTGGTTCATGACAGTATTTTTGAACAACAAATAGTTAAGGACATGATCGCAAGTTGCAAGCAAATAGTTGGACATTTCAGCCATTCAACACTTGCATACAATAAACTAGCTGCGCTACAGAAACAGCATGACTTGCCCAAACACAAACTGATACAGGATATTTCAACTCAATGGAACAGCACCTATTTCATGATTGAACGTATGTTTGAGCAAAAAACTGCAATTGCCAACTACTGCCTTGATACTCCCAACCTCCCTGTATTTGATGCCAACAAGTGGACTTTCATTGGGAAGTTTACTGCACTGCTGAAAATATTTCACAAAATTACTGTTTGGTTGAGTGAAAGGTCTACTACTATCTCAGAAATAATACCTCAAATAAAGTTTCTACAAGTCTTCATAGCAAAAGCATCAACTGACATTAGATTCTTTGGACTTGGAAGTACTCTTTCAGCTATTAACGCATCAATGAAGAGTCGCTTTGAACGCTATCTGGATTACAATCCAATACTAGCCACATACCTAGACCTCAGATATAAGACCTTGTTCCAAAATAAATCTAGTGAAGATTCCAAAATGCAAGAAAGCAACCTGGAGAGAGCAATGATAGATAGCATCAAGAAAAGGAGCGAAGCTGTTCAAGAGGAAGAAAGTGGACATACAAGTAGTACGAGTGAAGAAGATATGAAAGAAACTGCGAGTGTTTCTAACAACATTATAAGTGATGAGTTCAGTGAATTTGACAAGTGCATGGACCAATTGGTTCAAGAGGACTGTGATGATAGTGAAGGAAGTGGAACAAAAAAAAAAATCAACTCCAGGAAGTTCATCTAAGAATAAGAAGCACTGTACATCATTTCTGATTAAAGATGAAATGACCAATATCAAATGTTGGAATTACAATCACGGGATGGAGACCCTTTAAAGTGGTGGAAACAGAATGCAGTTACGCTTCCAACATTAAGCCATCTTGCAAACAAGTACCTGTCTTCTGCCCCTTCATCAATTGAAAGTGAGAGGTTGTTTAGCACTGGGGGCAATATTTAGTCTAGGCCAGGCTGAAACTCAAGATAGAATTAATCAGTCATTAACAGTTGGCTTTTGATATAAAAATAAGATTCCTGAAAAAAATAATTGGTGGCCACCAACGTGTGTCCAGCCACCCCCATTTTTGTAAAAACATCTAATGCCACACTAGCAAAATCAGGAAAATGGCAATATCTCTTCTTCTAAACATGCTAGAGAGATGGTTTGCATACCAAAAGATGCAGAATTTGATTTAGAACAAATTATTAAGAGTGGTATTTTTTCATAAAACCTTTAGTTTTTGAGTTATTTTAGAAAAACTAATTTTTGGGGCCCATAGACCCCCTTTCGACAGACCTTAGTGACAAAAGAAATTCTAAAATAAGCATGATTTGGCTTTTTGATTACTAACTACCTCGACCATTTTACCCCAGAGAGTGGCAAAGGCATTGACATTGCTCATGGCATTTATAAGATCATTAAAGGGACAGAACTTGAGGCCAAATTAAACTTGGTTAAAGCAGATGGGACAAATACTAACACAGGACATATGCATGGGTCAATCAGATATTTGGAAATGTTTTTAGGGCAACCTCTTCAGTGGGATATTTGTCTTGTGCATCTAAATGAATTGCCACTTAGACACATCTTCATAACTTTAGATGGGACAACAAAAAGTCCAGACAAATTTTCTGGCCCTATTGGTTCTCAGCTCAATGGGGATGTGTCAGAATGGAATGTTGTGGACTTCAAATCTATACCTTATCCTGCATTTGTGCTTCTACCAAATGAGGTGGTCAATAATTTATCAACAGACCAATACTATGGATACTGCATCTGCTGGGCAATTATTACTGGTGAAGTGGATGAAGACCTTGCACTCTTAGAAGTTGGCCTGCTAAATCACTCTTGATGGCTCACCTTAGCCTGTAGAATTCTTCGCTTTTATGTTTCACAAAAAAGACCCAGTAAGAACCTCAAAATCATAGTAGAATTCATCATCAAAGTATACTTTCACAGTTGGTTCAATATCAAGGCTAATAAGAGGCTAAGTGATGGGTCAAGAAACCTATTCAATATGATCCAAAGAGTAAATAAATTCCCTGCCTGACAGGAAAATTAGAGAAATTTGTTATGACGTATTAAACAATAACAGCTATTTTGCTCATGGTGAAAATATTTTAGTTGGAATGCTGGCTGATGAAGATGAAGAAATTCCCTGCCTGACAGGAAAATTAGAGAAATTTGTTATGACGTATTAAACAATAACAGCTATTTTGCTCATGGTGAAAATATTTTAGTTGGAATGCTGGCTGATGAAGATGAAGAGGTGAGGTGGTGTGCTGTCAATAAAGTTTTGTGTCTGAGGGGAGTTATAGAGGATTTTGATGATGAATCTGGTAGTAGCAATGATTTTGCAGGATGGAATAATTGAAAGTGATGATGAGAATGAAGAGGATCATGAAGGTGGTACTGATGAATATCCTGCTATAGATGAGAATGTTAGGGTCTTTAGAAAGCCAATCATCAATTTCAAAGCTTCTGCATACCACAAGCTGTCTGCTATGTCCCAATGGGAAACTGTTCCACCTGTATTAAAAGAATTCAGTAATGATGAACTGCGTGATATCATTAATACCGCATTGAAACTGGATCACGAGTGCCACAGTCAGAATGTTGAAAGGCACATCAAGCTTGTCACTGAAGCATCCTTGGCTGTTGTAGGTCATGAGCATAGAGATGGTCTTATTAGAAACAAAATTAGATCACATAAATTAATGAAAGATTTTGTGTCTAAAAAATATTTTAAGTTCTAGATTATTATTTATCATGCTAAAATATGACAAAATGACAATTTGTTAATTGTATAATTTAATGTTTGGCATTTTGGAATGTCAAAAAGCATTTTCAATGAATTTAAAATGGCTGATTTTGATTGATTTTGATTGATTTTGATTGCTGATTGAAAACCACTAATACATGTCAATTTGCAGCTTGAGAATGTTTTATTGTGTTGACATTCAGTCGAAAGGGGGTCTATGGGCCCCAAAAATTAGTTTTTTCTAAAATAACTCAAAAACTAAAGGTTTTATGAAAAAATACCACTCTTAATAATCTGTTCTAAATCAAATTCTGCATCTTTTGGTATGCAAACCATATCTCTAGCATGTTCAGAAGAAGAGATATTGCCATTTTCCTGATTTTGCTAGTGCAGCATTAGATGTTTTTACAAAAACAGGGGTGGCCGGACACATATTGGTGGCTACCAATTTTTTCAGGAATCTTATTTTTATATCAAAAGCCAATTGTTAGTCACTCTGATAAATTAAAATCAAACAAAAATTATAGTTTCAGCCTGGCCTAATTTATTTACACTCCACACAGGAATCATCTAAGTGCAGAAAGAGGTGAAATGTTAATGTTCCTTCACTACAACTTATGAATTTTTGATTTTGAATATTAAGAATATATTTAATGTTTAATTATCCAGATGTTTCTAATTTCTATTAATCTTAATAATTATTTACTGGAAACTTGATTTTATTTTTTTATATCTTACAATGGAATTTTTCATTTTGTAATTTGCTCATTTTAGTTCTTTTATGATTAAAGGAAGAAAATGTTATCTTGTGTGTTTTATTTATTATTCACACAATGCAGATTAACAAGTCAACTTAGTCAAGAAATATTGTTATGCCCAAGGGCATGCTTGGTAGTTGGTCATGGAAACTGTCCTCAGCTCAGCATTGTGCGGGAAGTTGCACTCCCGGGATCCTGACTCCTGAGCTAAACAAACAGGTGGATACTGGATAAAAGTTCATAAAACTATATTCTATTTCAATTTCAACAGTATGACTGTGTTTGAATTTTTTTGAACTGTTAATTTCATCCAATAACAGTTGTCTCCAACTTCCCCTATTTCTAATATTATAATAAAAGTAACTTTATATTTTTTTTTATGATTTAACAGATTAATCATTAATCAAAAAGTATCAGTATCGGCCATTTGTTAGTATCGGAATCAGTTGAAAAGTGGGTATCAGTATCGGCACATCTCTAATAGGTACTGCATTCAAGCTTAGTCCCCTCACCTTAGAGACATGATATCGATATACTTGAAGGTATGCAATGCAGGGTTGGTACTCAAAAACCCAGCACAATATTGTGCTGTCTTTTTTGTACTTCCAGCATCTACTGCTGAAATTAGATATGGCTTTTTTCCATTATGAGTACTGTGTGCAATAATAGGATCACCACCTACTGAACCTTTTCCTGTTTGGTGGTTCATATCCTGATCTTAGACCTTTGATTCATTTTATAAATTCTTTATTTTCTAAAATGTTAGCCGAAAAATTTAGACACTTTCATGAGTGAGAGAAATAATTTGTAGATTGTATATATAGTGTATATTCTTTGCTTCAGTTATATAGGCTACTATGGTGGTAGTAAATAGTTGTATATTAATTAGATGACTTGAGTTTGACATCTTGCAAGATTTTATTATTACTATTAAAATGTAGCTCATGACTTGAATTACCTTCATAGGCCCTGAGTGGCTTAATGTTTTTCAAATGAAGTGTAATGTAACAAGTTGACTCAGAAGTTATAATTTCAGGCAAAGCTTCCAGCCTGCTCCAAGTCACACATGTTCAATCACATTCAGGTATTTTGGGGCACATTTGTAGCATTTGTACCAACAAAAGCCATTTGTATCCACAGGGAATGGTGTTAATTAGGTTAACATGTTCACTGCCATCACAAGAATTCTCAGGCTAAAGGGGTTCTTCATATTTGCCACAAGAATATCTGGGCAAAATCTAATTATTTTCAATGATTCAAAAAATTGAGTGGCATCAGCATGTGACTTACAACATCTGTCTGGCACTAGGATAGAACCTACAAGTTTATTATTTGGATTTTACAATTGAATTTTATGGGTAACTTAGCTAAAAAAAATTCTCATTGTGGCATATATGAAAAACTTCTTCAGCCCAATTATTCTCATGATGGCAGTGAACATGTTAATTCATATGAGCAAAAATTCATATAGCTAGCGAGTGTTTGTAAAGTGAGGACTGACTGTACAATGTAAAAGTAAAGAATCATCAATATGTGGATGATTCAATAGAACTTTTTATTTTGTCTTTAACAGAATTATACAAATTGTAGAAGTTTTGAAGTTAAACTTACATGCAATATCACTGCATTCACCTTTTGCAAAACACTGAATCACTAAGTTTTTTCCTTGCTAATTTAGCTCATTTCCTGCACTTTTACTGCCTTCATTCAATTCTCTTTTCTGCCATGATTTATTAAAATTATTTTCCCTTATTTACTGTTAAATATTAATTTTATACTAGAAATGAAGCAATAACAACTATGGTGCCTAACAATTGAACAGAAGACATCAGATGGTGATTGGCCAGCACAAATGTAAACAAAAACATGGAATAAAAGCCTGCAAAAATGCACATGGTGCACTGTCATCAATCATAATACATGTTTATATAAAACTCAAATAATTTTAATCTATTCAGTTCTACTCATTTTAATGAGTTAAGCTGCAAAATCCAATCACACACACTACATGGTGTATATACAGTACAGTACAGTACAGTACAGCCACCCCTCACTGTTTGTGGGTGTTTCATTCTACAAGACCCCACAAAGTATAAAATCCACAAACCATGGTGAAGGTTCAATGGAAAAAGGGGGGGGGATTATGTGCCTGGGAAGAACCCCACTAAAACATGAATACCAATTTTTTGGCACAATAAAAACATTAATATAATTTATTTTAACTATTTTAACATCAAGGGAAAAATAGTTGCTAATAAATTTACCAACATATTTTAGTACAGACTATCTACAAAATCACTTTGGTTAGGAGGGTAAATAGAATTAGAAAACAGTTTCCTACTGATGGGTAATTCCAGGACAAATAGACAAATGAAAGTGCCAAATGTACACTCCAACATCTCCAAAATTCATGGAACTTGGTGTGAGGGTTGGTTTTGGTCCAAATTACAAAAATCTGAATTTTTTTGAAAATTGGTCAAGTTGGTCAAATTTTATGGCTTGACCAAATTTTGGCCAAATGAAAAAACCAACAATTTTCAAACGTAAATATCTTAGCTGCTAATTGTGGTAGCATAATAAGTCTTAAATGATAAAATATGTAAAATTAACTGTAGTTTCTAAATATGTATCATTTTTTTTTAGGGTAACAAAAATAAAATTATGATTTTTTGGAAAAAATGTCAATTTTTTTTTTTGCGATTTGGCAGCAAAGATATCATTTTTCGAAAAAAAGACCAAGAATAAAAAATGTTTATTTGATGTATGTACACCATAATAAGTAATAAAAAGTCAGCTTATAGTTTATTATAAGTCTCAAAACTGAGTTTGAAATTAAGTAATAAAATTTTTTTCAGACGATGAAGATTTATTAGACTTGTTGGTCCAAAAAAAGACAATTTTCAATTCATATAAAAAATACATGTAGATAAACCAAAGGAGAAAAAATCTTTTAAAATATATGTACAATGTACATACATAACCTCTTATATTTAGGGACAGAATATATTGACAATAATAATGTTTAATTTATGAAGCACTTATCAGAGTATAAAATACTCTTCCTGATACTACACGTACACAAGTCTTTGAGAATGAATTAAGAGAGTATTCTCATCCAGTGAATCCAAATTTTAGACACTAATAATATAATAAGAAAAAAGAATTTCAAAAGATTTTTATAACTATTAAGTAGATACACAAATCTTAGATAAAAATTTTAGAAATATTATATAGACAATCTTAAATAGTATACATTCGATAGAATTTATTTTATCTTCTTTGAAAAGTTATTTAATTCTTGAAGCAGAAAAATGTATTGTATTCTTGTTCCTCCTCGTAAACTTGCTTCAATACTCCCAAATATATTTTTGGTTGGAACGTGACAAACGTCATCTTGTGCAGGAAAAACGTATGAGGGACATATGCCCGAAGGATGGAGAAATTTTATCAGAAAATCATCATATTCATAGTCAAAGGACTGGACTAATCTGAGCCATAGTTTATTTTCATACATACAACCCACAAAAGAGCCTGTTTCAATTTCGCGTTGAGAGACAGTATTATGTTCTTGATCCGAAGCAGAAACTCTAATGAGCTATCTTATTTCGACTGACTGTGCACTCTGAGAGAGTGGATAAACCTTCAATGAATTCTTGGAAATTGGGACGAAGCGATGTAATTGTTGAGTACCTTTGATAGAAGTAATAGGTTCACTCAGACATTTTTGCAAAGAAAGATCTACAACTTCATAGAAGCCTTTATCTGTTTTTGTCCCGGCTTCAATCCAGCTGTAAAACAAATTCATAAATTTAGGTTGCGTGAAATAATCAAATATTAAATATTTTGTATATATGTATTCAAGTGCTGATGCTAATATTTAAAAACAGAAAACTACAAATTTGGCATTAAGAAACAAATGTCCTGAACGGAGTCTCTATTGTTTTATTACCAGTTTTAATAGGGCTTTCATCAAATAAAGGTAAAATATTGTCGCTGAGCAAATCTTTATTGAATTGCCTATCTTGAACGACAAATTCTTCCAATGGTGGTGGATTCGTGGAATCGCTACTGCTTCGCATACATTCGCTCCATACATTTGTTAAGTATGTCTGGCTCAGGTATTGGCGCAGGTTCCGGCTCTCTGGATAAACGTTGAACATGTTCTAATACAATTGGCTTCTTTTTAATTGTGACATAACAATTGCTGCATAGTAATTGATTTTCTTCCAAAATTCCAGAGCTTGCAGCTGCCATGGCAGAGTTTACTTTTTTGATGTTACAGAAAATTCTTCTTGAGTGTTTTGAGGCATTTTAAGGGTTAGGTAAATTTATGTATACTAGAAAATTAGGTATATACTGAAAATCTGGAAAGAAAGCAAAAAATTATTAAAATTTGGAGGATTTTTTTTTTTTAGTCATTTTTTTTTCAAAAAAAAAAACCTAAAAAATCATAATTTTATTTTTGTTACCCTAAAAAAATGATACATATTTAGAAACTACAGTTAATTTTACATATTTTATCATTTAAGACTTACTACACTACCACAATTAGGAGCCAAGATATTTACGTTTGAAAATTATTGGTTTTTTCATTTGAACAAAATTTGGTCAAGCCATAAAATTTGACCAACTTGACCAATTTTCAAAAAAATTCAGAAATTTGTAATTTGGACCTAAATGAACCCTCACACCAAGTTTCATGAATTTTGAAGAGGTGACCGTGTACTTCATTTGTCTATTTCTCATAGAATTACCCTGATACTGTATTAGAGAAAATGTACTACTAGAGGGTTTGCGATGAGTGATGTAAGTACTGTAGGAAGAGCACCCTTAAATTGGAAATAGATGCAGAGTGATCAGGGAAAGTACAGGATTTGCTCCCAGTTGTGACTAGGAAGTTTTGGTGTTGCTCTCATATATTTGTCTTATTTTTATGAGGAATATACCTGTACCTGCTATAATATTTAACTACTGAAGAGTACTGGGGAAGAAATAATGAAAATAGTATTTTAGACCCAGACATTGTACATGATGTGGGCCCTAAGGTGCCTAGAATTCCATAAATGGTCAGCTGACTGAGGTTAGTTGCCATTTCTCACCTCTGTGGCCACATACACAAAATTTTATCCAGTCACACTAATCCACAGATACATGAAATTTGAACCTGTGAACCACAAAAAGGGTCACAAATGGTCAATTGCTGGTAAGCAAAATCTGTGCAGTGTGAACCCATGAACAGCAAAGGGTGACTTTTTTTTTTTAAATACAAATTTGTCCCAAGATGCCAATTGCACTATATCAAAATTGCACTAAACAAACATATGCTAAACAAGGCAAAACTGTATGTTATAAGGAAGTTATGGCAATCTTTCATTTTAGGTAGCTACATAAAATTAAGGCTACAAATAAGACCAATAAAATGTAGGGATGATCAGTAGTTTTGGATCTTTTCCTTTATAGCACCCCTCAATTATTTCTTTTCAGTTAGTAACAATTTTGATAGAATATTTTTATTAAAACTAACAAAAATATCATGACTTAACCTAACCAACTGTCAAGGGTGTACAGGTGACCTAACTAGGCATTCAATAATTTTCCCATAGGTTTAATGAAAATATCATGACTTAACCTTGACCTTACCAACTAGTTAGATTAATTGAATGCCCAGTTAGGTCAACTGCATGCCCTTGATGATTGGTTAAGTCATGATATTTTTTAGTTTTAATGAAAATATTCTGTGCAAAATTGTTACTAACTGAAAAGAAGAAATTGAGGGGTGCTATAAAGCAAAAGATCCAAAACTACTGATCATCCCTACAATTTATTTGCTTTATTTGTAGCCTCTGAATACATTTCAGAGAGCATTTCAGTGATCTTTTGATTTTACATGCCTAAAACAAAAGATCACCGCCTTATTTGTAGGCTCAATTTTATGTAGCTAGTACCTAAAATGAAAGATTACCCAAGTTATTGCAGGTGATGACATTTCCTTAAGACTTACCAATCCTTGCACAATCAGACTGCAAAATCTGCTTAAATTTGCCACTGGCATTGTGCAAAGATTTTCCCATAACACTTTCACACCTGATACATTAGGCAAGAGTTTTACATAGTTCAAATTACTCAGAACAATCCAAGAATAAGCACCCCAAAGTCCTCAATCCAAGAAAAAGTACCCCAGTTCAACTACAATCCAAATTAAAGGATTTTAACAAAATTTAAAAAAAAAATTTTTAATGTTTATGAAGGATATTGCAATAAAAAAAATTAATAAAAATAAAAATATTGAAATAAGATTGAATACCGAGATATTGCAAACAATAACCTAATGTTTAAAAAGGATATTGGGTTAATATTTGTTTTAATGTCCCTTTCATTTTTAATAAAAAGTTAATTTCCTGCTATTTTCACTTTTGATATGCATTCAACTATCTTTCTACATTCTTGGAAAGTAATATTTTTGGAAGAAATGACAAAAATAAAATTTTATAAAAATTTTTTTTTAAAAAAGATATGATGGCAATGACATCATGCCACAATTAGCCAATCACCCTGTACATTTTAAAACTGACCAATAGCGCACCACCCTCTCCACCCATGCATCACTCACAATGCCTTACACCTATTCCAAATCAGTTTGATTCTGAACATGGCATGCAAAGCGTGTGCTCCGACATACTTCCAAACCATTGAAGACATTTGTAATAATGATGATAGTGTTGGAGATACATTTCAGACTAGGTTAGGTTAGGTCCCCTCCTTCCCCCCCCCCCCCCCCAACCTAAAACTACTCAAGCTCAATATGTAGGATAAAAGCATAAACTAAAATTAACAAAAATTTTCAGTAATTATTTACAAAATGCCATGACCTGAAGTTGAAGTAAAAATATATTTTTCTAGCGTATTTTGGTATGCTCTGTTCAAATATGACCTTCAATTTCCTGTGCAAATAGAAAGAAATAAGATTTTTTGGATATTATTTCAGTCATTTCTTTCCACGTACACAGAAAATGAAGGTCATATTTTTTACATCTAATCTAATCTAACCTAACCTTCCTTTTGCTTGAATCACTGTCTAAACTGATATTTATACAAAGCACACCAAAATATACTATAAAAATATATTTTTTATTTCAATTTCAAGCCATGTCATTTTCATAATTTTTGTTTAAACTAAAAAAAAATGTCACTACTTGGCCTAACCAGGCATTCAATTGGTTATTTCAGCTAAATATCTTCTGATCTTTTCGTATTAGGCACTCACTGTCACATTTCAGGCAAGTTAAGGATGAGAGAATAACGCCATAATTGATAAAAATATCCAATGCTTTCTCTTCATCTAGGGCATATGACAAATCAAGTTCTCAAAGTCAGAAAGCACATGAACAGCACATCATAATTCTATCACAAACACGACCAAACTGAATCCAATTAGAAAAAAAATAAAATAGAACAGAAACCAACCAATTAATTAAGTAAGAGTAGCAAAAAAATAGCCTAATCAAGAAAAATATTTTATGAAAAAAAGTACATTATAGCCAAAACAAGAAATATTCACTATAAAAATGTAACTTATAATTTTTTCTATAATCTTGCATTTCCACAGGAAACGGATAACATATTAAGAAAGATCAACTAAAAATATATTATATAAACTTATTTTCAATCACAGGTTCAAACTCATGGCATTTAGTAAATATTAACCAAATTTTCTTTCTAAATTGCTTTTATGGCAAGACTTCATAATATTATACACAAAATTTTTTCACACTGCACAAGACTTTTACAATTTGGAAAGTGAGAATTTTATTGGTAATTATGTGTATTGAGTAACTCAGTCATTTTACACACCAAAATATATTTTTCTAGTAGTATTTGATGCGATTTGTTCAAATCTGACCTCCATTTCCATCGGAAATTAGCTCTAACAAAGTTATAGTACTTTGAAGTTTGGCTCATTTTCAAGGGAAATGGAGGTCAAAATCTAAGCAAAACATCAAATCCTGTATTACTAGAAAAATATATTTTGGTATTAACCTAACCTAACCTAACCTAACCCTAAAACTAACGTAAGTGGAAATAGTAACCTAAAATGCCTAAAACTAACGAAAATATCATTACTTAACCTAACCAATCATCAAGGCATTCAGTTGGCCTAACCTGTTAACATCCAACTAATTAAGTCGCAGAGTAGCAAAAAAATAGCCCAAGCCTAGCTTATTATCATATTTTAATGACAAATGTCACAAAAATGTCATAATATTCAAATCTACATAATTTGGTAAGGACGCATCTGCGAGCATAGTGACTTATATGAAAATGATGAGAAAATTATGCTTTATTATTTTATAATTATATTTGCTTTTGATATTCTGAGTACGCTAAAACTCTAACTATTTTGTTAAAAGCAGGAGCACTGGGCAAGAACTTTGCAGACTGGTCAAATGACATAGAAAATTTGAGATTTTGCAAGGCAAGGACTTCAGTGGAAATTCTCAACCTATGTGTGGAAAAGATACGTTGAGTTGCGCAAGTACTCCATGGAAAAATTAGAGGAAATTAGAAAGGAAATTAGAGGATATTGGAGTCTGAACTCCAAGTTTTGCTACCGTACTCACCTTACAGTAAACATCAACAGATTCATCTTGAAGAAAACTCTGTTCTTGTGACTCCTGCCTTGTAATTGTCACTTCTTGAAGTGACTGATTAAGGTCAATTATTTCTGAAGCTATATTTGGAGCACTCATTTCACCATGGGGCATTATCCCCTGTAACTACTTTGAGTTTAAGTCCAAATCCTTTAATTATTCTGCCAACGTTGAACTATAAGGTATTTTAAATTTATCCTTTTGTGGATAGCTGGTACTTCACTCTTCAATAGAGGCGACCTTTAAATAGTAATTTATTGACTACAGATTTTTCAAAATAAAATTCTAGGCTTCTAGCCTCCAAACCTCACTGAAGAGAATATATTATTATTCTTCCTTTCGTTCTGTTAGGAAATATAAGTGAATTCAAACCTTTCATCTATCTGGCAAGCACAAGAGTACCAAAGCCTACCTTTATCTAGTCAGGCCATGTTTGTACAAATTTCATACTCTCTTGTGAAATCAAAGAAAAGCCAGAGAAGCCATAAATTTACAAAAATACTACCGCATCAACATTGTGAGCTTCACATCCAAAGCCGATGAGTCCAAATTTGTGAAGCTACACTCAAAAACTAAGTGACTTGCGAACTTAAAGTAAATGTTAAGTATCACTGGCTTCAAATTTTCTGTTCAAAATCTTTTGTATGAAATTATTTACATTATTGTATAATGCGATCGTGGACCAACTAGATATAGATAATATTTGATGGGACCATAAGATGAAAATATAAACACATAACTATATATATGTGCATACGCAAATTTATCCCTCACCAGGATTCGAGCCTGGGGGCTCTGACTCGAATAAAGGGCACTGACTAGTAGGGTAACTCGGCATACACATTATACGCACGAGCGTATAGATTTTTTTTTTAAATTTCACTATTCACTACCAATTACCGAATAACAGCTTTCCATTTATATTATTGTATATATTGAAAATCACTGCTTCTCGATTCTACGATTTTATATGAACATGCATATGGATTTATACGCACAACATTAGTCAGCAAAACATTCGCACAATAACCGTTGGTGTATGCCTTATCCCAAGACAAAATCCGTGTCGCTAATTATTACAGCATTAATCGTAATATCTGATAATTTACTTATTGTATGATATATCAATTCACAGCTACACATTAATAGTAATTAATAGTTACATTAAATGTTGCAATTAACTTTGATCTGCATATTGATACTAATTATTGCATATTGCTTTTTATATAGCTAATAACTGCACATTAATACCCAAAACTGTGCTCGAGTCATCTTTTAATAATTATTTCAGAATTGTTAAAATTTCAAATTAAGTCAAGTACTCTATTTTATTCATTTGTACATTCATTTATTTATCTATTTACTTTATTACTTATTTATTTACAGTGCTGTGCCCGCTAACTCCTAAAGATAGCGCCGTTGACGTTAACTACCTTAAAATTTAGCGCCGCTAACGCTAATGCTAGACATTTCAACAGTTAGCACTGCTAATGCTTACACTAATTTTGTCACCAATTTTTTCTGAAACCACCCCAATTTATATATGTTCTGCCTCCCGTCCGTAACAGGCAACATGTTTTGCTGCAAGCAGAGCAGTGGATATACAGAGTCTGTCCAACAAATTACAGCTTACCACCTCTACATGCTGATGACATGATCAACTTGCAGTTAGTGCTACCTCAGTCTTTTATAATGGAGATTGTAGTCGGCGAACCAAATTTTAGTACAAATGGCTTTGAAAAACTAGTGATTAGCAGTTAGCGACTGACTTTCTTTAATAACTTAGCGGCGCTATCTGTTTCGTTCGCTAACAATTTTGAAAAATAACGGCGCTAATAGTATCGCTAATAAAAAGTTAGCGGCGCTAACTGTATAGCTAATAAAAAGTTAACAGCGCTAATACCAGCACCGTTTGTTTATAAATACATTTTCTTATGAAGTTTTATTTATTTTCGATTTTCACGACCACATGCATAGTTTTTGAATGTCTGGCTACGCCCCTGGGTACCTTTGGGTTTCTGAGATAGATCCAAATTAAGTGCTGTCCATCGACTCGAATGCATAGGTGTTAACGTAGAAATACCTTTGGACACGAAAAAGTTAAGCATGCCCTTTTGGTGGTGAAATGTCGTCAGGTTGTGATTAACCTTTATCCTGTCGTAGCCGAATGGTCAATGCCGTTTGTGCCTCAGTCAGAAAGCCCGGGTTCGAATCGGAAAGATAAATTTTGTGTATGCAAATATGCAGTTACGCGTTTATATTTCCATCTAATGGTAACCTCGTGTTTCTCATAGAAACAAATTAAATGCGGTTCATTGTCTCGAGTGAAGGGGGTAATGTAAAAATATCTCTGGACGCAAAACGTTAGGCGTTTCCCTTCGGTGATGAAATGTCGCCAGGTTAACTTTTATCGCGTCGTATCAGTGGTCAATGACTGTCTCCGAGTCAGAGGGGCCCGAGTTAGAATCTTAGCGAGGAATAAATTTTGCTTGTACAAAAATGCGTGATTATGCTTCTGTACAGCGCCCTGCCATTATAAAATGAACACCCTCCAAAAGCAACGGCATGGACATGTCGCACATCTTTAAACAAAGTTTCCATTACGAAACAAAGATAGGAGGTTCTCATCTAAGATGGATATGTAATCTTGTGAATTTAGATATCCCTCTACAAATACTGTTGTTTTTTTTTTTCAGTTCCAAATGCCTCCTCATACCTTAATAGCACAACTAGTGATGTAGTAGAGACCACCATGGCCAAGACATTACTCGTATGCAATTTTTCTGTATTCAATATTGTGTAATGACCAGTTTCTAAGCTCTTTCACACTCAGGAATAAAGATTCTGAAGAGCAGCAAAGGACCATAGAAACACATCAATGCACCTCGGTGAAATACCTATCACAAATAAGAAATTGCCACACACAAACAGCATCCAGCCAAGACACAACCTAAGTATCCAAACCAACAGTTCAAAGTAAAGACATTTAAATACAATGTGCTAGTCGAGACACCAGTGCAAACTATTTCAGGGGTAATTTTCTGCATAAAAGAAAAAGGTTTAAGACGAAGGGAACCTACAGCTTTATGTGGGATCCGAGCCACCCAAATATCGCTGTACGAGGTTAACGTAGAGGACGGTCACTTCTCGAGCCACTGAACAGAAACAGATCTAACATCGGTTGACCTCGCTGTTCTAATGGAAAACAGCATTGCAACGTAGCTATGTTATATGCCTAAGTAGGAACAGAATTAAAATTATCAATAAAACCATTTAATAGAACTAAAAACATTTGAAATAAAACATTTTATTGAAAAATTTTGCAATTTTAATCCTTTCCTAAAAAACCGTTAGAGTTGAAACATGCAAAATAAGCTACCATTTGACAAAGTTATTAGCGAATCAAGAATATAATGTACTTCCCTCCAACAACTTTAGGGAGGAAGAAAATAACATTCCACAACATAACTTCAAATACAATTGTACATGAAAGAAAAATATTAATGTACAGTAGGTAAACAAAAATATGAACATAGTATAAATTATTCTTTGAGTAAAGTTTTACCTATTATATCAATTCTTTGGTATTAATATTTACATTTATATTACAAAATCTATTGGGCTCAAACCCTAACTTCATTACATAGAGACTAAATTCAGTACCATGGTTTAGCGTTTAACAGCTAGCTTCATTCGAAGAATATAAAAATACCTTTTCACCACCAGTTTTTTATGAAACATACGGTAACTTACTTTCACACCAATTTCCTTTTAGAAAATATAACTTGGTCATGTAATTTACAAATACAAATAACCACAAGAAAATTTCCAGAATTGAACCATAAACACAATTAAGTACCAAATGAGAATAAAAACCCAAGAATCGGCAACAGTCACACTAAAATAAAAAATTACCAGATACAAAAACCCTAATTAAGAAAGGTCTGCAACGACTCAGTCTACTTTGTTCAAACAACTTGAAACATTGCTACTTTAACATTTAGACCGAAATGCTGTAAAAAATTCTTTAGAACTGGTCAGGTGGCTAAGGCGACAAGGCGCATGAAGGTCAGAGAAATGGTATTAAGTCAAATCGTCGGTCAACTTGAAGAAAACTTACAAATTTTTTTTTTCCCAGCACGTCCGAGTTCATCGTCTTTACCTACTTTTACCCCTTTTTTCAGCGGTTAAGTACTCGGAATGATCGTTTTCAATTCAAGTGGCTAAAATTAAAAATATGCAGAGTTCCTTACGATTACAGACTTGAAAGCATATCTATCACCAGGAATTGTGTATATCTAAAGACACCAGTAACTGTATACGATTTTCGACGAAAACGAGTTATTTTTTTTAAAAGTTTCACCAACACGCGTTTGATCGAGAGCTACCACACAAGTCGATGACAAATAATTAGGAATAAAAGATGCGACACGGAAGCAATGTTCACAAGTTTATAATGGTAAAATCATTGAGAGAAATTTACAATTAACGAGAAATTTCCACAAACCAAAAATCTTTGAGAACCAAGTACAGTAAACTTAAGTCTGCTTTGCGGGAACCTTATTTACGTAACGGGTAACATTCAGAACTCCCGTTTTCCCACACAGTGTGTGAACTCCGAACGTAATCACAGTCCAACTGCAGCGGAGGTGCGAGTCGAACCCAGGCTTTCGAAGAGCAAGTCCAATTTCCAATCATCCAAGCCGCAGAATCCCTATTTAGTCTTACTAAAAAAAACTTCTGCGCACGAACGAAGGTTCTACTTCGAGTTAAAATGCGTTAATGTTTCATTCAAAGTGTAACGACCAAACTTTTAAGATAGAAAGGAGAAAGGCAATAAAGTAGGAAACTAGGTACACTACTGGCATTCGAACCCGCATAATGTGGCTTCAGTGATGGATAGGAGCGTCGACTCAAATCACACAACGAAGGTTCGAGTCCTACTAGTTCTTAGTTTTCCATGGAACATCGTTCCTTATATAATATTTCAAATTAAACTGTGTACACTGTACAAATGGTTAATCAATGATTTAATCTCACCAGGAATACATCCGATATTAAAATACTTGAAAAATCTATGAAATACCTTTAATTCCTATCCAAAAAAAATTTTTTAGCGTAGACTTTGTATTAGATTATCTTTTTTTTTATTTATATATAAAATTTTTTTTTAGCGATAAACCGTTATCAACAGCATGTATAACCACACAAAACCATTTATACAGCCCATAAATAAAAAAATTATACAGAACGAGTTAAAGTAGGCCTATATACCTTCTCATGCAATAAGTTAAAAGGATTGAAATTTACAAATGAAAACATAAGCTTAAAGCCTGTTGATCTTTTTCCCTTTAACTAAAACTGATTTTCTCTCTCATGAGAGAATTCGCCAGATGAATCAACTTTTTATTTTATTGTTCAGCAACGATAAAACACTTTAATAAAATAAATGTTTAAAAATTTAAAAAGATTCACATTTTGGTGATTTCAGTGACCTAGCTGAACGAGAGACTTTGAATAAAAAAAAATATACACTGAAGACGTTCTCTTTTTCATCAATAAATATCTAAATTTTTTTTCACTATTATTCCCTCCCTTACTCCCCCTCTCTTTTTCATCAATGTTTTTCTAGTTTTATTCCCTCAATTATCGTCCCACTCGTCTTCATCTTCGTCGTCGTCATCTTCAGAGTCGCTTTCATCTTGCATTGCCTTAGCTCTCCCTTCCAGCGCTCTCGCCAACATAGCCGCCATCGAACTCTCCACCGGGGGAGCAACGGGGGATGTCTCCCCCTCATGAAGAGTCACCTGAAGGAATGAATATAGTAACCAAACAAATTTCAACTGAACAAAGAAAAAACGCTTCTTTCGGTTTCATGAACTAATTTTTCAGTTAAAAATATTTTAGAGGTTTATTAAGAAAAGTACAGGAATAAACATATCAAAAAGTTTGGAGTGTAAATAAATGAAAAGTTTCTTTCAAAAGGGACACTTTAGAAAATACCTTTTTACATTTCATACACACAAATAATATGGGCCTTTATAACTCGTGCATTTATAGCATCAAAAGCTTGATGACCGAGCTCTTTTTTTTTTTTTTTTTTTTAAAGATGGGGATTAGGTTTTCCCGACGAAAAACAATTGTTACGACGTCCTTAAAATTAAGAAAAAACTCACTGGTTTCAGTTCATATTCCCTCTTCCTTATCTCGCTCATAAGATTTGTTCGAGAATCCTGTTCGGGTTTATCAATCTTATGTTGACTCACAGGCTAAAAAAGGAAAGACGAATGTAAATTAGTCGATATATTAAGAGGGTGGAGAATGGTGCTTTGTTTGGCGAGAGGCCTGGAGGTCCTGGCCTTAAGTGAAACAAAGCTGAAGGGTAAGGGTGTAGACTGTAGAGTGGTTTGGGAATGTTCCGGGGGGTTAAAGTCTCGGGGTTCAGGAGAGGGTAAGGGCAAGGGCAAGGGAGGGGGTTGCGCTAGGGGAATGTGTGAAAGAAAGAGTTCAAGGCTGATGTGGGTTAGAATGAAAGCGGGCCAAGATAGATTGGCGATTGTTAGTGCATATGCACCTGGGAGTAAGAAGAGAGAAGATATATGGAATATGTTCTGGGACGAACTGGACGAGTGTTTGGGTAGTTTTGATGCGAGGGACCGAGTTGTCCTGCTAAGGGACTTGAATGCGATAATGGACAATTGAGGATATGGTTAGGGCACATGGGGTGCCCGGTGTAAATGGAAGTGGGGAAAGGTTAGTCGAGTCGTGTGCTGAAAGAATATGATTGGGAATACATGGTTTCGTAAGAAATGTACACAAGTACACGTGGGTGAGTGGTATAGGAGGTGATAGGATTCTAATAGATTGTGTTGAGATCTGCTAGGGGGAGGTTGTTAGATGAGAATGTGTTGAGAGGAGTGGCAGGTGGAATGTCTGACCACTACTTGGTGGAGGCGAAAGTGTAGGTTTGTGGTTGGAGTGGAGTAAGAAGGGGTAGTGTGCCTGTGAGAGGTAGTGAAGCGAGTGAACTAAGGAAAAGGTATTGTGAACAATGTATTAGAAGAGACCGAATGAGGAATGGTGCAGGGTGGGAGAGAGTGAAAAAAAGGTGTGTGACTGAAGTGTGTGACTGAAGTGTGTGACTGAAGTGTGTGACTGAAGTGTGTGACTGAAGTGTGTGACTGAAGTGTGTGACTGAAGTGTGTGACTGAAGTGTGTGGTGCAAGGAAGATTGGGGTTAAACATAAACGACGGGGTTAGCGAGTGGTGAAATGTGGAGGCTGAAATGATGAAGCAACAGAAGAGTGGGTGATAAGGAAGAGTACAAGAGTAAGAGGCAAGAAGTAGAGAGAAAAGTGCGAGAGCTGAAAGGGAGAGCAAAGGGGAGATGGGGTACGAGAGTATCAGAAAATTTCAGGGAGAACAGATTATGTTTTCGAGAGAAGTGAATAGCGTGAGGAAAGTAAGAGGGCAGATGAGCATAACTGAAAAAAATCGATGGGGGAAATGACTGACAGAGAATATGTAAAGGCAAGGTGGAGCGAGTACTCTGAGGAACTACTACTGAACGTGTCGGAAGATAAGGAAGCAGATGTGGTATGTTTGGGCAGAGTGGGGTTCAGAGTACGAGAGTTGTGGCGAATGGGTTGGTCCGTAGGGAGGTGGTAGCAGCAGAAGCCGTACGCAGAACGAAAGGTGGAAAAGTGGTACGAGCGGATGAGATCGCTTTAGAGTTCCTGAAAGAAAGCGGTGAATGTAGTGTTCATTGGTTAGTGGGTCTGTTTAACGTGTGTATGGACAGAGGAGAGCTGCCTCAGGACTGGCGGAGTGCACGTATCGTCCCCCTGTATAAAGGCAGGGTTACAAAAATGTATGCTCGAAGTATAGAGGAATTAGTCTGTTGAGTGTGCCAGGTAAGGTGCATGGGAGTGGTGACTGAAAGGGTGGTGGCATGCAGGGCAAGAGATTGGGGAGGAGCAAGAGGATTTTAGAAGAGGTAGAGGGTGTGTGTGTGTGGACCAGGTGTTTGAGTTGAAGATGTGCGAGAAATACTTGAAAGGATTTGTATGTGGCATTCATGGATCTTGAAAAAGCGTATGATAGGGTTGACAGAAAGGCCTTGTGGCAAGTGCTGCAGCTATATGGGGTGAAGAGTTTTTATAGAGAGAGTGGGGCATGTATGCGTGTGGGAAGAGAGTACGAGCGGGGGTTGAAGCATGTTGCAGGGGGGAGGTTTTTGGGAAGTGAATCAGTTGTTGTATGCGGATGATACGGCTCTGGTGGTGGACTCAAGAGCTACAAATACTCAACCGAGGAGGGGGGGTGAGTGAGGAGGGGGGGGTGAGTGAGGAGGGGGGGGTGAGTGAGGAGGGGGGGTGAGTGAGGAGGGGGGGTGAGTGAGGAGGGGGGGGTGAGTGAGGAGGGGGGGGTGAGTGAGGAGGGGGGGGTGAGTGAGGAGGGGGGGGTGAGTGAGGAGGGGGGGTGAGTGAGGAGGGGGGGTGAGTGAGGAGAGGGTGAGTGAGGATTTACGTGTCGGAGGCCGAAGGGGAGGGGAAGGGATAGACCGAGGAGGAAATGGAGGGATGGAGTGAAGGAAGCTTCGGGTCAGCGAGGCCTGGACGTTTGCGAGTGTGAAAGACGCGCTGGATAAGAAAGTGGAGCAATGAGCTGGCAATGTGCCGCCTCAGGACGTACGAAATGGTATGGGTAAACCGTGGAGTAGTCTACGGGGTTGGGCTGTGGAATATTCTCAATTACGATAAGTTGAATTTAGGGAATAAAGTCGCAATAAGAAATAGAATTATTAGAAGCACCCCTTAATAAATCCATTTCATAATGTGGCTTTATTCCCGAAATATTAAGCGTTTAGCTAAGATTTGAGTGAATTAGAAATCACATCATAGTGTTAAAACTGGTAGATAAAAAGATGGAACCGTAACTATCTTGGTGATATGACGAATTTTACTAATCTTCATAAAACATTGTAGACCTCTTGATGTTAATGGCAACAACTAAAGAAGACCTATATTCAACTCCAAATACCTAATTTTTCTGCCCCATTAAACTTTAATATCTTCAGGGAAAACCATCATAAATTAGGATGCCCTAAACCAGTGGTTCTTAACTGGAGGGCGGGGGGGGGGGGGGGGGGGGGGGGGGCAGTGAAAAGAGCCAGTACCATCCATCCCATAAATCACGAGTACTTGATTATGTTACCTCTGTAAATGTTCTTACAATTGCATTGCACAACAGCTATCTATATAATGTAGCATATAAAAAAGTTGTAAATGGAAGAGGTCCGTTTCATTTTTTTATATCAAATAAACTTAATGAACTGTAATATTAGTCAATGCACTTGAACATCAGGGGAGGGCGATGGGTCAGAAGTCCACTCGTATGGGGGCCACGGGACAAAAAAGTTTAAGAACTACTGCCCTAAACAGTCTACAAGGGTTTCGCTACCTTCTTTGCTTTCGTTTGAAGACTTACATTGAGGGTTGGTCTCTGTCGGATTTGGGCGAGGAGATCACTCTTTGTATTCACGTCCTGAATGGAGTTGCTTGGCATAGTTGGGGGAGGGGGCTGACCTCCTGTTGGGGGAGAGGGCTGACCTCCTGTCGGGGGAGGGGGCTGACCTCCTGTCGGGGGAGGGGGCTGACCTCCTGTCGGGGGAGGGGGCTGACCTCCTGTCGGGGGAGGGGGCTGACCTCCTGTCGGGGGAGGCGGAGGCGGCGGCGGCGGCACGTTTCCTCCAACCCCATTGGCCATGGAAATTCTCGGGGGAATTGGCGCACCCCCACCCCCACCCGGACCATTAACCGATGGAATGCGAGGCGGAGGAGGAGGAGGTGGGGCAGAATGGTTTCCTATTTGGGGGGGAGCGGGGGCATTTTCTTTCTCTGGGAAACCTGAGGAACGTTTACAATTAAAAAATGCCTAAGAATAACTGTAATAATAATTGTACTGTAACGCATTCACACGCCTAATGATGGTAATCGGTAAGGAAGACCAGAAATTGGCACAGCACTCAGGCGAGACTAATGCGGCCCATTACAGTAACCAGGGGTGTGGAGTCGGAGTGGTGGTGGTTTTTGGGTGGAGCCGGAGCCGGAGCCATTAAAAAACGCCGGCTCCATGGCTCCAGTTACCTTGCCCATTCATAATAAACCTAATGCAACTTTATCTTACCTAACCCAACTTTAGTACTTTACCTAACTTAATATATAGTTTTTATTAAAAATGCATATTTATTTTTTTCAGAAACGTCAATATTTGTAATATAATTATTAATTATAGCTCCAAAATCATATATCATTAACTAAACTAAGACTAAACAATAAGCATTTATCATTTATACATAAATAAATTTTTTTAAGCCCTCAATAATGAATAAACTTAAAGGATCTAGAGAAAAGTCTATTGTATTCGAATATTTTACTACCACTGAAGATGATAAATACTATGTTTGCACTTGCGAAGTGACTGATGCTGGTGGAAATATTTTGACATGTGGAGCAAAAATTACTACACCTTCAAGCAAAACCAACAAGAGCAATGTTTCAACAAGAGCATTCAATTTGAGGCGTCACACAAGTCGTAACCATCCTGAAGTGTTCAAGATTATAGGAGAGAATGAAAAGAAGCAAATGCTTAAATCTGCCAGTACTTCTAGTCAAGTAAGTCAACCAAATCTTACTAAATATTTTGTTAGTCAAACAGTCACTGTGTCCATGACAGCAGATCAGTTCAAGAATCACATTATTGAGTTAGTGGTAAAGAATTCTTTACCTCTGTCTGTCTTTTGTAAGCCAGCCATGCTTGGTTTATTAGGAGGAATGGCTCAAAATTCGAAGTTGGTTTACATAGAAATAGTATTCGACGTTTGGTAATAGAAAAAGCAAACGAAAAAATGCACTTTAAAAAATAATTTACAAGGACGTTTTGTATTTTTAAAAATGGATAGTTGCACACGTTTAAGAACAAACTACTTTGCAATCAATATTAGATTTGTTGATGGCAACAATAAAACCATTACCCGTACATTAGCAGTACGGGATACGCAAGCCCAACATACAAGCGAGTACCTTCATGGGCTTGTGAAAGATGTTCTACAAGAGTATGAAATAGAAAAAGAGCGTGTATTGTGACTGATAATGCCTCCAACATGATCAAGACCATTGAGAAGTTAAATGAAGACCAAGAGAGAGATGAGGAAAATGATATAGAAACAGTTGATTCAAATGCTGAGACCCCAGAACTGGAACCTGATGATGCAGCAGAACTTTATTTAAATAATATAATGGATGAAATTTCAAGCCTCTCAAGAGTCCATCATATGCGTTGTGGTGTTCATACTTTACAGCTAGCCATTCATGATGGCTTAGCGGATAAACACGCAGCCATTCTTATAAGCAAAGTGAGGCAGGTTGCAGTAGCTGCGAGAAAACCAAAGATCCAAGAAATAATTAAACGACGTGCTGGAAAAGTAACAATTTTAGATCAAGCTACTAGGTGGGGTAGCAAATATATGATGATAGAGCGCTTATTAGAACTAAAACCTGTACTTATTGACATGGTGAATCCAGAAGTTACACTATCAGAAGTAATGTGGGACCAAGTGAAGAAACTTAAAAGTTTGCTTTACCAACCATATATCACTACAAAGACAATTCAAGGCGAAGACTTGACTCCTGGCCAGTTTTTCAAGGAATGGAAGTCTCTGATCTACTGCCTTTCTAAGACAGCGGGTACCATAGCTGAAGGTATCAAGACCTCCATGGAAGCGAGAAAAAATCGTTTACTGGAAAATGATGTAATGTTAGCTGGCGTTTATCTTGATCCTAAGTACAGATGTTTATTAACGGATGAACAACAAAGCAAAGCAATGAATGCTGTATGTGATATAGCAGTTAGAATGAGAAAGTCTCAAGAATGTCCAGAACAGGAAAATGAAAACATTCCATCATCATCATCATCTACTACCACTTCTGATAATGAATTTGACTTTGAAAAAAATCATTGACAAACAACATGGTGCAAAAGAAAAACGTTCTCGATCAGGATTTGAAAACGATGTGCCACATGGTGGTCCTCTTAGTACCTTGACTAAATTCAAGTTAGCCGTATGGGAATCTCTTAGTGAAGTTAAAAAATTTAATCGTCAGTCAAAGATGTCAGTACAAGATGCAATAGTTAAGTACCCTGAAATTATACGAGATGTCGCACAACTTGTTCTTGCATTACCCTCTACTCAAGTTAGTGTGGAACGTTTATTTTCAGCACTTAAAATCATAAAATCTGATTTGAGAGCAGTAATGAAAGAGGACTTGATTGAAGCAATCTTGTTCTTAAGAACAAACTGTTATACATAATTTTGAATTTTAAAAATCAGTTTATGAAAGAATTAAAGTATGAATTTGTTTGTTTCAAGTTTTAACTTTTAATGCAGCTAATATCATTTGATAAGTTTCTTTTCAGTTTTCAGAATTTAATATTTTTTTGTTAATCATCAAAATTGTATTAATTTTTTTTTGGATTTATGTATTAAAAAGGTCAAATTGGAAAAAAATTAGTCTTAATTTGTATGTTTTAATGTAGCTAATGTCATTTGATAAGCCTCCCTTCAGTTTTCAGAATTTAGTTTTTTTGTTCATCAAATTTCGATTAATATAATTTCTTTTTGGATTTATGTATTAAAAAGGTCAAATTTTAAAGAGTATTTTAGCCTTTATTGCAAATATCATTCAACAGTGTATTCATCTGTCTGTTGTTGAGTATGATCAATGACCACTAACTACATTTGGATTTTGATAACTTGACAGAGCTGGAGCCGGAGCCGGAGCCAAACATTTAAAAAAGATGGCTCCGGAGCCGGAGCCAAAAGTTTTTTTTCTGGCTCCACACCCCTGACACTAACTCCTGGATTAGTAGTAGTAGTAGTACCATCGGCAGTCAAACCTCCGACCTCAGTCTTTTCATCTGGCAAGGAAACCAGGTTATCCATTGAGCTACGGATACTAAAAATGTCCAAAACTGGGACCGATTTCGCCCGACTTCAATCACAGATAAACCACGTGACGAAATGTTTCTAAATCCTTTTCTTAATACACAATAATGACAATGTTTGGGTTTGTTTAACTTCTTTCGTAACGGCAAACCAACCAGCTACTGAACACGCCCAACAGTGCTTAATATCTCTGATCTAACGGGGAGCGGTGTTGCGACGTGGGTACGAAGTAACTCGCGTGTAATGTTAGACAAATTTAGATCTAGTCTTACTTCTATCCTTAGGCGGTGGAGGCGGAGCCGCTTGAGGATGGCTATTATGGTGTGGTCTCGGGGGAGGAGGAGGGGGCGGAGCTCCGCTCAAATTAGTATTCCTCGAAGGCAGAGCCGGTTTTTGCTGCGGCGAGTCCGATGTGGGATGAGTGCCCTTTTCGGGCAAGGAATTCCTCTCGGTGGCCGACGGGGTTCTCTTGATGGAGCCGTAAACCTTAGTCTCTTGCGCAGCTCTTTCAACGCCTCCGTGTTGATCGATGAAGTCGTAGATGAACCTGCGCGTGTTGTCATCCTGAAGAAGGCGTTGACTCACGCCAGCCTTACGCCGAGATTGAAATTGATACAATTAATGTTTGTCGTCAAATGTCTAATTTTTTAACAGAATACATATTAGTGATTGGGGAATTACATGGAATAAGGTGGTGGTTTCAAAATTAATTTTAGTAGCATACATATGTACGTATATAAATACCTTATCTATGAATCAATTTCCCATGGAGTGGGGACGGCGCTTCAACTCTGACTTAAACCACCACCAGGAAGGAATTAATTAAACAGGCCTGCGATAGTTTTGTTGTCCGAAATATTTTATCACTTGTATAGTAATTTTTCGCACGCTGATTCCGAAAACATTCATTTTTCGCCATCACACAGATTCTTCACAAAATGTCATATTTCATATTACATATGCAAGGTAATTTTCATTAAAATTGACTCGATTAAATTTCTATTAAAAACTATTGCCTATAAGTGCTTCTAGATCAGAAGTGACGTCATAGAGTCTTCTAGAACATTCGAGAAACGCATCGCGAGTAATACAGGCGATTGGCAAGCCACGAGACCGAGTCAGTGTCTAGTGCGTACAAGGTTATAGTTCTTTATTATTCAAAGGTGCGCGGTGACTTTCATTTGAAATTTGTTTATTTGTCACTATGGCACCCAGAGGGTGTGTAAATAGCTCAAACATTTTCAGTTACATTTGTGGAAAATTTACTGTGAAAATACAAAGGCGATATATTACAGACTTCGTCAAGAAAGCATACTATGCATACTTCGGAATGAAACTTGGGGATCAAGACAAATCATGGGCTCCACAAAGTTTGCAGAGTTTGTGCTGAACAACTTATACTGTTAAGTAAAGATAAAAAGAATTCTTTACCTTTTGGGATTCCAATGGTCTGGCATGAGCCTAGAAATCACGGCAATGACTGCTATTTTTGTTCATGTAATGTGCAAGGCTACAATACTAAAAATAAAAAGGAAATTTCTTATCCAAACTTTCAGTCTGCTATAAGACCTGTTGCTCATGGACCTGGTATACCTGTACCTACTAAACCAAATACTCTTGATATAACCATCTAATTCGGTGTCTGATGACAATGGAAATGATATTGATTGTTTTCAAACCGAAACAACTGGTGAACCGAAATTGTTTATACAAAGTGAACTCAATGATTTGGTAATAGATTTATGTCTCCCGAAGGATTCTTCAGAGATTTTGGGATCCAGACTTCGTGCAAAGAACTTGCTTTCTCCCGGGGTCATTTTACTGGTACAGAAATCGAGAAAAAGAATTCATCCAATATTTTTCTCAAGAAAATTCACTGGTATATTGCAACAATGTTTCGGAACTAATACTTAAACTAGGAGCTGCAGTCTATAACCCAAGTAAGTGGAGACTTTTGATTCCTCCAAAGGGAGTCTGACGGTAACTTGTATGCATCCGTTCGTGTGGCTCATTCGGTTCACTTGAAGAAAACGTATTAAAATCTTGAGCTTCTTCTAGCTAAGGTTAAATACAAAGAGCACAGTTGGCTACTTTGTGGAGAAAGTGATTTGTATGTTGTTAAGGTAACAACCAGGTTATACGAAGTTTCCATGTTTTTTGTGTGAATGGGATAGCTGAGCAAGAACTCGGCAATGGATAAAAAATGAATGGCCACGCAGTGTCAACCTGACACGTGACACCTGGTTCTAAAAACATTCAACGTGAAAGTTTGGTTGACACGAAGTCAGTCTTTTTACCTCCGCTTCACAAAATTGGGCTTGAAGCAATTTGTCAAGGCCTTGGACGAAGATGGAGATTGTTTTAAGTATCCATGTGGTAAATTGCCAACTCTTTCAGAAGCAAAAGTGAAGGAAGGAATTTTCGTTGGTCCCCAGATTAGAAAACTGACTTTGGATGAACAATCTTGAAAAAGAAGTGTGGATTGCTTTTAAGGATGTTATTAGCAAATTTTTGGGGAATAACAAGGACCCAAATTACCAAAACACTGTGAACAACATGCTAAATAAGTTCAGAGTTGGGCTGTAAAACGAGTGTAAAATTACATTTCTTACATTCACACTTAGATTACTTCCCTGAGAATCTCAGGGCACTCATCGAAGAACAAGAAGAACAGTTTCACCAAGACATCAAAGAAATGGAGGAGAGATATCAGGGAAGGTGGGACATCAGCATGATGGCTGATTACTGCTGGATGTTCAAAACGGGATACTCCAGAATTATTACATAAAAGAAAGGAACAGTGCGTACATTCGAGACTAAAAAGGCATAGATCTCAAGAAAACTCGGGACAAATAAAGAGAAGTAATTGACGTTAATAGTCTTTCTTTTTAAAGTTGTTTGCATTTGTAATTAGTATAACAAAGCGAAATAGGTACCTAATGTAAATTGAAATAAATATTTATTTTTGTTGTTTTTTCCCTTCCAGTTTGCAGAAAATCCTTACGCGATAGAAAAAATGGACACCTTATTCAAAATCAGCGTAGGTGGATTATATAAAATCAGTTATTAGTAAGAAAAACTGTTACAAAGTTCTCATTCGCAGGCCTGTGTTATTATCCTAACCTCAAAAACCCATTGTTACCTTTCATGAGAAAATAATCACAAACTATTACATCTTTCTACAATCCTTCACTTTCATAAGGGATTAATTTTCGTAATAATAATGATTGAGATTGTTTAACCTCCTTCGCAACATCTAAAGGTCATATGACTGAGGGGATCTACAGCTTTACGTGGGATCCGAACCACGGGTCGCTACATAATCTGGACACGGAGGACGGTCTCCCATCCAACTACTACCCAGGCCCAATGTCGCTTAACTTCGCTGATCTCTGGGAAGCGGTGTTACAACATTGGCTACGACGTAGCCCTTAATTTTCGTAAAGCAAGGTCTAATAATATGGAAAGAATGGAGCGAAAGAAACGTCGACTGAGCTTGCCTTATTTAACTACGCAAAACCATAAATACGAGGGCCACTCAATATATTTTGCCGCACTTTTTTTTTTCAGTTTCCTTTAAGTTCCATAAATTTTGTACACAAGTAGTTACATACCTTTTTTACAAGTTCTTATTTTTCCACAGTCTCCATCCTTTTCTACGGCTTTCCTCCACCTCAAAACAAGAGCCTTTATTCTTTGCTGGTAAAAGTCCGCTGGGTTCCGCTGGAGCCACCTCAACCTCAAAAACAACCTCATCGTCACTCAAACTTTCTTCCACGAATAGCATCCTTCATTGACCCAAACAAATGAAAGTCTGAAGGTGCCAGATCCGGGCTGTATAGTGGGTGGGGTAACACAGTCAAGCGCATTTTTGTGATAGCCTCTCTCGTTTGAAAACTGTTGTGTGGTCTTGCGTTATCGTGCAATAGAAGGACATCTTCCAGTTTTCTCTCCGGCCGAACTCGCTTTATACGTCTCTGGAGTCTATGGTAACAATATATGCCTCCAAGTTGATTGATCTTTCTTCATAATGTCTACCAGAATCACCCCTTTATGTCCCAGAAGATGGTGGCCATAACCTTTCCTGCAGAGGGAGCCATTTTGAACGTTTTCTTGCGTAGAGAGTCTGCGTGATGCCACTCCATGGATTGGCGTTTTGTTTCAGGTTCAAAGTGGTGTACCCAAGTCTCATCCCCAGTCACAATTCGTGAAAGGAAGTCATCCCCTTCTGTCTCGTATCGACCCAACGACTCAAAAGCATTTTGTTTCTTTGGGTTTTGTGATCTTCAGTCAGTTCGCGAGGAACAAACCGTGAACAAACTTCTGAGTATCCTAGTTGCTGAGTTGTCGTATTCACACTTCCTTCACTAATTCCAAGCTCCTTGTATGTGACGCGCCGATTTGATCGAATGATGCGGTTAGCACGTTGCACAGTGAGGTGTCACAGCCGATGCCGGGCGACCGCTGCGTGGCTCATCATCGAGGATGGCTCTTCTCCTCTCCGATGCTCTCTCACGTTTAGACCAGCGTCCAACTGTGCTTCGAACATCATCATCTCCGTGAACGTTTTGTAGACGTTTGTGAATATTTCCGGGTTTCCTTCTCTGCGGTTAAGAACGCGATAACAGCTCTGTTTACGACGCACATCACCGTCAGACACCATTTTCGAAACTGCGTTAACCATCAGTTTTATATATAAGGGCATTTAAAAGCAGTTTTATACAAGGAGGGGAGGTTCAAACTGGAAAAATCCGGTTATGTGAATTGCAGAAAGTTCAAACTTACGGCCCAAAAGGCTTTTCAGCCACATAGCCTATTATTTAGCTAAGAAAAAAGGGTGGGAGCAAAATATATTGAGTGCCCCTAGTAATTTCATTTAAATTTTTAAAAATTTACAAATAGGGAAAAGGGCTTTGGATCTTAAAATATATAGTACAGATTCAGTATCCAGTTAAGGAACTAATTATAGAATTATTAATGGAATTGAAAGGCATGAACACAAACCATTTTGAAGAATTCGTGCAGGTCATCGTTATCATTGGAATTAAAAGAAGAAAATCCTTTGTCTTGATCGAAGCCAACGTGGGTTATGTGTTGGAAATTCATTGGTTCACCAATTTGGTCCTTCCTGTAAATAGATTACCGATCGAAATACAAGTCAAATATAACACACATTTACTTTTATGGAGCTTCCGTTGGTTGTTGGTTGGAACTTGGACTCCAATTTCAAAGTCAAATTTGACTTCCACCTCCGCTCGGGCTCAGGCAAGTCAGAATTTACACCGAACCTTTTCCATGTAGGTCCTACATGTTATCTTTCTTTTATGTGGCTCTGAAGATGCGTGAAGCAAATCATGAAGATGGTCATTAAATCTCAGCAGAATATCACTGCTTCGCCACTTTAATGCGAAGCTACTAATCTTTTTATTCATCTAACTTCTTGCTTGGACTAGCCTACATTTGATCTTAGAGGGGTCTGTTTGCCTGTAACTTCCATAATTTAGGCCTTTGAAGCCTTATAAAGTAAATTAAATGTCGATAATTCTTTGAAGAAGAACCACAAGGGGAAAGTATAACGGATTTCAACTTTATGACGGATGATATTACACAAGCCATAGGGAAACTAAAAACACACACAGCGGCAGGACCGGATAAATGGAATGCCACACTTATCAAAAATTGCAAGAATGCAATCGCTGAGCCCCTATACTGGATATGGAGACGATCACTAGACACGGGAGAAATACCGGGCATCCTGAAGAGCGCATCCTGAAGAGCGCAAACATAGTCCCAATATATAGAGGAGGAGATCGATCCGAGTCCAAAAACTATAGGCCAGTGTCGCTTACATCCCATCTCACTAGAATATTTGAAAGAATAGTTAGACAAAAAATCTGACTTTTTGGAAACTCGGGAAAAAATTCAATGATAACCAACACGGGTTTCGGTCAGGCAGATCATGCCTATCACAACTAATAGAACACTACAACAACATTATTGATGCACTGGAAAGTAATGAAAACTATGATGTACTATACACAGACTTTGATAAAGCGTTCAACAAGTGTGACCATGGAATCGTAATACATAAACTGAAATATATGGGAATAACAGGAAAAGTAGGGAAATGGATATATAATTTCCTTAGTGAGCGGCGGCAAGTCGTTACTCGTTACAATATGAGTATCATCTTCATCAGAATCAGAGGTCCTCAGCTCAGTACCACAAGGAACAGTATTAGCTCCACCACTCTTCATAATCATGCTAACTGACATAGATGAGGACATTACCAGAGACAGCACAGTAACATCCTTTGCGGATGACACAAAGATCAGTAGAAAAATAAGAAACCCAGAAGACACAGATTCTGTTTATGTTGGTTTGTAGAGATCCTACAAGTGGACAGAAGACAACATATGAAGTTTAACACAGAAATTTCAGCTATTATGGTACAGAAAAAGAGAAGACCTAAAATCCATGGAATATTATACCCCAAATGGACAGGAAATTCAGAGAAATTCCAGAGCAAAAGATTTAGGGGTTGTAATGACAGATGATGCGAAATTTGAAACAAAATAAGATAGCAGTAAACAGAGCAAAGAGAATAATGGAACAGATATTGAGAACCTTTAAATGAAGGGATAGGAATGTAATGATTCCTCTACTGAAAACCCTGATCATACCCAAATTGGAATACTGCTCAGTCCTAACATCCCCATATAAAAAAGAAGACATTAGACAGCTGGAAGGGATTCAGAGAAGCTTCACAGCCAAGATCAATGGGTGCAAAGAACTAAATTACTGGGAAAGGTTACGCGAACTAGATCTATATTCACTGGAAAGGAGGAGATATATACACACCATTATTTATACTTGGAAAATAGTTGAGAAACTAGTCCCTAATCTTACTCTGAACCCTATAACTCCCCAAACAACGGTGGAAGGTAGAAACGGTAGACTGTGTCGTATTCCCAAATTGAAGGCGAGAGAGGGAACATCCTTAACCCTGAAAGAAAATAGCAAAGGTGGGCAGTTGCGCCGCAAAAAGTTGCGGCGCAACTTGCGGCGCAACATTTTTGGTTGCGCTTGCGCTTGCGGCGCAACTTTTTGAAAAGGGTTGCGCTTGCGCGTGCGGCGCAACTATTTCAGCAGAGTTGCGGTTGCGGTTGCGGCGCTACAAAAATTGTTGCGCGTGCCCACCACTGGAAAATAGTTTTGTAGCGAGGACCAAAACTGTTTAATCAGTTGCCCAAAGACCTAAGAAACACGAAGGGAGTTGCAGTGGACATCTTTAAAAGAAGACTAGATAGACACCTGGCTCAGAACAATCCCCGATGAGCCGGGCGTACCTGGCTATGTAAGGTGGAGAGCACAAGAATCCAACTCACTACTTCACCAGGCCAACTCGAGAGGAGGGATGACAAGCTTGACCTACGCGAAATGAGAAATCATCGCGCGAAACCTTTGTAAGGTTGTAAGGTTAATGACAAAATTAATAGCAGTTATAGACTTTGCTTAGCATCACAACCCTTGATTTAGCTACTTAAAATAAAATACTACAACCACATTACTCTCAACTGTTCTAGAGCATACTCGCATCTAAAACATCATTAGATTCAGAAATATCCCTTCAATTTGACTCTACAACACGGTACATACCAACAATTTATCAAGGTTACAATTTAATAATTCTCAGTTCATAATTACCCAAAGGTTGATTATGACAAAAAATACTTGCCTAATTTTATTTGTTCTCCTGCCCCTGCGAGCTATATTTCTATTAGAAACATGAGAGTTGGATGATAGAGAAGGTTGGATGTTGTTCTGTTGCCCAGAAAATTGCTGACGCGGCTGGTTTTGCTGCTGCAACTGAGTGTGCTGAGAATTCATCTGCAGTTGTTGCTGACGTCTTCGTTCTGAAATAGTTACATATGAATGGAACACAACTATGTAATGAATGTATAGTTAAGAAATCTATGAAATCCTATTAATAGTAGGCCTACAAGAGTTTCAGGCCAAGCTTTGTCAATTCAGTAAATGTAGGTCTACATTAATCAGAATATTACATTTCATTTGGAAAACGAAGCCACTGGGGCCTATTAAGGTTATCCTAGTCATGATCTATATTTAATAATAAAAACAAAATTCCACAAAACCTTAATCTCAAGTCAGCTAGGCAACACACAACTATTTGCAACTACCAAAGTAACCTACAGAACTTCGGTAAGAATATACCCTATTTACAATCTAGAAACCCCCCCCTTTTTTCATTCATGACTGTCAATTTTTCTTAAAATTAACTACCGTATTTTACACCTCATAAGACTACTTTTTCCCTGAAAAACGTCTCATATGTTATTGTTTTGTTTAATGTTCTTTTAATAAAGTTATGGGAATATATTTCTTGGTCAGGCTGATAAATCTTAAATATTTTTTTTCCTAAATATTCTTTGCTAAATATAGGGTGCGTCTTACCACTTGTAGCGTCTTATGAGGCGTAAAATATGGTGGTAAGCTACAGTTTATCACACATCATATAGCAAATCATTTAAAAAATTTACTACTCTGAAAAAGTAGTTTCATAGATCAAGTGTACAAGTCCATTTTCTAATTTTCTTATTATGCCCACAAGTTATCCCATCAGCTTCGAGTGAGAAAGTGTTGTGTACATCTATCTATATTGTCCAAACCTGAAAACACTGAACATCTCTATCCTATCTCCCTATATACAATGTCTCTCAAAACTAAACATACTCATACTTAGTTCCTTTAATCTTTCCCTGTATTCCAATCTTCTTAGGTTGGGGATAAGCTTGGTTGCCCTACATTGCACACCTTCAAGCATATCACTATCATGTCCAAGATGAGGGGACCAGGCTTGAATGCAGTATTCTAAGCGAGGCCTAACATAAGAATTATATAATTTTCAGGAGACTTCCTTACTCTTGTAACTAACATTCCTCTTAATAATACCTAACATTTATTTGCTTTATTTCTAGCCTCTAAGCACTGCTTAAAATTTTTTAGATCACTACTAACTATAACATCAAGATCTTTTTCCTAACATCCTCTAACCAGTTCCTTTGCATCTCATAACTAAAGTTTTCATTACTTCTACTAAAATGGACGACTTTGCATTTTTTAATACTGAATTCCATCTGCCATTTACTAGCCCCAAGCAACTAATCTAACAAGATATTTTTGTAGTTTATAAGAATTTTCTATATTTGTAACTGGGCAACTACTTTTGTATTATCTGCAAATTTATAAATTTTACAACCTACTCCTTTCTCCAAATTGTTTAGATATAAAATAGAGTAATGGGTCAAACTGATCCCTGTGATACCCCACATATCACTTTCTGCCACCCAGATTCATGACCATTAGAATTACTCTGTTCTCTGCAGGGGTTGGCAAAACCCAACCCAATTGGGTTTTTTGGAGTTTTTCAGTTTTATCAGGCTTTTTCATATTTTCAATGGCCAAAATAGTATAAGAAGAGAGCTAAATAACAGAGCTTATTACAAAAATAACTATTTACCACAAGTTGTACTTTCACTGGACAGTAAGGTATATGCTTTGTTGGAAATAAAATGCTCAAATAATTAATTAATGTTTGCAATATCTCAGTCAAGTTGTGTGAATGTGGAATCTTTTATTGATCCATATTTCAGTAATGAGTACTGCAAGAATATCAAAGATGTTAAACTAACAGGTCTATAATTTCCTACCTCCTTTTTACAATGGGTAGGCTACTACATTTGCTTTTTTCCATTCATCTGGTACCTCTGCATAATAAATACACCTAGCAAACAAATAGTTTGTGCCTCAAGCTTTCCTCCTCCTCTGAGAACACTAGCATATATATTTTATTAGGTCCAGCAGCTTTGACTTTACTGTATGAATCACTTGCCTATCATCATTCTTCCTTGTAATATATGAAGAAGAATGCCTGAGTTTATAGAATCTAAAGAATTAAAATCAAAGTTATTTAAATTTTCTTCAGTAAAAACAGCCAAAATAATCATTAAAAATACCAACAATATTCCGATCTTTTTCAACTATCCTATTCATTATGTTCTATTGGGCCAATCCCATCACACTTATTATATTCATAAAAACTAAAAAAATTCTTTGCATCTTCATTACCATTTCTAGCTAGATTTATTTTACTATGCATTTTGCTCTTCCTAATCAAACTACTTGGATAATTAAAAGGCAGTTAAGAAATAAGCTAAATCCAAAATACTATCACTGCCTTTAAATTCCCCGAATGCCCTTTTTTTATTTTTAATAATTTTAGCCATTTCCCTATTCCACCACAAAAGTTTCCTAATCCTGTTATTCCTAACAATTCTGAAAGGAATATAATGTAGCTACATTGTACATCCTCTAAAATTTCTTTGAATCTAGACCACATCTCAATAGCATTTTTATTGGCAAATTCATTATCCCACTTTACTGAGCCTAACAACTCTAAATTTGCTATAGTCACCCTTTGAGAAGCACTGTTCATTTTCACTAGATCCCTATTTAATGTATGATCAAATGGTCATTATTCCCAAATGACTCCTACTACAAGTTCCCTAATAAGCTCATGATCATTGGAAAGAACCATATCTAAGATTGCTTGATCCCTAGTTGGTTTGTCTACAAATTGTATTAGAAAATAATTACAGTAATCAATGTATTGTTACCCTCCCCATTATTTCCTTCTAAAAGGCTCCAGTCTAGATAGGGCAGTTTGAAATCTCCCATAATTAATGTTCTAGTACTACAACCTTTATTCATTTCCTAAACCATACTATCATCAACTTCCTGCATTTGATTTGGAGGTCTGTAAAATGCACCTATCCAAACATGCCCTTTGCTTGAAACAAGTATTAACCAAAACTGATTCTACCCTATTGTCTAATTTGATACCACCATTTTTAATGTACAACACAAAACCACCCTCTTGCCTATCCATTCTCTGATAAATATACATTGTATAACTATTTAACTTGTACTCTGCTCTAGTGTCATTGAATGGTACCTCACTAATCGAAGTCTCACTAATGCAGACTATATCCAGATTTCCACTAATCATATAACTAAATAATTCATTTTTCTTATTCCTAAGACTGTGCATTTGTATAAAAACACTTCAACCCCTCACTTTTAACTGGTTCCTTACCTTTGGCTAGATAGCTGATATGCCTATTCCTGACAATCTGTATTTAAGACTAGCAGTATTTACCTTACCTATACCTTGATGTTCCATGCCCTCTGTTGATCTAAAGTTATCTTTCAAAACCCCAAAAACACTCCCATTTTCGCTTAAAAGTCTTCCATATAAAGCAGTCCCCTTTCTACCAAGATTTAATCCAGCCTTACTGTAAAGCTCCCTTTCATAAAAAATATCCCACAAATCTATGAACTCAACCCCTTCACTACATAGCATCCTAATTATCATTTAAGGCTAAAATTCTACTTGTAAACTCCATGTTATCCCAACCCTCATAAAATGCCCACTAGAAAACACTTTCTCTGCCTACTTTTAAAATTTCTACCAATTCTCTGTACCCCTGTTTAACTACTACTGAATTTCTGTTCAACTTAATTCTATCATCTTTATTCTTGTTTGTTAAATCATTTATACCTACATGAATTATATTACCTCAATCTTCAGGCAACTTCTTCACTACCTCATTCACTTTAAAAATATTACCTCCTGGAATACACATTTTTCTGCAGGTTTTCCTTCCCTTATTGCAAAATTCACAATCTTGATTCCTAATAATAGAGTCCCCAACCATGGTAAACTCTCACAATACTGCTTCATCTAAATTCCCTAGTATCTGAAACCTGTTACTAGTTGATAAAAGGGTTGGATAAGATAGATTTTGATTCTCTTTTCATTAAAGATCACAATAACCAGACTAGAGGTCATAGTATGAAATTATTTAAGCCAAGATGTAGAACAAATTTAAGAAAACAGTTTTACAAACAGAGTAATTAAGTTTTGGAACAGTCTGACAGAAGAAGTGGTGACTTCAGATACACTTGATTCTCTCAAAAGAAGGTTGGATAGTTCGATGTCTGCAAGGGACATCTGGTGATTAATCTAGTGTTTAAGCCCATTTTTATTGCATGAATGGTACTAGTTTCTTTCATATACAGGGTGGGCCGAAAGTCTGGATCCATAGGAAAATATTTATTTTAATATATAAATTACAACAAATGGTAAATACTTAAAATGAATATCAACTTTAACTCATAAATGCGTATCTGTGATACTGTACAGTAGTTCGTACTCCAATATAAATACTCAAATACTTTTTTTTATTTCAGCCCAGAAATGGCTTCGAATCTAACAGAAGACCAGGTAGAACTTGTGCTCATGTACGCAAGACAGGGCGCTACACACAGAGAAGTTGCTACCGAATTCAATAGAAATCATCCTGATAAGCATCCAGTAACACATGCGACTGTTGGCAAGTTGTTTAAACATTTCAAAGAAACAGGAAGTGTACATGATCAACGGCATTCTGGTCATCCAAACACTGCAACTGATGAAAATACCTCTGCAATGGTATGTGAAACTTTAACAAATAGTCCAGTAAAGTCAACAAGAAGATTATCAAATGAAACATGCATCTCGAGAACATCAATTCGAAGAATTATTAAAAATCATAAATTCCATCCCTAAGTGTCTCGATGTCAGAGGTCGCCAATTTGAGCATTTATTATAATTTGTTGTTTATACTGGAGTATGAACCACTGTACAGTATCATGGATACACATTTACGAGTTAAAGTTGATATTCATTTTAAGTATTTACCATTTGTTGTAATTTATGTATTAAAATAAATATTTTCCTATGGATCCAGACTTTCGGCCCACCCTGTATATTATGTGCATTTAGGTGATAAATCCCACAGCTCAACACAAGTGTTGTGGGATATAGGGAGGCAGCATCTTGGGTTAGGGTATACTCTCTGTCTTTACACACCCCATTTGGGTCATTCTCTGTCAGATCAACCAGTGCCTAACACCCTCATCTCTCAGATTTTGCTGAAATTTGGTTTATAGGGAGTTTGTGGGCCCTGAATCCATTTCTGAAATTATAAGGTCAATCCGACCAACGGTTCAAGAGATATGACCTCGGGAAATTTGAGGTCACTTGCGAGGTCACTAACATTTGGCGACCCATAACTTGGGTAATAATGGTCACAATTATATAAAAGTATATATATTTAGAATCAGAAAACGACAAGGAATCCAAATATGCAAGTTTTAGAACTCTAGGTTGAAAAATAAAAAGGTTACACTGTAACCAAAATTTGAGGTCACGATTTGACCTCTGGGGTATCAAATGAGAATTTTTTTTTTAAATGTAAAAAATGAAGGCATAGGCATTGGCTATTAGAATCAGCAAAAAAAAGTTTGTTTATGTTAGTATTTTTCATGTAACTAACATATAAGTGAACACCATATTCATAAGTTGTGCGTCAATTCTACCTATTTTTTCACACTTAAGCTCATAATTTGACCTATAGAAATTAAAATTACATTTTTTTATAGATATAAAAACAAAGGCAAAAAATGTAAAATTGTATTTCACTGCTAATCTACACTGGCAATAATAGTTATAATAGTGAAAGGGGAAGACCTACTTAGAGGATTCATGTGCTAGCCTAATACAATTTTTGCATGCTCGATGCTCTCATCAATTTCTTTTTGTGGAAAAATGTATTGAATTCTGCTGCCTCCTCTTAGGGTAGGACAACTCATTACAGTTAATATATGATGTCCTGGCACTGCACATGAATCCTTGTTTGATGGATAATAATATGCACTTGATCCTGATGACCCAGAGGGATGTAGAAAGTTCACAGTGAAATCATCAAACTCTTCACAATATTCCTCCACAATTCCATACCAAACTTGCATGTCATAAATGCAGCCAACATACTCTCCTGGTTTGACACATTTTAGGTTACCAAGCATTGCAGGTTCATTAGTAAAATGACTTCTCCTTATTCTTTTCTTTTCTCCAATGCCACTTGAAATGGGATACACCATCAGTTCTTCCTTGTTTAGGGGAACAAATCTATGATATTTCTGAGTTCCAGGAATAGCCCTACTATCCTTGAATCGATGTTCCAACCGTTCTTCTGCATCTTTCAAATCAGCTGTAGTTACAAAGAAAAAATTTATCTTCTTGCTCAAGTTTTCTTCACAAAACTGAAACATGTGTTCTGGTGTAAGAATTTGCCTCTCTGTAGTTCTCTGCAAACTGGCACGAGCAGTAGCTCTTTTCACTGTTCCTCCAATCCCATCACATGCATTTTTGCCATGGGATGTAGCAAAGAAGTGCCATTCACAAGACAGACCAAAATCCTCTTCATGGTAACAGAGATTTGTGAAGTTGTATCTGTTCTTATATTGGCCAGCACATCCATCTGAGAAATAGTGCACCTTCTTCAATTGTGGGCATCTGAATTTAACATATGTCATAAGCTTCAATATGAATGAGTAAACCATTATAGTGTTGTGTTTTAGTGATGCAGATAAGAAACAGACACTAAAATGGCTAAGTTCCTGGTCTGCAGATGATCTATAATAGATGACAAAAGGGTGAACTGTACACTGTGAATTGTCCCAGTGAAACCCTTGGGCAGCATCCTGGACAATGAAAGAATAATTCTCAGAGAAATCACCTACTATAACTACCTCGCTCTGAGGTGGTAGTGTTTCTTTCAACTGCTTGAAGTACTGTGATTGTTGCTGAGCAACAAAGTGATGACGAACCATGCGGGATATTTTCATGCTTAGGGATGATAAGTATTCATGAAGTGGCTCCACCTTATCAACCATTGTACAACGGTCAACAGTCACCCATTGCTTGTAAGATATTTCATTTGGAGCTGATTTCACACTGTCAAGTAACTCAAGAAAATCCAGGACACCCTCTTCTCTTGGGCAATCATTGCAAAGTTGCATCATGCAAGTCTCTCTTTCTGTACTGCAGACACTGTAATCCATAAGATCCTTGTATGAAAGACCTCTTTCTCCCAATGCAGCCAGCTGCAATTTTGGATTTTGATGGTATGTGCAGACACAGACAGAATGAGTCCCACCACTACCGGCAAGCACACAATATGATGGCCGTAATTTGCAAATGTGGAAAATCCTATTTTGGGATTCTTTTCATCATTTTTATATAGTTCAAACATCTCTCTTAAATTCCCGAGGACCAATCGTTTTTGCACCTTCATTGCACCTTCAGCACTGATAACTTTCACGCAATCCTTTTGGCCAGGACACATACGACTAACCTCTTCTGACTCATAGAATCTTCTAACTATATCTTTGTGTTCTTCAGATATCACTTTTCCTTTGCTCATTAGTGGAATCTTCGGAAGGATTCCATGTTCTGATTTAAGTGAATGGCTTCTTTTCACCATGTATGTTGTAGTTTGAAAGAAACTAGCTGTTTTTTCAATTGTGTATGGTGAGAGTGTCAATATTTGTAGTTTGTGATGGTGACATTTGCTCTCCGGGAATGACTGTTTCAATTCATTCATTAATTTGTCTAGATGTTTTTCAGATTTAGTTTCAGGTTTTGAAGTATCACTTACCTCCTCGGTAATTTGAACACCATAACTGAGTTCTAGCCTCTCCAGGTGTTTCTGAGCAGATGATAGCTTACCACGAGCCTTGCGCTTTTTCTGGCTTAATGACAGCCCTTCTGAAAAGAACAGAAAAAAAGGTTTCACACACCTGAATATTAGTAATTAAATATTAATTATAGTACCTTAAATGCTATATAATTGGCTATATAGTAGATCAAACAGACCTTGTAGTAAAGTATAAGTTATTATATTAATTTATTACTTACTTTTTTTAACTGGTGTTTGGTCCAGAAATGCTAGAACTGGTTCAACTGAAGTTGAAGGATTTTCCTTTATCAAGCAATCACTGTCATTGTCCAGATCTTGAATTGAAGAGATGTTACTCAAGCCACTGATAGTAGATGATTCATTTGAATCCTGCTCAGACTCGTTGTTTTCAGTGGTACTAAGTATAGTGGGGTTTTTCATTATCAGTGTCCAGCAGTTCACGCACAACAATGAGTCTTTTTTCACTCTTCCAGCACATTTTTCAACAAGTACATCAGTCACTTTCTAAGATTGATTGTTATGCGTTTCTTGTGTTTTGAATAGGGTCCTGGCAGTATTTCAAGTGCCGAACCATTGTATTTTGATCTGTAAAGATATAGGATTTACAATTAGGTAATATATATTTTTTAGAAAATATATAGCTATACACACTTAATATTTTAGGCCTTGATAGTCTCTGAGGCTCATTAAAACACCATACCCACCAGCCACCCACAGTGCTGGCTGGAACTGTACTAACCTGTAGACAAGGAATTTTGCAACTATCTGTGTTGATTCTGCACTTAGACAAGTAGCAACATGTTTCAACAGGTTTGTTTAGGCTACATGTGAGCTTAGTCTTCCCCTTTCACTATTATAACTATTATTGCCAGTGTAGATTAGCAGTGAAATACAATTTTTATTAAATTCTTGGAGCTTGAGGTCAAATTGAGAGCTAAGATATGAAAATTCCTTGAAATGACAAGCAATTTATAAATATGGTGTTCACTTATAAGTTAGTTACATGAAAAGTACCAACATAAACAAACTTTTTATGATTGTTTCTATTAGTCAAGAACTCTGACTTTGTTTTTTATATCTATAAAAAATGTAATTTTAATTTCTATAGGTCAAATTATGAGCTTAAGTGTGAAAAAATAGGTAGAATTGACGCACAACTTATGAATATGGTGTTCACTTATATGTTAGTTACGTGAAAAATACTAACATAAACAAACTTTTTTTTGCTGATTCTAATAGCCAATGCCTTCATTTTTTACATTTAAAAAAAAAATTCTCATTTGATACCCCAGAGGTCAAATCGTGACCTCAAATTTTGGTTACAGTGTAACTTTTTTATTTTTCAACCTAGAGTTCTAAAACTTGCATATTTGGATTCCTTGTCGTTTTCTGATTCTAAATATATATACTTTTATATAATTATGACAATTATTACCCAAGTTATGGCTCGCCAAATGTTAGTAACCTTGCGAGTGACCTCAAATTGCCCGAGGTCACATCTCTTGAACCGTTGGTCGGATTGACCTTATAATTTCAGAAATGGATTCAGGGCTCACAAACTCCCTATAAATCAAATTTCAGCAAAATATGAGAGATGAGGGTGTTAATTTCATTTTTTTTTGGTTGATCTGACAGAGAATGACCCATTTAGAGATATTCCTCTGCCAAGCAGTGCCCCCCATAGTACTGTGAGGTATTGAAAAACACTCATGATCTTCACTTGCCCCACAAACACCTTGAAATGGGAGACCCAAAATGGGTGCATACACACATTTCTACATTACTGTACAGCCACACCTACACTTTTCCTCCTAAGTATATATATTGTAATATATATGGTTGTAAATTGTGACTTGGTCTGCAATTGATATGGACCGTGACTTATTTTTGGTTGGCAAGGTACTGGTATTGATGGGTACCATAATGAAATTGACTGGATTCTTTGGATCTGATATTTGCATGTCAGTTATAAATAGATATAGAGTTTAACATATTTGTGGATAGTAGTAGCCTATTGACTTTGATCCTCTGGATCCAGAGATTCTATCTCTAGTTTTAAATTGATAATTAGTTTTAAATTGATAATTAGTTTTAAATTGATAATTAGTTTTAAATTGATAATTAATTAGTTTTGTAAAAATTGGTTATTGCCAATGTACAGACAGTTTTTACATAGTGGAGCCACCTCGATGAGCCAAAGTGGCCCCTAGTGTGCGCACTATAAAAATTTCTTAGGTTCTTAACATGATTGCCATTATCTCTAATCCTATTTCTTGAATAACCTTTGACTTTGTGTCATTCATCAGGCCTAACTTTACTTGGGCCTGCATCCCTGTCTCTAACACTAGGGCTATCTATGCTTAGGCTCAACCTCTGTACATCTTACATTAGTATTTCTTGTATTAGACTCAATTTCTGGCCTAACTGTCCCATTAATCTCAATAGCTATACTATCAATCATAGGGCTAGCTTACTTAAGCCCACTGAATTCTGAGCTAGCAGCTTTCTTAAACCTTGCCTTGAGCATGTCCCAAACCTCAGCTAAACTTCTTGCAAAACTACAAAACATTTGGAGACTTCATACCCTTGTACACTTCTGTAATTTTGATACAGGCTGAGTGGTAGGTACTTACCAATCACCACAACTCTCACATGCTACAGCCTTATCCCCTTCCCAACTTCCTTCTTACAAACCTTACAGTCAGTCTAAATATTTGTGAATTTGGGTCACAAATATTGATCTACCATCCCTGAAAACAGTACTTTTACACAAGATTTGAAAAATTTACAATTTTTTGGCTAAAAGTTGGGTCAACTTTTACGAGATAGAGACTATTACACGAGTACAGGCTATCCCCTGGATAGAATGAGCTGATGCTGATGGGGGGGGCGCTAATTGAAGAAAGTGACCATTTTCACCATACAGAGATTTTAGTGTCAGATGCTATTAGTGAAAACAGCATCATTCTAATAGTAATAATAGTAGTAGTACCGAGTAAGATAGTAATCTTTATTTAGGCAGAAACGTTGTAACATGAATTCAATTGTGTCTATTGGCAGTTTTTAAAGTCGGATCATTTACACACCCAAGACCATTTTCAGCTTCTACATCCACTCAAACATGAGTGAAACCAGGCCTCACATTTTTCATACCTGACCCACAGAACAAATGGATCCCTATTAACTTCCCTGGGTGGATCCTCCTTAAGGCACACGTAGCACAGAACACTGTTAATGTCTGTTATGCTTTTGCCATTTCTTCATTTTTTATATCACAAACTTTCTCATATTTCCTTTTGGCACCATGTTTCCTATTGAAACAACTTAATCTGAGTACTTCTCAGGGCCTTCCTCCTCTCTTAATTGCTGGCAGCTGTATCCCTCTCAGTACATTTATATTCTGTAGTTCATCAGCCTCAGCACTGGTTGCTAACATACTTTGCTCAACTGGCTCATTCACTACATGAGCTGTCACAGGTGGTTCATTTACCACAGTAGTATCCGAGACAAGTTGTTCATTTCCAGTTTCTAACAGTACCCTGATATCCTCATGTGACAATTCCATGCCATCTCCCCAACTGGTAAGGATGTGTTTGAGTAATCAACATCTCTGATTGAACTGGTTTGTTCTACACATCATAAGCACAAGGGCCAATCTCTTGGTAACCTCATTCACTTTGTTGAAGCACTGGGTTGGCTGTGAGGGTGTGTGTTGATTGCACTTTGCTAACCTGTGTACCACTTGGCACAGTCAATGTGGCAAGTTTTGTTGGTATCTGTATGCGTCTCCAATTCCACCATTCCCTCTCAATAGTAGTAGTTTTCTCAGGTTTTGCAGCTGATACCAAGTTAACACATCCACACTCAACTGTACAGTGAAAATAACACTATCTTATAATCACCATACAGTGATAATAGATTGACACTAAAATTACCATACTGTGAAAATAGCAGTCACTCAAGTGACTATTTTCACTGTACAGTGAAAATAGCATCATCCTTAAAGAAAAAGCTGGGCTTGCACTGAATGAACCCCTACATCTCTCTAAATACTTAGCTAAATTAAGCTTAAAGCTTTGGAATAGAGCTATTTGTACTTTAATAATCCCAATAAAATAAACTACCAAATTAAAAATATAATCTTTCAACAATTTGTAAAAAAAAAAAAAACTGAGCACAAAGTTTTGCCACTTTCACTTCCAATGAATATATTCAATGACTTAGTACATAAATGCAATTATGTTTTATTACTTTGGTTTGTAGAATGGGGTAGATGGACTCTCTTTTTTTTAAATACCAAAATTGGCACCAAGGTTACCATATTTGACATCGTCAAAAAATTTTCACATTTTTCTTGCTTCCAGAATTATTAGCCTAAACTTGACCCAAACTACATGGTACTTGACCTGAATTACCCTAGTTCATAGTACTAGAAAATAAAGCATCTACCTACATCACAAATCTTAATCCTAAAATTAATTTCTAAAGACTAAGTATGAATTATAAACAGAGACCAGAGACCAAAAGGTAACAAGTTTTTCTCCTACTCAAAGATAAAACTTTTTAATCTCTTGAATTCTACTTTGTTACACATTCCCCAACTTCCTATTTCACATGGGGAAGTTGAAGTTGGTGAATTTTTGGACCCAGTGTATAGTTGTGTGTTTACAAGGTATAAAAGGGGGATCCAGTTTATTCTTGATGCTCTGGGAGAAATGGGAGATTATATGAGATGGTATATGAGATGGTATATGAGGAAACCTCTTCCAAGAAGCCTACAACAACATGCTTTAAAATCACAGTATCAACAAAGATTTAGCTAACAAGAATCTCCTGAAAATAGATCATACCTTCTCTCTTTCTCTGCTTTGTCTCCAATCTATCCATTATCACTTTGCCAAAGGCTTCTGCTTCCTGATTGTCCGCAAAATTGAGACCAATCATATGATTCTAGAGAGAAAATTTTGTTATATACACCTTCTCACACAGGCTGAGTTATTTTTAAATTCATCTTACCAGAAATATCAGTAATAATTAAAAAGGGTAAATTTGAGATAGGATAATAAAATTAGCAAGGAAAGATACCTTCCATTTTAAGTAAAATTTTAAAATTCTTGATTTTTTTTTTAAGAAAAATCTTATTAAATTCTTAAAACCCTTATAAAACTATCAAAGAAAATAATTCATACTATCCAGATTCAGTACTCAACTTGATGCTTTTGTTTATATTGTTAAACCAGATAAACAGGTCATAGCTACTGCACTTGCAGCGAAGGGGGTTTAGAAACAACTGAAGTAGGTGAAGTCCTGCTTAATTCCCATGTTAATTTTTACAGACATCAATTACCAGAATAATTCAGCCACGCGAAAAGATTAGACATAGGATAAGCTATGTACAATAATTTAAATTTTCAAATTAGGTCTTGAAGAGACCTCCTGCATTTTCTAAAGGATCACTTGCCTACTCCAAATAAAAAAATCAGGCAGCATCTTCTCTTCAGTGTACCTCATTTAAATGGTAACAACAGAGTATTTAAAAAAATGTATAGGCCTTCAACCTGGCAATCTGATAATTTCCTGCAGATTTAAAGCCTATGTTATATTGTTAAAAAGTTGTGCATGTATGTGTAGAGGTCTTCAAAAGATCTTGTTAAGCAAGTTTTAGTTAAGTTATTAAATGTAGTGCAGACCAATGGTAAAAAAAAAAACACCTATGAGCATGCATCCTACATTTTGTTTATGTAGTTGGCATCTGGTTATAGGTCATGGTTGCCTACCTTTTCTGTTGCCAATGTTTAGGCTGTTAAGCTACAAAAGGCACTTGCGAGTTCAATTAACACAGGCAACTCACTGTGCTTAATTATTTCATCAGGATAGGCTTATCCTACTGTTTCGTTAATTTTTTCATTCAGAATTTGTAGAAAGATTAATATATACTCCTTGCCTAAAACAACACTTTCACCTAGGCAAGCTCCAAATTAAAATTTTGTAGTTTTTGCCAAGGTCAGCAATTGGAAGATCACCAGATGTATACTGTATATACACATCGATAGATCTACAGAAGCTAAGGATAACAAAGACCCTAAGATCCACTAAGTTAGGCCAAGAGAAAGGAAAGAGGGGGTTAAAGAAGAGAATAAGGGGGTTTAAGTTGCAAAACCTATCATTCGTGGGTTAAAATTCATTCAGAAAAAGAGAGACTCCCATCATCATCCACCAGCCACTGCCAACAAGTTGGAAAAACAGTCAGAGAGAATAGGAAAGGGGTGAAAGATTAAAAGAAGTAAAATAAGAATGCTTACATACCATGCAAACACAGTCTTAACTCAAACACTCATACCATGCAAACTACAGACATGCAAGTAGAGAGGATAAGAAAAAAAAAAAAAAGTAGGTAAAGTATAACAAAAAGTGGGTTAGTTTATGCTACGAGCTACAACTATATTCACGTTAGTCTAATTTTCTTTTTTTTTAATTTTATTGCTGGTATCACACACTGGCATTAATCATCAGACATCCTCAACCACCACCCCAGAGCTCCTGTTGCCAATTGTTTTTTATTTTAAACAATGTTAATATTTTTAAAATGCCTATCTAAATAGTTCTTAAACATATTAACGCTGGTCGAGTTCATGACTGATGCAGGAAGATTATTTCATTTATCAATTACTTTAAACGTAAAGAAGTTTTTAGCAATATTAGTAATGAAACATCTGCCACGCAACTTAAATCCCTTATTACGAGTATTGTTATTCTCAAAAGTGAACAGTTTGTCAAAATTTACGTTATCAATTTTATTAATGATTTTGAAAATTTCAATAAGCTCCCCCCTTAATCTCCTAGTTTCGAGTGAATGCAAGTCTAACTCTTTAATCCTATCTTCATAAGGCTTGTTGCGCAATGACAGAATTAGTTTCGTGGCACAACACTGAACCTTTTCTAACCTATCAATATCCTCACGCAAATACAGGCACCGAAACTGAATGGCATATTCTAAATGAAGCCTGACTAGGCACTTGTAAAGGGGCAATATAATATCCTTCGATTTAAATTTGAAATTACGTGCTACAAAGCTTAACATCCTATTAGCTCTTGCGCAAGACTCCAGGCACTGCTTCCTAACTTTTAAATCCTTAGATATGTGTATGCCTAAATCTACTTCATCAATGCTCACTAACTAAAATCCATTGTGTATGTGTAATTATTGTTATGAGAACCTATACACAAACTTTATATTTGTCTATGTTAAATTGCATCTGCCACTTATCCATCCACTCCATAATCCTATTTACATCGTCTTGAAGCCTATTTCTATCATCCTCATTAACAACCTTACTGCCTATTTTAGTATCATCCACAAATTTTGACACGTTACTAGTCAATCCTACATCTATGTCATTAATGTAAATTATGAATAGCAATGGGCCTAACACTGAACCCTGTGGGACACTGCTATCTACATCCAACCACCCCAATTCACTACCATTAACAACGACCTTCTATCTCCTAGCACAAAGCCATTCCTCTAACCAGTTAGCTACCTGACTGCGTATACTGTGCGCTTTAACTTTCGCAATTAATCTTCTATGCGGAACTGTATCGAATGCTTTTTTTTAAATCTAAATAAATAACATCAGTCACTATGCCTATCGTATTCACACACTTTTTCATTATAAAATTTTAACAAACTAGTTAAACAAGATCTATGGCATCAAAACCCATGCTGACTACTATTAATCAAATCGCGACTTTCTAAGTGATTGATGATACAATCTCTAACTACAGATTCCAAAAGTTTACCAACAATTGACGTTAAGCTAATGAGCCTATAATTGCTAGCTACTGTGCGGTTGCCTTTTTCAAAAATTGGCATAATGTTAGCTAATTTGAAGTCTTCAGGAATAATCCCCATTTCCAGTGATGGATTAAAAATCTTCATTAAAGGGCCTATGATAATGTCTTTCAAATGTCTAGGATAAAGCACATCAGGGCCTTGAGCCTTGCTAACGTTTAGCCTATCAATATAATGCACAATCTCACCCTCATACACAATTATTTCATCCAAAATAGTCTCGCTACTAAATGGAACAATATCATCCATGTCTGGGACATTATTTACATCTTATGGTAAAAACTGCCGCAAAAAAGTTATTAAAAATACCCACCGTCACCTGAGCATCAGAAGCCAAAGCACTGTTAACATCTACTAGAGGGCCTATGTTATCTTTTATCAGCTTATGATTATTGACATTCAAAAAACTTTTTTGGATTATATTTACTATCCACAGTTATAAGTATCTCTAAATTACGCTTAGCATTCCTAACTGATCTTTTAACCTGATGTCTGAGCTCGATATATCTATTAAAGTTAGTTGCCATGCCATTGTGCTTATTACGTTTATACACTCTGTTACACTCATTTATGAACTCACCTATTTCCCTAGTCCACCACTTGGGCCTATGAGGAATAAACTCCCTTTCAATATTCATAAAACTTTCTTTAAACACCTCCCAATGCAAATTTGTGTCATTACCCATAAATAAGTTATCCCAGTCCACTACTATCATCCTATCTGCAAAACTATCAAAATTAGCCCTACAAAAATCAGGGACTTCTATTACATTACTATCCTTAGTGTTTTCTCTCAATAGCTTAAACCTAAGAATTTGATGATCACTACATCCTAAACTCTCACCTACTTCTCAACCTTCAACTATATTTTTGCCATTTGTCATCACCACATCTAAAGTATTGTCACCACCTGTTGGTTCAGTAACCATCTGTCGTAAAAAATTATCTTCCATGAACTCAACCAGTCTCAAACCCTCCTCATTACCAGTAAAAGTCTCTTAATTAACATTAGGGCAGTTAAAGTCTCTGACAATTACACTATTCCAATTATCAATAAAGTCACCAAGAAGCGAGTAAAATCTAGTATCAGTATCAAGGGGTTGAACAGGAGGTCTATAAACAACAAAATTAAAACTAATACTATGTGCCCTAACTTCAACACATCGCATTAATTGCTGCCAGAAAATCTATTTTAACCTCAATAGCCCTAAGGGAATTAGGGATGTACAGCAAAACACCACCACCAATCCTATATAACCTATCATTAGTAAACAGTTTAAAACCTGGTATATCAAGTTCCCCCAACAAGTCTCAAGTCACAGTATTTAATCATGTTTCAGTGATAGCAACTATATTGTAGTTGCTGGAATAAATTATCGCCTTAAATTCATTTAATTTATTTCTAATACTACGTGCGTTACAATAAAAGATGTTTAAGTTATTTTTTACCACATGTCAGCATTTTAAACTATTTTTCATGTCAGACCCACGTTTCCCAGACACACAACATTTAAAAAAGGCTTTGACCTACTGCTCTTCTTGAAATGGTTCTAATGAGTGCGTGATGAGAAATATTTGGTGGGAAAAAAAAAAAAAAAAAAAAATTACATTCTCACTTGTTAATGTAGGGCCAATTCCTACATATTCTTTTGTTCCACCTATGGTAATTTTCCCTATTCCCAATGGGATATCCCAAAACCCAAGGCAATTTGTAGTTATTCAATACAACAAAATATTTTGTATTAAATTATGTAAGCATATTTAGGCATTGTTGTAAATTGTAATGTGAACTGTATGACAGACATGTATAGTGTTTCCCAAAGGGCAAGTAACTACTTGCATATGTAGGTCAAAGATTACAAATTTGCTTGGACTGAAGAGAAAAATAAGCCTAAATCAGATTCACATTAATAGCTATTTATACCCAATTAGTCTCAAATAAAAACATTGTAATATTAACTGTGTACAGTAACTGATGTTGCCTATATAGTTAAGAGTATTTTTGGTTTATGAGGTTGAATAAAGTACAGTATAGCATAGCAACTTCATTACCATGTTTTAAATTTATTGTATAATATCCAGCTCAGCCTAGGCCCAATATCTCTACTCCTGTAAATGAACATAGGACCTGGGACTATGATCAAGAACTTTGAAGTTGAAGCTTCATGGAGAATGAGAAATAATTTATCAATTATTTAGCAATTAAATAATTTAATACTATACTCAACATTTTTCATGATGAGCTCCAGACCAAGTATCTTCCATATCTGGATTAAAAAGCACATCTATGTGCAAGTCTGTCAAGTTGGGACATTTTAACCCTGACATGCAGATATCATACCTAGAAATTAGGCACAAAAAGTCTGGTCCTAATTATCAAGAATAAGGTACAGTACTATTATTCCTCTCTCTGGGTGTTCATGAAGATTCAAAGGATAGATGAGTAAAGTCCAGAAATAAATGTATATTAATCTCAGGGTGTATTTACAATGAACAGAATAAGCCTCATGATAATGTAAATTACACAAGAGGTTTTATTCAATCAGACTTTCTGCAAACTATTCCTACTAACAATGGGCAAACAATAGTCAGGTTAGGCAAATTACAAAATGCCTACATACTAACTAAATGACCAGGCCTTATTACTAACAGTTCATCATCAATTTAACAACCTAAAACCTACCTCTGCCTCAAACTGATGGAAAAAAGATAATGAAATATGGTAAGAGAACAGGTTGTATATTTCTTGTTCTAACAGCTTCTGTTCCTTCACTATGTCAAAGACCTGGGGAAAAAAAAAAGTTCTACATTTTAAGTAAAAAATATCAGTTTTAAGTACAGGAATACCTAAAAATTTGTCATTTCGCAGATTCATCATCAATCTTTTACTATCTATAGTTTCACAATCCATCATCCATATTCATAGTTTTTTTAAAAAAGGTGAAAAAATCTCAAATTGATGAAATTCACCTATTTACCAATATATATATATATATATATATATATATATATGCGCTTGAAAATGAGTAGAATTTGATTAATTAATTTGTTTAATAACATAATATAGTAAAATGTCTTCTCATTGAAACAGGTTATAATCTACCTCAAATTTCATTGTTTTGTATTTAGTCACATTATTCCAGAATGAATTAACAATGAATTTCAAGGCATTCCTGGAGTGACATACCAATTCCATGAAAAACTGCAATTGATGATTCTTTGCCTAGACTTTAAAAATCAATTCCATTCATAAATTTTACTAATCTAAATGTGAAAACTTTCAATTTTCATATTTTAGATTTCAAATTTGTCCAAATACTTTTCTTTGGCTCACTCCACAATATATGAGGGGTCGCGCGTCTTAATGTACCTAAGCACCATCATAGGCAAAAAAGTGTTTTTGATGGATATCACTATTTTCACCCTTCCTCTATCGCATGGTTTGGATTATAATGACCTTACGACACGAAGTATGGTTGAAAACCTTATGAAGCAAACTGCTTTTTTCACCTCTATCACCAGCCAAAAGTTCACCCAAAGTTCAGCATAAGAAAATAAAAAAATTTAAAAAATTATATATAAAATATGAAAATCTATTCCAAAAACTCAACATCTTCATTAGCATACTTACAACTCTAATTTAACCAAAAATGAACATTCTAGCTCAATTAATAACATATACTATTGCCAGAATGTTGCTGAACTTTGGAGGTGATTTCTGACAAATTTTAATTTTGGTGCTTAGGTACCTTAAGATGCAGGACCCCTCATATGTGTGACAAAAAGGTCCATCTCATTACCAGCAATACCCACATAAGAAGGAATCCAACAAAAGGAAATACACCATGCAGAATAAGCAGCAAGAAAATGAACAAGTTCCCATACTCTTCAGACCAGAGGGTGTTTAAGGAAATAAGATTTCTAAGGACACAAGAGCTCTATGAGAAAAAAAAAAATTACAAAAGAGCACCAATATGAATTAAAGTTTCCAGTATAGCAAAATTTTCCATGGAGTAAATGGAAGTATCGTGTGGGAAATGAATATTCCAGTCTTAGAAGAGAAATGGAAAACTGCCAAAGCAACCATACTCAATGAATAATAAGCCATCTGTGTAGATATGAATAAAATAGAAAACAGGGTGTTCACAGAACAAAGACAAGATACTAGGGGTGGACTTCTTATCAAAAGGACACAAATCCTTGCAAAAGTAAATCTGAGAAAGAATCCACAGAGGAAGGATCTGAAATGAGATCGAAAGGATCAGGAGGAGGAACAAGGGGACAGCAAGATAAAAAAAAGCATGGACAGTTGAAGCAAGGTGCCAAGAATAATCTAGAGGAAGGAATCTGAGTGCAGTAATAGCACTTCATCTGGAGATATGCATGACAGTAGTGAAGGAAAGGGGAATTGCACACTGCCTGAGGGCTAGCCACCATTGAAGAATGAAAGGCACTGGTAGCCAAGTGGACACCCCCAGGTATGAAGAGGATCCAGAATTTGTAAAAGAGAAACAGAGCCTCTCAACCATTGAGTGAGTGAGAGAAAGTGCAAGAGTACACCAAGCAGAAAGTAATAAGTTCTTCAAGTCAGGTACCCAAAATGGGAGTTGAGGGAAAGACCAGAAATTTAAATATGTCCCTTAAGGGATAGGGTTACCAACTAAAAACAGAGGTGGGATGGAACAAGTCCTACATCTATGAAAAGAGCTACATATACAGTCTTGGCTAAAGAAAAACAGAAACCAACACACACTGCCCATCTCTTAACAGTATCAACTGCAAGCTGCACCTGCCTTGCAGCCACTCACAGAGAACTACCCAAGCCATAAACAGCGAGATCTACATAGGGAACACACTGTACCAAAGATGGGTAAAAATTTTACAACCAAATCATGACCAGAGAGAAACAGAGAACATTGAGGATGGATCCCTTTGGGACTCACTCCTTTTGTGTGGTTAAGTTGGAGAGAGAGTACTACCAACATGAACTCAAAGTACAGTTCCTTAAAAAATTACTGATAAAAAGAGGGAGAAAACCCACAAAATCCATGGAATGAATGTTGGGGTCTGACAAAAATTATAAAATATCCACATAGTATCAAGTTCTGTGAATGTTAAAAAGGACAGACAGTATATAATATATTTATGGAAAAATGAAGTCTGAAGATCATGGGTAAGAAGCAGCAAAGGATCTAAAGTGCTGCAAAACTCATGAAAATCAGATTGAGGGGAAAAGGAGCCCTTGCCACTCAAGAATAAAAGCTAGTCAGGAAGCAACCATCATCTTCATGAGCTTACAAATGCAGCTGGTCAAGGCAATCAGATGAAAATTTTGAGGGAGGGAGGCATCCTTGCCAGGACTAGGAAGAGGGATAACTATGGCCTCACACTACCAAGAAAGAAACCCACCTTCAACCCAGATGCAGTTAAAAACTAAGTAAAAAATATAGCCAAAATATTTATTAATTTCAGCATTTTGTAATGAATGCCATCTGAACCAGGTGCAGTCTCAGAGAGAAGGCAGCAGATTTAAATTTGTGCATTGTCAACCAATTTTAAGGTTTATTATTTGAGTGGTCAAAATGGATATCTTCACTCTCCATTGCACATTTCTGCAAATGGAAAGCCAGAGAATACCCTGCAACACTTGAAGCAGCAGCAAACAAAGCAGCCAGAGTATTTGCCACTTCTGTTGAATCAAAAATGTCCCTGCCATTATCATGAAGGACCAGGGATCAAGGAGGAATGAACCAGAGATGAGGCAGACCCTGTTCTAAAACATGGAGATTGGGGTAAAATATGTAATTCCAGACATATACTATTGCAGGAATCCTTTCAGGCTTGTTTAAAGGACTCAGCAGGCCACTGCTTATGCCCTTTGCATGGCAATACAGTTATCCAAAGTTTTGTGATAGTAAAACCAGCAAGTAGCAGTCCTTTTGTTCCAGACAGCCTCCACAGACTTCAAAGACCACCAAGGGACATGGATCAAATGAGAAGTGCTCTGTTGACTTGGAATTGCAATCTCAACTGCATTCAAAATCTTCATACCCAGGAAATCCAAACCACCATCTACCCAGGGTTGTGGAGTCGGAGTCGGAGTCGTGGAGTCGCACGTTTCAGGGCGGAGTCGGAGTCGGAAAAAAACTTCCGACTCAGACTCCAATTTCTGTCCTGTGTCACCCTTAATTTCTAAATCCTAAATACTAACATTTAGGTTATTTAGTTTTTTGGTCAATAAACCTTATTCATTGATAGCCCCTAGATTAAGTTTTTTTAATATTTTTTTTTTACATTTTCAGAATATACAATTAATATTTATTTAAATATAAAATATAAAATATAAAATTTCACACTTAGTGTGGTGGTGATGAAATGTCTTATTATTATGATAATTATAGAGTGAAACACTAGAGGAGTCGGAGTCGTATATTTAAAATGTGAGGAGTTGGAGTCAGATTTTTAGATTTTTTACAATGTGTGGAGTCGGAGTCGGAGTCAAATTTTTGACAATGTGTGGAGTCGGAGTCGGAGTCAGAAAATTTTGGACCGACTCCACAACCCTGCATCTACCAATGAAAAATCATAGTGCAGGACAAGTGAAATCACAGGAGGATTGCCAATCAGATCCAGAGAAAAGCCAATGGGAGAAGGCATAGTCCAAGTACCCAAAATAGTTTCCTGGAGATACACAAGCAGGTTAGGACAATCGTAAAAGGGATTGCAAGAGAAAGGCATTCATAGTTGGCAAAAATGCTACGACAGTTCCAATGTATAATGGAACTAAAATTAGTCATTGTGAAGAAAACATAAATGAGAAAAATTCAAAAGTAAGAGGTTAAATGCAAAAAGGTAAAAGTTAAACTACCAACCAGAAACAATGGAACAAATGCAATGATCCTCCCACAAGTTCAGATCTGACCCAACCTCTTCAGGTTGGGGCAGCAGGCAGAGATCAGATAGGTGAGCAGCAAGAGGAAGAAATGGGTACAGGAATGAAAGATTTCCTAAAATGACCCTGGCACACTCCTAAAGGAGCAGCAGGAACTAAAGCATTGTCAGAGCATCCAGCCACCACCAACTCCAATAAGGGGAAAGGCAAAATGTGGGTGCACACAGTCCCACCACCAATAGACATCACAGGGAGAATACACCCACACCCAGTCCCTATGCCTAAAAGGCAGCCATTCTCATCCTACACATGGTTAGGAACAGTAAGGACAGGGCTCAAGTTTGGTTTAAAAGTGACAAGGGTGAGGGAAAACTACCTCCCCTACCCAAGATCCAAGGAAAGAGTTCAAAAGTACAAAACCAAAAATGATAAAGATAGGAGAGAAGGGGGAAAAGAAAAGCAAAATGGGAGATCAACTGGGTCCCCAAATGGGTCCAATGGTCCACAAAGGCAGAGAGAGCACTTACATCAGAGCAGTGGTTCTTAACCTTTTTAGACTGACCTGAATTCTGGTTATGGGGCCAGCTCAAGAATCCATGCCTCAAAATAGTTCACTTGCAATAGATAAAATAATTAATGGTGAAATGATTAGGGATAACTTAAGTGATAAATGACAATTTAATGACCCAATCAAAATGGCTTAGCAACCCAATTTTGAGTTGTGACCCAGAGAACCACATCAGAGGAAGTTGCATTCCTACATTGGCCATAGAAGGACATGCCCCATAGCTCCAGACAAAGCAAAGGGGAGAGTACCGTATTTTTCAGTGTAGAAGATGCACCTTTTTTCCAAAAAAAGGGGTCTCAAAATCACCCTGCATCCTATACACCAAAGGTCATAATATTACCTTTATATGGGCTAGAAGAACTGATGGATTTTTACAAAAAATCATCATCTTAGTCCCTCCTGACTGTGTATTGGTTTGGCCAATTTTACACTAAGTTTCTACTCTTCCCAACCTACTGATAACAAGAAAAACAGTATGTATTGCATAATGATTTACTTTTATGTTTCATAACATAGTATAGTCTCCCATATACTTAATACTATTTCCTTATAATGAGTATGGGTGAAAGAAAATGTATCACCATACTTTTAATGGAGGGCTTTAACAAAAGTCAGCCTTGCTGGTAGAAAATTACGGACATTTTCTGACAACTAGGCAGTTGGTCAATTTTTTTCCTGAAAAAAGGCCTTGAAAATAGGGGTGCGTCTTATACATCGAAAAATACGGTACTTCACGGTAACATTACAGCTCTAAAGCATAAACTACTAACCTGGATGAAATAAGAACGCCGATTATTATCCTTTGTAAATGTGGCAACCCCACAGTGTAGTTTCTTCCATGATGAATGGTTTGGTGGCTCCGTTGCAAACACTTGAACAACAGCAGAGACTTGAGCCTGACAACGGGCTCCCATAATTCTAAAGAGTGTCTCATTTTCTTCTTGAGTGAGTAACTTAGAAGGGGAGTTAGACTGATTTGTCTTTTTATTACCTGGAGGAACTACACTCATCTGAAAATTTTTTGAAGTTACATCCAAATTATAGTGAAAAAAAATCTTTCATAGAAATTGAAAGTACTCTAGGCCAACCTCCCATTCTTATGCTTTTTGGCACAAGAATAGGGCCTACTGTACATAGATAAATATTTTTGTCAGTAGAAACCTTGGGGAAGTTTGGCATTATTAATGCCTTTTACTGATGAAACCATAGAAAATACTACTAACTTTAAAGTATCAGTAATATATTCTTTTCACAAAATATTAAGAAAGGAAAATCAGACTTAGTTATGTTTGAGAGAAAAGTTACCAATATTTAATCTTTTTCCATTAACATTATTTGGCACATTGTATTAGGCCTACCCCTTGGTTTGACCCTAGATCTACATCTAAGGCATTGACAAGTGGCCATAGGCCTAGTTTATACATACAATCTAAAAAAAATGAACTTTAAGACAAACTTTAAAAAACCTAAATGTAGCTACAGTATATAGAAATAAGGTATTAGAACTTGACAAGTTTTAATCAAAAGGATTTGTGGAATTAAAACTTTTACCAATTCAGAAACTGCTTCCTTCTAAAAAGGTTTTTGAAACTGATCAGATTCCAGTTGAAATTTATGTCAGCTGTGAAAAACAAAATCTAACTTTCAAAATGACAAAAAAGTTTTGCTAAGGAACATCCTGTATTTAGTTATTTTTTTTTTTTTAATTTTCAAATTAAAATTCTTTCTGTTCTGAATTTTAATTATACATCCTGTTATTGGATAGGATGGTATAATTTATTTCTTACTTTATTCACAAAGTAAAACATGAAATGAATTGAATTTAAAGCATGTTTTAGACCAGAGGTGGGCAAAATCTGGACTGCAGGCTGGATTTTGTATAAATATACAAAATTTATTCAGAGGTATACAATACAAGAAAATTTGTCCATAGCAATCTGGTTAACAGGGTTACAAACTAATTGCGAAGGCAATTTGTAGCCATTCTTTAAATGGCCTTCTGATCTAAATAATTGCCCACCCCTGCTTTAGACCAAGCATAGGTTAAGTCCCATTTAGGCCTACCATATATTTATTTATAAAAGTTAAATCGGTTGGCTATGATATAAAAACATTACAGGGACGAACTTTTATTATGTATACTTACAATATTACAATAGCAGCTATTGCTACTAAACATATAATTTATAAATAAAATACAAATTTATATTAAAAAATTTTCAGGATGTGAATATTTGCAAAAAATAGCTACTAATATAAGCCACCATTTTAAAACATTTCTGTAAAAATCAATCTCAGAATTGGATATTAGCTATAAATTATTTATCATTTAACTACTATACTTTCTTTCGCTACTGGTACTTTTGCTGCAAGATTTCAGAAACTAATTGTTGTTTGGCTTCTGTGATCTCTCAGAAGTAGGAAACCACTGAAAATGTGTAATGGCTATTTATACAGATTTTTAGGAAGCAAATTATACATAGTTACACAAGGACCTAATTAATTTTTATCAGAAACATATTGCATATATAAGTGAAGCTCCAATTTAACACCTCCCAATACAGCACCACCCTCACATTGCAACTACAAATAGAAAAAATCCTCCCTGCTTATTTCACACACATGGTACATATACAGTACACACACACACACACACGGTACATATACAGTACACACACACACACACAGTACATATACAGTACACACACACACGGTACATATACAGTACACACACACACATACGGTACATATACAGTACACACACACACACATACGGTACATACACAGTACACACACACACACATACGGTACATACACAGTACACACACACATACGGTACATACACAGTACACACACACACATACGGTACATATACAGTACACACACACACACACATACGGTACATATACAGTACACACACAGTACATATACAGTACACACACACACGGTACATATACAGTACACACACACACACACATACGGTACATATACAGTACACACACACACACATACGGTACATACACAGTACACACACACATACGGTACATACACAGTACACACACACATACGGTACATACACAGTACACACACACACATACGGTACATATACAGTACACACACACACACACATACGGTACATATACAGTACACACACACACACGGTACATATACAGTACACACACACATACGGTACATATACAGTACACACACACACATACGGTACATATACACACAGTACACACACACATACGGTACATATACACACACACATACGGTACATATACACACAGTACACACACACATACGGTACATATACACACAGTACACACACACATACGGTACATATACACACAGTACACACACACATACGGTACATACACACAGTACACACACACATATGGTACATACACACAGTACACACACACATACGGTACCAGAGCTGGGCACTTGCGGTTTTTTTTGCGGTACTGCGGTACTGCGGTACTACCGTGTTGGTCGGTACCGCTGAAAGTACCGCAGGAAATTTGAATGCGGTAGCGGTACTGCTGTACTTTCAGCGATCCTTTGCGGTACTGCGTTATGCGGTACCGGTTTGGTAGTGCGGTAGTAGTACCGCAGTACCGCAAAAAAACGGGCAAAAAAACGCAAGTGCCCAGCTCTGTACGGTACATACACACAGTACATAGACACAGTACATACACATACAGTACATACACATTAGGGTGGATCACTTTTCACTTTTTTTAAAAAATTATAGCTGGTCAAAGTTTTTCCCATGATTTGGTTCAGTGGAAGTACACTGACACCATTTTTACCAAAATCGATCAATATTTAGGGGTCGCGCATCGACCTTGAAAATTTCAATTTTGGAAATTTGGCCAAATTGACAATTTTTTACTGAATAAAGATAAATCATCAAATGACCATATTTTCTGAATCCTCTCAGTGAAAGAAATCCTCTCAGATACTTACCAAGTTGATAGGACAAGTGGTTTAGAAGTTATACTCACCTTGAGATAGCATTAAAATTTAAAATACCGTATTTGTCCCCGTACCTCCATATGCTGTCTGCCATTGTCTGCTTTTTAGGATAAGATAAAACGAATAAGGAAAGATCAAATGTATTTTGTATTAAAACGGTTTACCGATATCACTAAAGGCACTTACTCCGGTGCCTCTAACTAGGTTCAAAAACTGTATGAATCGTGGTTAGAACACAGTCATCTTAAGGCGTGCGCCATGTACTCTCTCTGCTAACTCCCTTTCCCTCTGCGCTACGTCATCTTGGCAAGTGATGACTTCTTGACATCACCGAGTTCTTTCCGGCTCTTTTCCATGAGCTGAAGAAGACCCTGCAGCTGTGACTCATCTTTTGTGACAGTGTTCGCGTAATCTTCTATCAGTTTTATCCCTCTCTCTGCCACTTCGTTGGTAACTTTCATATGCGAGATGACATTCTTCAGATCACAGTAGTTCTTATCTTGATCCCACTTATTCACCGGCAGAGTGAGCCACATAGACGCGCACACCTGCAGGCCTGTGAACATGAACCACAATGACTCATCGATCAGGTCTGGAAGGCGCGTCGTGTCATCAACTGAGACGTTGTCATACGTGAAGTCCTCGGGCACAGCAGCACAGCTTCTTTGCCATTTCGTGCTTCACAGTGTCTTCCACTTTGTCACTGCAGAGGGCGAAAACGATGGTCTGAGGCCTCAGATACCACAAGTGCTGCCTGATCACTGCCAGTGAAGCCTCTGCAATCTCGCGATCCACGGCCCTGTACTGCAGAAGATGCTGGTACAACACAAGGTCATCCAAGTGGGGCATCAGCTGCGACAGGAGCCACCAGCCAGGCAGGTGCGTAGAGGAGTGCAGTAAATAGTACCACTCTCTGAAGTTTCTGTACCAGCTTGTCGTCGAACTCCAGCTGACCGCTGAACATCAGGAGCTTCGTGTAGTAGATGATCTGAAACGAATATGCACTGTGATGTATAAATACCAATACCACTCCATATAAGTTTGTTTAATGGTAAATTATTTATCTTATTTTTTTCTGGTAGGGACTTCAAATGGCTGTTTGCAGAAGGCAATACAATATTTAACTTCTAATTCAAAATACCAACCTTGGCCATCCACCTTGCATGATGGTAGGCTCCTGGGCACATGAAGTGTGTGCCACGACGTGGCTGGGCCCTGAGTACCAGGAGTGTAATCTCCGCCACTTCTCGGTAGTCTTCTCTGACAAGACCAGAAGTGGTGCTGAGGAACTTGATTGCCTCATCTCGGAGCTCCATCAGCCACGTCACCTCCGCCAAATACTCAATCTCCAGCTCGCGATAAGTCGAGAGGTCGAGCTTGTCCCACCTGAAAGGGGAGTTATGAAAATATTGCATGAAAACAACTGAAGTTTCCCTTTTCGACTGCTATTAACATCATTAGTAGAAGGACGCTGATATCTCAATTGCTCTGAAGGCAAAAAATCATTGGAGAAAACAAATGCACCTTAGACTTGAATTCACCTTCTCAGATACTGGAACAAAGGTTCAGTTGGTGCTGTGGTTCTTCCAAACGCGGTGATGACCACTGCCCCCACAATGAGCTCCATAACGTGATGGCAACAGCCCAGCTGGAAGAGCAGTTTACCAAGCATGTTCTCCAGCCGGACCACCACACCCTGCACCCTCCCTGTATTGGAGGAAGTTGTGTCGAAGCACAGTCCAATCACGTTGTTCTCGCATCCCCAGTCTTTGAGAGCACGAAAGGTAGCCTGGGCCTGGGACAGACTGGTGCCGTCAGCAACAGTCGGAATGGCCAGCAACTTTCCTTCTATGCATTGGGGAGCTCCGGAGATGAGAATCGTCTGGCAGTGCTCCAGTGATCCAAGTGTGTCCTGAAACGTATGTCATACATGCCAATCCATTATCGTCCACTGGAATATGTCAATCCACTGTCATCACTGGAACATGTTAATTCACTGTCATCCACAGTGAGGGCAAAACTGACCTTGATTACTTTACCGTCCCAGTGGATGACAGCATGCCTCGGAGATACGATGGATTTCTGCACAGCTGTCGACACTTCACAACAATGTGCCACTCTTCCACAGCGAGACATGTCCTTCGAGATACTGAATTTGTCCAGGTCTGCGGGTGGATCTGCCGAACGTAGGACTGCCACCACAACACTTGCCACCTATGTGCGAAATTGAAAGGAAATTGACAAGGATGCGTATGGTTTTTATGTGACAAAATAATCACTAAATTTTCTGTCATTACGTCTATTATATCTTTGTCAAGGAAAGATCATTACTGATATATACACACCTGATTATTGGACATCCGGAAGCAATCAGCCACTTCAATAACAGCTGGTGCATTGAGGATGCCATGAGGAAGGCTGATTGATACAGGTGATTCTCTCGGCTGTCAGTATGGTGGTTCTAGCTGTGATTCAGAGTTGCTCGATGATCTGCTTTCTATAGATTCATCGTCACTCTCAGCTTCAGTTCCTAATTTCGTTTTTGAGGTGCCTGGCTCATCACGAGATTGTTGTCTTGATAGTTGCCGTTTTCTCTTGACAACGAACACTATCATTCCCACTCATTGTTGCCTGGTGCAGGCCCCATTGATCCTCATAAAATTTAATATCTTCGTTTGTTGTTGTCAGAGCAGTCGACTTTTCTGTATCTCTTCAATAGCATCAGGAGCTCTAATGTCCCAGAGCTTGTTCAGATTTTCTGAAAACTTCTCCCTGCCTTTTCCCGCGTCACTCTCTCTCATCTTGCTCTTCTGCAGCGAGCACCACTCTTCCCACAGTAACTCCAGTTTTCTTTCGCAGTTACGCCTCATGATCGTCTTTATACGTGCCATGTTCCAAAATGCCAGAACATTGGCCACCGTGTCTTTTACGGTGGCCTTCCTGTCAGTAGTTTCCTGCTTGGCATAGAAGAAGTACTGGAGAACTTGATGGGTGGTTGGCAATTTGGCACCACCAATCGAGGAAGATGGCTGACCAATTAAGAAGACGTCCGTGGCTGACCTTGGAGAAGGTGGTGCTGTTGTTGCTGCTCTCTCTTTTCCAGAATAAGTAACTTTCAGAGTCTTCCCACTCCTGGTTGTTAACAGTTTATCCATTGTACTAAAGTCTAGACTTATCAAACAAGAATCAATTGACACAGTTGATCTGTAAAAAGCAAACTGTGATTAGTAAAAATATTGGTCATAGACATAGCGCGTGTGTGTGATTGGGATTTTAGGATGCGCCAGCTACTGATGCTATGATTACATCCATAACGGGGGACAAATACGGTATTTTAAATTTTAATGTTATTTCTAGGTGAGTGTAACTTCTAAACCACTTGTCCAATCAACTTGGTAAGTATCTGAGAGGATTCAGAAAATATGGTCATTTGATGATTTATCTTTATTCAGTAAAAAATTGTCAATTTGGCCAAATTTCCAAAATTGAAATTTTCAAGGTCGATGCGCGACCCCTAGATATTGATCGATTTTGGTAAAAATGGTGTCAGTGTACTTCCACTGAACCAAATCATGGGAAAAACTTTGACCAGCTATAATTTTTTTAAAAAGTGAAAAGTGATCCACCCTAACATACAGTACAGTACATACATACATATATATACATATATATATTATATATATATATATATATATCCCCCAGTAAAGCACCACCCCTGCTAACCACCATCCACCAGTGTTACAGGCATGAGCCAGACCAGTCTGACTGAGACATATGACAAGCATCATCAAGTTAAGATTATAGATAGCATTGATAATGATAGTACCGTACAATTATACTAACCCTTAAGGATGCTATCTACTTGATCAAACTCTCATCAGAGACCATAAAGAACTGTTGGGCACACATGGGAATTGTACAAAGGGAAAAGATAAACCTATCTGGGAATGACACTGCCCTTGAAATTCATCAGGCTACATTTCCTCAGGACTTCCTAGGACAGTTGAAGAGTATGTAGCAGTTGAAATGAAGTACTGGCAGTCTTTGAAGAGATGATTGAGGAAATTGTACAACTGACAAGACTTCACCAGCCTTGGAAAGTGATGGTAAAAATGAAGAAAATGTGTGTAACATCCAAAAGTGGTGGCAGAAGAGGCTCAACAAGGTCTTTATCAGGTTTGATATTATACAGTCCATCCCTATTATCCTTCATCCCATTATCTATTTTTTAGCTTATTCATCATTAATCAATTGATATCTTCATCCCCCATATCCATTTTTTTGTCCATTCACCCTGAGGTGAAGCAATGCTTATTTCATCATTCATTCATTCATCCATCCACTGTCTGGTGAAGCATCTAGAACTTTCAAACTTCAAATCTACCTTCAATCTGTTCTCTGAATGCCACACTGGATGGTTGGCTCGCATTATTCTAGTTATTATTTGGAGGAATAAATTAAATTTATTTAATGGCCCCTAATCATTCTAACTCCAGTGGTTCTGTGAGTAAAAGGTACAGAACATGTGATGTTGGAAATAAAATTAAACATTAAGCATGCACAACAAGGTGAGCATGGTGTAGATATTGCCAGACATCTTTGAATTCCACCAATGATGGTTAGAGGCACTGTGAAAAAGGTGGATAAATATAAACAATAGACAAAGGTAGCAATTCCTGTTACTACAAAGATAGTAAGAGGTAGGGACTCTTCATTAAAATTGAACTGTTAATAATGTGGATTGCCAAACCCAAAACTCAAAGGCCTTTAAATACAATGCTAATTCAGGAGAATGCCTTAAGCATTCTTAGAGACTTTAAAAATAAGGGTTAGTAGTAGTTTGGACACTGAAAACTTTAAAGCTAATCATGGGTGGTTTGATAGATTTGTGAGAAGGGCTAGATTTCATAACATTCATGTCCAGGGCAAGGCTGCTAGTGCAGATGTTGGAAGCAGCAAATAATTATCCCAAAATTCTTAAAAAATAATTAGTGAAGGAGATTACTGTACCATACACAGTGCTAAACAGATATTTAACAGCCTAGATGAGACAGGACTTTAAAAAGAAATGTCTGAAGAGACATTTCCCAAGCAAAAAGACTAGTACTATGCCTAGTTTCAAAACAGCTTACATTACTGTTGGGAGGCAATGCAAGTATGAATGGCATGTAATTTAATATTTTATGGTGGTCTCTTTCATTCATTAACTGCAATATTACCATAACTGGTAGTAGCTATTATGAAATCCTTTTACTTTTTGGAATGTGCAAGTCATTTTTGACAAACTTCTTGAATTTGGACTAGTCTGCTAAAAATAAATGCAGTTTGGGGTAATCATGCAATTTACAATCCAATTCAATTTAGGTTAGGTTTTGTTTTTTATTTTAGATTTTAAGTGGTGATACCATATCCATGAAGATTTGAATGATTAGTTAATGCAGAGTTGTTAAATCTGCCATATCAGACCACCTTTACACCACTATCAATTTAGTGAAGAATCTGGCTGATCAATTATAGGAATTTTGATTTTGAATCTGAACATAACTAACCTAGTTAATCTTAGTATGTCATCACCCAAATTAAAAAAAACTATATGGCCAAAATCTACATAACTTTTTTCAAATGTACCATTTTTTGTGCAAATACAGTCGACCCTCGACTTAGTCATCACCATCTTATGTAATTTCGAGTTACGAGAAGCCCCCCATTAACTGTAATTGATTCATCTTACATAATTATTTCGCGTTGCGTAATAGCTGCGTAATCACAAACGCAGTGCGCGACCACTCACTGGCAGGACATCAGGTATTTCACATTATTTCATTGTTATTTTTACTGTGCATTATATAAAGTGATACTATATGAAGTGATTAATAATTTGGCAAATTAATAAGTCTAAAATTAATTTTATTATTATTAATTTTTAATATGTATTTTCTTTTACAGATGGTGTTTCTAAATAATAATTATTAATTACCATTATAATTCTGTTTATATACACTGTTTTTATCAAAAAATTTAATTTTATTATTATTTTCAATACTTTTTTGGGGTCCTGGAACAGATTACCCGATTTACATGTATTTTGGGGTTCGACTTGCGTCATTTTTGAGTTAAGTAACTCCTCTCAGAATGGATTAATTACATAAGTCAAGGGTTGACTGTACATTATAAACAAGTTATTACAGGTGATGACATTTCCTTAAGATTTACCCGTAACCTAAATTGAATGACCATAAACTGCATGATTAGGTACCCAATTAGGCATAGCCTAAGAAAGCCATCAAAATCAGACTGCACAGTGTGTAAAGTTCATCAAATACTCCCATTCTTGACAAAATTCTTGCTTTCTAATTTGTGAAAATCTAATGCCATATGAAAACTTATTCTTCATATTTCAGTCTCATGCTGATGTACTTTGAAAAGAATTTTCTTGAATACAGATGACCTCAGCCCACTTAAGAGGGTGAATGGTGATTTTGCCCCAATCCAATACCTTTCTTTGCATGTACTGAAGACTTGCCTAGTTTTACCTAGTTCATTTCATGGGAGAATAAGAAACTAGTCTCGTAGGTCTCCCATCTCTTTTACTTCCGAGTGAGATTTAAAATATAAAATGGTCAAATATTACAAAAGTCCCAGTTATAAGATCTGATCCAGTTTAGACTAGTGATGTTAAAAAATGGGTTTTTTATGTCCATGTTTTTTTGTCATTTTATTGTTTTTTGTTGTTTTTTAATAATTAATATAGATATTGCCAATTTAATTATAAGGTATACTTTTGCAATGATATATATTATAAAAATAAATAAAATAATAAAATAGGCCATATGGTACCAGTATAGAATGTCCTTTTCAGCCTATTTACAGAAAAAACTGGCCTCTTTCTTGCACTGAAAGTCTTGTATCTTGAGATCCGTTAAACTTGTGAGAACACTGGCTGGGAGCTGACTGCCCATTGTCCAACCTTTCCAGGACTCTCCCATCCATGCCTCAGATTTTGAATCTCCCACTTAACTATCCTTTAGACCCTAGACCTGCGATGACATATCCCCCCCCGAGACCATCCATATATATATACACACCCCCATATACATATATACCAATATATACATAAATACTTATATACACATTTATATCTATTGTATACCCCATACACACGCATACATCCAGAATTCCAGATACATACGCATGCATACTCACATACAGTGCCCGCGAAAAGTATCCGATCACCCTTGAAATTTGTATTTTTTACATAAAAAACAATGTTTAAATGTATACTAACCTTATATTAGTATTTTGTCATCTGTCCTTTGGTTTGGATGACTTGTTCTAGACGTTTTGGCATGGATTTAATCAAGTTTTGACAAACTTCCACTGATATTTCCTTGCACCATACCTTTTTGATGGCCTCTTGTAATTTTTCGACTGAGCCAGTGTCGTGGCATTCAACCTTATTTTTTATTATTAGCCACAGATTTTCTATCGGATTGAGATCTGGACTATTACCAGGCCAATCCAAAATATCAAATGTATTGTCAGTAATCCATTTTGTCACTATTTTGGCCCTGTGACATGGTGCACCATCATGCATGTATGTTTTTGTCCTTTGGATTGCCATTGCCATTGGAAGTTTATCCTGTAGCATTGCTAAATACCGTGCACCATTCATAGTTGTGTTCTTCGGAAGAAAATATAAGTTTCCACGCCCATAGTAACCGAAACAACCCCAAACCATCACACTTGGAGGGTGTTTCATTGTCTTTAGGGTGTATTTAGGGTCCATCCTATTTGAGCCAATAGGCCGGCGAACCTTTTTTGGACAACTTCTGAATGTCAAAAATGTCAACTCATCGCTAAATAAAACCTTCTTCCAGTCATCAACAGTCCAATGAATGTATTTTTTACAAAATGCGACACGTTTTTTACGCATTTTTTCATTAATGAACGGTTTCTTAGCAGCATGGCGAGATGGTAATCCGAGTTCTTTTTGGAGCCGCTCCTGGATAGTTCGTTCAGAAACACCAGATAACAAATTATTCATATTAAATTTTATTTCTTTCGCAGTTATTGTTGGGTTTTTCAATACTAAACGTTTCCTAAGTTTGTCTGTTCGCGAATTTGTTTTTCTCGGTCTGCCAGATCGTTTTTTAGGGACTGGCGTGGTTAGGCCACCATTGTTCTTAGCCCGTGAACCAATAAATTAACGGTACTTTGGGATATGTTTAATTCCTTAGCTATCTGTCTCTGTGATTTCCCACATGCATGCAAAGCAACAATAGCACCTCGACAATCACTCTTAAGTTGTTTTTTAGCACACATTATATATAAATTTTATTTACACCACTTTCTGTAAAAAAAAAAAATATCAAGAAATTTACACAAACAGTGAAATCTGACAAATTTGAGACACAGCCACCCGCAACGAAGGCTACCAGAACACTAATTTGAGAATGCGTTGGATAGCTCTCATATCAGCGAGCAACCTCAAAGTTACCAGATGTCGCTAGAACAAATAGAAAGTGAATTACGTGTCTCTGAATATCAAGGGAAAATATTGTATTTTCTTGAGTGATCGGATACTTTTCGCGGGCACTGTAGTATTCAAAATATGAATTTCCAACCTATTTCAACCAAATCAAAACAACCATGTTTTTTACATTAAAATAAATATTACATTACATTTGGAAAACATGAAGCCACTTGGGCCTATCGAGGTAATCCAAGTCATGAGCTACATTTTTTAATAAAATCATGCAAGCTGTCAAACTCAAGTCAGACAATTAATATACAACTATTTATTACCACCATAGCCTATATAACTGAAGCAAGAATATATACACTATATATACAATCTACAAACTCTCTCTTTTACTCATGAAAGTCTAAATTTTGCTTAAAATTAACTAATGAGCTACTGTTTACCACATCACATGGCAAGTCATTCCAAAAATCTACTAATATATGACTGAAAAAGTATTTTCATAGATCAAGTCTACAAGTTTTTTTGGTAATTGTTACTTTTCAGCCCAGACTGCTATTTCCCATGAAACCTAAGTTTTTCTCATGGTTTTTGATGTGATTCATGTGAATCTGACCTTCATTTCCATCAGAAATGACCAGTTGTTAAGATATACCCCATCCCCTACCCTATCAATATTTGGGAACCTGTGGGAAATGGTTTGGGGGGGGGGGGTGAAAAGCGCGTCATTTCCAACGAAAATGAAGGTAAGAATGTCATGAAACATCAAAAACCATGAGAAAAACCTAGGTTTCATGGAAAACCTAACCCCTAACCTAACCAGTAAATTTATAGTTTCAACCACAACTTGTTTTGAAAAATAAAAATTAGGTTTTCCAGTGGTTTCTGATATGATTCATCCAAAAATGACATTCATTTCCATTGCAAATTACTCGTTTTTGTGATTTCCTCCCCTGACAATATGGGGGAATGCGTGGGGGGGATCAAAAATGAGTGATTTATGACGGAAATGAATGTCATTTTCAGATGAATCACATCAGAAACCAACGGAAAACCTAGGAACGAAACCTGGTAAATTTGCAGTTTCAGCCTCAATTTGTTTTGAATATGAAACTTATGTTTTTCCTATGTTTTTTGATGCAATTCATTCGAATTTGGCATCCATTTCCATCGCAAATCACTCGTTTTTGAGATCCCCCCCCCCCCCCCCCCCAACATCAAAAGCCAAAAACGAGTGATTTGCAGTGGAAATGGATACCAAATTTATTTGAATGAATCGCATCAAAAGACAGGAAAAACAAGTTTCATAACCCAACCAACTCAATCCAATCCACTGGATTGAGTTGGGTTGGGTTATGACAGTGATAAGATAAAAGATTCCTTCAGAATCAGTTCCACAAAACAATTCCTTCAGAATCCAGCCATAAATTAGTTTAAAAAATATCATGACTTGACCTAACCAGTCAATGTTATTCCTAAAAAATTTATGAATCACTTCAAACGGAGTAAGAGCACAACCTTCACACACTGTACCCATGGCTAGACAGACAATATGGCAGACCAAAAATTATTATATTTATTATCTCTGTTATTATCCATTTGCGATGGAAGTGGTATTAGAAAAAGTTGTCCAAAATGAAGAGATACAGCTAAATAACATCAAATATGCAGTAATCAAGTTATGGTTGAAACTATAATAATACTACCTAACTAACCTAAAAGTACCTAACCTAACCTAAATGTTATTATATTATCATTTTAGCATCAGAAATTCAAAAAATAAATATAAAACCCTATACCGATCAATTTGTGATGTGATCTTTAATTCTCTTCAACAAAATAACTCTTGTAAACTAAACATTTGCGACGGAAATATTATTGATAAACATTTTGTACCTGTTGAGACAATGTAGAAACCCTCAAAATTATCGGGAAACATTCTGGGCTGAAAAGTAACTAATACCATCTTTTTTCTAATGAGTTATCCCATCAGTATCTAGTGAGAAAAAGTTACGTACATCTAAATTGTTCAAACCTGAAACATTTTAAACATCTGTATCATATCTCCCCTCATACAATGTCTCAAAACTAAACATACCTAATTCCTTTAATCTATCCTTGTATTCCAATCTTCTTAGGTTAAGGATAAGCTTGGTTACCCTACATTACACACCTTCAAGCATTTGAATTTCTAATGTCATTCTTAAGGTCTACCCATTGTGAAATAAAGAAACTTTGTTCACACCTTCCACAGTAGGCTCAAATCACCAATTTCCATTTTCTCATTAATTTCAACTAAAACTCTAATTTAAGATTTCTTCCCACTTGAGCTAAAACAATCCTCCCATCAGGCATATACCTTTTTTGGAAAAAACTACAATATGCCATCAAAACAAAAGATTTTTTTGCAGTCTGGCACCAAGCTTCCAAGGGATACCATACTAGAGCATTTTCATAACTAAATCCAATCCATGATCTTGCAAACCTACTGTACCCTTGGCCTATCAGTGGACCTAAAGCAAAAGCACTCCCTGTGTAATTTTATTATTTATGATCAGATTTTTTTTATGAAATTTTTAAGGATAATCCTTAGGAGCGCTCTATTTTTCAATATTAAACATACACTCATAAAACATATACCATTTGAAAGCTCACATTTTTCCCGAGTCTAAAAATGTAGTAATCCAAAAGTATCAATAGCAAGTAAAAAGTAACACGGTTTAATTGTTTAATGTGTGACGTAATTAGTGATGTTAAAAAACGGGGGGTTTTTATGTCCATGTTATTTTTTTTGTTTTTTATGGGTTTTTTTAATAATTAATATAGATATTGCCAATTTAATTATAAGGTATACTTTTGCAATGATATTATAAAAATAAATAAATAAATAATAAAATAGGCCATATGGTACCAGTATAGAATGTCCTTTTCAGCCTATTTACAGAAAAAAAACTGGCCTCTTTCTTGCACTGAAAGTCTTGTATCTTGAGATCCGTTAAACTTGCGAGAACACTAGCTGGGAGCTGACTGCCCATTGTCCAACCTTTCCAGGACTCTCCCATCCATGCCTCAGATTTTGAATCTCCCACTTAACTATCCTTTAGACCCGCAATGACATTCCCCCCACCCCCCACCCCCCGAGACCATCCATATATATACATACACATACACCCATATACATATATACCAATATATACATAAATACAGTACTTATATACACATATTTATATTTATTATATACCCCATACACACACACACATCCAGAATTCCAGATACATACGCACGCATACTCACATATATACCTACACAAACTCATACACCTCTATTTCGCCCTTTCATTACCTCCAAGATCATTTAGCACATACAGTAATATCCATACAGCCAAAAGAAACTGATTAAGCACAGACAGAGCAGCAAAGCTAGTATTTATATCCCAAAATGCAAAATTCCAAGAAAGTGAAGTAAAACATGGTGCTACATTGGCTTCATCAACATCCAAATCTGCAATAAGTACCAGTACCTGTGATATTGAAACTATATGCTCTAATCAATCTAGTGATAATGATTCTTCAATGGAAATAGAATCAGATAATGAAAGTTAAACAGCATTAGGTTAACACAAAGGTTAAACAAAGATGAATATTTTTATTTTTTCTATTTGGAATTATATATATATATATATATATATATATATATATATATATATATATATATATATATATATATATATATATACATATATATATACAGGGTGGGCCGTAAGTTTCCATACATAGGAAAAATAAACATTTTTTTATGGATAACCATTTTTATTTATATAATATGCTCTACATGGTTGCCATTGTTTTGAAAACACATTTCAATACGTGTTCCCCACTGTTGATGAACACGCATTAGCACAGTTGACATTATGCTTGTAATGGCGTTGGTGATACGTTCCTTTAGATGATTTATGTCTCGTATCTTTTCCTGATACACCATGGCCTTCAAGTACCCCAAAGATAGAAATCAAGGGGGGTGAGATCTGGGGATCTGGGAGGCCACTCCACAGGACCACGCCGACCAATCCAAGCATCCGGAAACTGCTGATCCAAATACCAACGCACGTGAAGACCATAATTTAAATTTTCCTATGTATGGAAACTTACGGCCCACCCTGTATATATATATATATATATATATATATATATATATATATATATATATATACACACTGGTATTCTTGCCAATCACAATATATATTGTTTTATACCAGTATTATGTATTTTTTATTATGTATATTATACCAGTACCTGTGATATTGAAACTAGCATATATGCTCTACCCAATCTAGTGATGATTCTTCCATGGAAATGAAGGTTAAATAACATTAGGTTAACAATTTTTTAAAGGTTCAAAAAAAGGTGAATATTTTTTTTTCTATCTGGAATATATATACTGGTACTCTTGCCAATCACAATTATGTACGGTATATTGTTTGAAATGAGGAAGAATGTTTTATGTTCTAGTTAAAAAAAATATATATATATATAAAAAATGAGGGTTTGTTTTTCCTTTCTATTACAGTAGTCCCTCGCCATATCGCGGTTCACATTTCGCGGACTCGGTGCATCGCGTTTTTTTCTAGCCGAAATAAAATACGTACTCTAATTGAGTTGACAAAGAACCGCGAGATAGGAAAACCAGCAAAGCTTGTGCTGCTTGAGCTACTTTGCCTATATGATACCGTACACGGCACACCATTGGCCGATGGATGAGACGCGACCAATCAGAGCACGCTGTTCAGTATCCTGGGCGCTGATTGGCTTAGCGTTCGTCGCATCTCGATCTGCAGCCTACCGAAGCATTCAGCATCTCGCCTTGCTCAGTTTGCTTCCACGTGTTATTCATTTAGAAGAGATGTAATGCTCTTCTTTGCTGTGCAGTACATTCATCTCATCATCGTCATCACCTTCATCGTTCAGTACTGCACAGCTAATTCATCGTCATCGTCATCATTCAAGTTTTAGTATCTTCGCTGGTGAGTACCCATACGAAATTTTAATGTTGGTAAAATTATTAAAAAATACTGTATATACAAATGTTTTCTTTTTAAAATACTGTTAGTCTCTTTCATACTCCGAGTGTAGAAAGTGTTTATAAGAGCGTGGGAAAGGTTTATAAGAGTGCGGGGAGGGTTTATAAAGGCGTAAAATACGTAATAAACATATCGTTTCTACTTCGCGGATTTTTACCTATCGCGGGGGGTTCTGGAACGTAACCCCCGCGATATTCGAGGGAATACTGTATATACTTTTTGTATGATTCAGTTTTTCTAAAAGATGACTATATGTACTAGGTATAACCGTATAAGCATGGTAGTATAGTAAATTATAGGTAATACTAATATACTTATTAGATTAAAGGAAGAAAAATATGGAATAAGTTTAAAACAAAAAATAAAAAAAAGACTATCTTCGTTTTAAACAAAAAAAATGACAAAAAAAACGACTCACATCACTAGACGTAATTAATTATATTATAAAGGTTGGCTAAGTTATAAATCTTCAGTCTGTGTTGTAAGATGGTATTTTTGGTAATTGCTACGCTAACCTAACATGAATATATTACATTATCATTTGTATAATTTAGGTCTCAGGGGTACAGGGGCAGAGCCCCCATAAAGATCAGGCATCACAAATTGATCAGTATAGGGTTTTATATTTAAACCTAAGGTTATTCATTTTTTGACCCAGTCTCTTTTTATAACGAGAGCAAACTTTTCTGGTCAATTTTGAGGTGTTTTGTATGAATCTGACATCCATTTCCTGTGTAAATATGATTTTTAAGACATCGTCATCTTGAAAACTACGCATTTACACAGGAAACAGATGGCAGTTTCGTACAAAACACCTCAAAATTAACCAGAAAAGTTTGCACATCATTATTTTCATTTAAACTAATAAATTTAAACGAAAATATGACTTAACCCTTTATTACCTAAATATTTTGTAGGGTTAAGTAATGAATGCGTGTATTCAAAAGGTTAGAAATTTGTCCTTTTCGGCAGTAAAGGGTTAACCTAACCAATCATCAAGGGTGTACAATTGACCTAACCAGTGTCACGTACTGAACTATCCACAAAACATTAGGCCCGATCAATTCATGATACGTGATCTTTACTGGGGCTCCACCCCCATACCCCCCAAGACCTAAATTATACAAATGATAATGTAATAACATGTGCCAACCTTGCATTGTTAGTCCGCTAAATTTTGCATGCCCTTAAACTAAAATGACACGTTTACCTTCTGGTCTTTTCTTAAAATATAAGCACTATTGCATTTAGGGCAGGTCACAAATATCTTAATTATTCCATAATTGAAAAAAAGGTCTAAACTCTTATCTTCGAGGGCAATATGGTGGATCACGTCTTCAAAATCAAATATGCATAACTGACACATCATACTTAGTCACAAAAAAAATGAACTGAACAGACGAACAATTACTAAAAATGATTTACTTGTAAAACAGGACAAATTGAATTACGCAACTTAGCCAGAATCACCAAAAATAAGAAATATTCACCAAATAGTTTATATATATATATATATATACACGGTGAACCAAAAGTAGGTGGACAATAGGTTGAATACGGTTTGTGTTATATTATATTATAACTATGGTGTTCATTATAACTATGGTGTTCATCATAACTATGGTGTTTGTGTTATATTATATTAAATATTATAACTAAATTTATTTAAATTTTATTTTGTATTATAGTATACAAAAAAATTAAATATGTATTCTCAAAATAAACGTTATCATTTACTGTCCACCTACATTTGGTTCACCCTATATATATATATATATATATATATATATTGAACCCCGCAAGGGGGTTCTAAGCTCGTGCTCTTGAGTGCTCTTTGTGCTCGTTTGTACGTGCTTGTTCCTGGAGGTTTCACGTGCGCCCTCCCGGCCCTAGCACCCAAGGATGATGGGGCTCAACCCTGCAGTCCTTGGTCTTTTTCCACTTCGACTGTCCCCTCCACCCTTTCTTTTTCCTCTGTCTTTCCTCTCACTTTTTCTTTGTTTTTCCGCTGAGATATGCCCTTTAAATAGAGGCGAATCGGTTCTTCCTGAACTAAAAAAAAAAAAAAAAATATATATATTGAAAAAACACCAAAAATAAGAAATATATTTTAATAAAAAAATGCATTTTATACAAATTTGCATAAGAATATATATATTTTCTTATTCAGTTTTGATTGGTTATTCAATATATATTGCTGTTGTAGCTGGGTGTGACTGGGTCAAAAAAACGAATAATAACCAAACCTAGTTACTTTTTATTTGCTATTGATACTTTTGGATTACTATATCTTTAGACTCAGAAAAATGTGAGCGTTCAGATGATATACTGTATGTTTTGGGAGTATGTTTAATATTGAAAAATGGAGCGCTCCTAGAGACTTACCATTTTTAATATAGAGGTTTTCAAATACCAAGAAATATTTCAAAATTTTAATATTTTGAAGAAAACTCAATTTAAAAAAAAAATTTCCAATGAAAAAAATTACATTTTTTTTAGATTAATATAGTACTTGCAAAAGGATATGCAACCTCAATGTTATTCCGATGTCCGCCATTGAAGGCCCGGTTAGGTCAACTGTATGCCCTTGACAATTGGTTAAGTAGTGTTATTTTCGTTAACACTAACAAAAATAACCCAACCAGTTGTCAAAAGCATACAGTTGACCTAACTGGGCCTTCAATGGCGGATATCGGAATAACATTGAGGTTGCATATCCTTTTGCAAGTATATTAACCTATAAAAAATTGAAGGACCAGTTGGATTAACTGTATGCCCGGTCTTTTTTTTTTTAAATGGTGTGCAGTTATTCTGATGTCCGCCTTGAAAACCTCTACATTGAAAATTTCATAAAAATCTGACTAGAAATAAAGAAATTACACGGGGTGCTTTTGCTTTAGGTGCGCCTTAGAATTATTTCATTTTTAGTTCAACATCGGCAAATTTTAGGGGTACGAGCCAGAACTTCGGGAGGGATCAATTGCCCTCACTTGGTTCGGCCAATAACAGGGATATACTATCAGAATCAGATTCAGAGTGCCCTAACACGCCGCACTACTCTGCAAGATGCAAATCAAGTGAAGGTTAGTTGAAGTGTTACTTCGAAGTCAAAGAGCCTAGGGCCCAGCTTTCTAAGGTTATTGTTATTGTCGAGTTTAATTTGGACTTAGCACAGTTACCAGAAAGGATCATTGATATATGAAAATGAAAATGAAAAGGTTTATTGACAAATCTTATTAATACAATGACAGTTCATATACTAAGGATAGAAATATATACAATTGATTAGAAATAATACTGCACTGTCGAAGTTAAGTGGAGCTACAGACAGACATTTTCGTACCAAGAAGTCCATAGCTTAGAGGATAAATGGCAGGACTCATGGATAGCTTGGATGATTGGGTTGGTTGATTTTTTAATTCTTTGCATTAGACTGTGTTGAGCACGTCTTGTTACCTCCGGGAAGCTCGGGACATTGCGGGTAGCAAACATTTGCGAAGCTGAGCATCTCGGGGGTAATTTATGTAAGAGTCCAAAAGACCTGTTGTACAGCAAATTTAGGGTTCTGCTAGAACCTTTTTTTATAATTCACCCAGAGTTGCTGACCGTATATATTACTGCAGAAAGTACGAAAGAGTGTGTCTTTAGCTTCACTTGTACAGATATATATATATAATATACAGTACATAATTTATATATAATTTTAAGTTTGGTACACTAGCGTACATAAGGGGCGGTAAAGGGGGCCTGGGCCCCGCACTGCATTTCCTGATTCTAAAAGTGAGTATTACTAAAAACTATATCAAACAAACAAACACTTTATTTCAGACTCAACAGGTACAAACATTATACACGAGGTCCATAGAAGATTAAGAGATTGTTCTCTGGAGCACTGACTAAGTACGCCAGTGAATCACTGTGCATAATGAACATACAATTGCCTACGCCAATGCTTCCAGTTTTCAGATTTATAAAATATATCGGAGACCAGTCCACTAACCATGGCTTCTATTATCTTATTGACTGACTCACCAAGCCTAGTGATAAATCTAAATACAAAATTGCGAATGACACTGGCACAGTTAGGCACCTTAAACAGTATCAAAACTATAAATTTGGAAAAGATACTAGGAGTAATGACAATGATCAAATATTCATAATATGAAGAGTATTCTAGCATAATTAAATGGAAAATTTAATATTCAGTCAATTACAGTACAATGCATAATAATAATAATAATAATAATAATAATAATAATAAATCAGATGGAAAATTTAGCATTCAATCAGTATCAAAATGTGGCCACAAAGATATCAATTTATCTATCAATAGATATGATCAATGACATTTAAACATTGTGCACAGGTGAGAAATGGGATAGACTTTTAGTCACAGTATTCAGTCCAACAGTCTTGGTCTAAGATAATTTTGATAAACATCCTACCTATTAGAAATCACTGACAGAGAGGCTGAGAGATGTATAAGAAATGACAGTGGAATAAATAAATGAGATAAATAAATATACTATCAAGATATTTTATGATACCTGTACTGTTTTTAACATACTGTAGATGCGTTCACATCAACAAGGATCTATCTATCTATCTATCTTTATCTCTACCTACAGTATCTATCTGTCTATATTTGTCTATCTATCTATCTATTATATATATATATTATATATATATATATATATATATTATATATATATATATATATGTCTCCCATCTGTACATCCAGTGTCAATGCCATTCTTGGCTCGATGTTCTCATGAAAAATATTTGACACAGTTACTAAATTGCTTGATTTAGTTCGTACGTATTGTAAATAAGATAATACATGTATACTTGTTCCAATAAAGGTATATGCTTACTTTTATTCTAGTAATTAAATTAACATTTGGTAGCAGTGAAACAACAGTGGCCGTTTCACCACCTCCTGATTCTAAAACACTGACATATGTTTATAATAAAGTTTTTCTATTAGCAAAAGTATATTAATTTGCAGCTTTGCTTAATGTTAGCAGCTTCTTTATGTTTTCAAATATAAATCATATAAATTCAATATTGCTAGCCTATGTTTCATAATCATAAGTGACTATGAAGTCTGTACAGTAGATATCATATAATTTAGTTTTATGAGAATTAAACCAATATTAGACATTTAACATCGAAATAACTCAAAATGTTATTATGATGCTGAAGTGACCAGGATAAGCAACAGCCACTGCATATGAAAATTCTACAATACTTTGTGTATATAATTATGAGGAAGATAACATGTTAATCTATATCGCTCTTGCTTTGTGCATTTCAACATTATTTTAGAGAGCTGATAATTCGTCCCCCCCCCCTCCCTTAGGCAAATCCTGCGTACGCCCCTGGTTCGGTACAATGACATAAAGTACGATACAATAATTTATGCAAATATACAGTTACTCTTTCCTCGAGTTCTAATTACCGTTTACCCATTAATTCTGTTTATGAATAGAAGAATATATAGTTATCCTTTTTAGTTGTCATTATGCTTACTTTTTTCCTGGAGTGTTATTTTCATAGTACAATTTTTCTTCTAACTTTTTACTTTAAATACAATCACTGCGTACAAACATTATTGCCAGAACAAATATGTAAATTCTTATTATACCCTCACCGGATCCGAACCGACTTCCGATGATATATACTATATATTAGAACTTAAGAGTATAAGTAGCATAAGGATAACTTAAAGTCACCATGGCCTTTCTAGGTTATCCAGGGCTAAGATAAGAACCGAATTATCCTAAATACATAGTGTGATGTTTTACTTCATAACATTAGAACTGTACAAAGAATTCCAGCTATTTACAAGGCTTCCCTTTAAACCGCTCTTAGGTCCATGAGATTGGGTCTTATATATTCGTGTGTGTATATATATATATATACATTTTAACTGCAAACACGCAGTATAATTAACGTAAACAACGACGCTTGTAAGGAGAATATTCCGCGCAAGATGAGGAGGAAGAACGAAACAAATGAAAAAATGAGATAACCACCAGGGAATCGAACCCGGGATCTTCCGATTGCCGGTCAGATATGATAACCATTACACCATGGGCCTCACTCGAACAAATGCCGTAATTCTCCTACATACGCGCAGAAACCAATGCCCCAAGGGGGCACCTCCCGCATGCCGTACATTATATACATTCCCTGGTGGTTATCTCATTTTTTCATTTGTTTCGTTCTTCCTCCTCATCTTGCGCGGAATATTCTCCTATACAAGCGTCGTTCTTTACGTATATATATATATATATACTGTATATATGATCCATGTCCCAAAGCTGGATCCTGTCTGCTTTGCAGATAGCTGGTGAGGGAAGCTATATTTATGGGACCTCTTTGCGATATATATATATATATATATATATATATATATATATATATATATATATATAATATATATATATATATAATAATATATATATATTATATATATATATATATATATATATATATATATATATATGGGAATGAACTCAGAATATATATATATATATATATTTTATGTGCTCGTGCGTAATAAAAATCTGAAAAGTTTCATATCCTCGTGTTATTAGCGTTATTTGTCGATGTTATTCTTTGCCTACGTAATTATCCTCTTTTTCATTTGTCGATGTAATTTTTAGGTCGTCGTCGTTTACCATTCGTCATCATCGTCGTCCGTAGACTCGGAGGAGTCACTTTCACTATCGTCGCTCCCTCTGCACGCTTTTCCCCTGTCCTCCAACACCTTAGCCAAAGAATTTATGATGACATTTGAAGCCGAAAACGTCGGGTTCGGCTTCGGATGATCGCCTTCGTCGGTGTCCACCTGTCACAACGAATCGTTAATGAAGCCAAATTTACTAAATTAACTAAAGCATTTTAAGTTACTTTCATAGTATCTATGGTATATTATATTTTTGTAATGATCATGAGGGAATTTAAGTAATATATCATGCATTATACTTGCTATAACATAGGATATTGTAATTTAAAATGAAGCCTTTTTAAAACGATTTTCGCACTACATACAATCACGCAAAAGGTGACATAGTTTTTCTTGATAAAACACAACATAAACGGACCGAATGGTCGGCTTCTCATTCTTAAAAGTAAGCTGAAGCATGTTTAAAAATAAATTCGATCTAGAGACTCAAGCGAACCTGATAAAGTTCACTTTGCCTCTTCCTTTATAAATATTCACCCGAGCTATACTGAAAGTAAAGTTGATTTAGAAATAAATAATATTCATTTACGCGAAACTTGTAAATTAAAATGCCTTATATTTTAAAAGGGAGTAACAAATAACAATGCTGTTAAATATTTACATGTTTAAGTTTGACTTTCGGATTTCTTATCTCACTTAGAAGATCGTTCCTGGAAGGGTTTCATTTACTTCGTTAGCACTTGAATTCTGAAATCATTTAAAATAATATGTAATACACAGGGCCAGATTAACCATTATTATTATTAAACTAATAAAGCTGTAGCCTTAGGCCCTAATTTTTATATCATAAAAACCCTAAATCTTTGTCACAAGGTTGGTTAAGTAATATCATATATAACTGCATAATTATACTTCAGAGAAGGAAAATAAGAGGTTTTTAGCTGTAGTTAAGATTTTTTATGTCATTATATCTGATCGTGTATTATTGTCGATATGTACTATGTACAGTATGATTTTTATCCATTTTTGTATGATTGGCTTCAATGGATTAATATGTTTTCGAAATTGCTTTTCAGACGTTGGGAATTTGGTCATAGTGTAATGATCATTCAGCATGTCGAAGAAAGGGGGGTGTTTTGTTTGATATCCAGTTTAAAGTCAGGAAAGAAAAAATTATTCTCTATTTGAATTGTATGCTGCTTTTTTTAATGTACATAGCTTTGATTTTTGTTAGTTGTTAAATTTGAATAAATATACATTTCTATTTGTTTGAAAATGTTATGAATTATATACAATATATAATACATATATAGGCCCTTCCCTCTTATTAGCCTTAGGCCCCTCTCAGCCTTAATCTGGCCCTAGTAAATTGGTAATACATTAATATATTATAAACAGGCAGATGATGTTGACTTATTTCTTCTCCCTCTCACAGTTTGCTGATACTATATTAACAACTTTTATCATATCAATAAATTTTAATGTTATAAAATATAAATAAGAAAATTACAAATGACTGCTTACGGTTCCGATGGAATCAAATAGATAAAAAAGTATTCTCATCAGCCACTTTAAATTATGTAACTTTTAATGTATTTATATGGAGCCTAATGATTATTTTCCTACATGTAAAAAAAGGCAATCTGGAATATTTTTTAATTACAATTATGTTAATGAAAAAATATACGAAAAATAATAATTCATTTTTTTTCTTCGTAGGACTTTAGTATCAATGTCACATATATTCTGAAGGCAAAGTTCTCCATCAAATTTCATTTTCCTAATTTCGTTTCTAAATATTTGTGAGAAGCACGAATCTATATTTGAAGTAAAAACATGACCTTAATTAATAACCTTCTCATTGATATCTGACGAAGCGAATGACTTGATTGGCGGGGTTGGGGGATGAGTCTGAGGGGTTATGTTTGGTGATGGCTGAGGTGGAGCAGGAGGAGGAGGAGGAGGAGGAGAAGAAATCGACAGTCCCATAGTAGGTTTCCGAGCTTGAGGGATAGTCGGGGGTGAGGGCGACTGAGGCTTGGCCATCGGTCCTTCGATTGATGTCGGTTTGGAAAGAGACGGAAGAGGAGGCAAATGCTTCTGCTTCGTTTTTTCTGCAAATAAATGCTAGCTGCTATAATACAGTATATTTTAATGCTAGAATCAAAACAGAGGTAAATAAACGCTACACAGAGAATTGTCTCGAAAATTAATTTCTAAAATAAAAAACAACTAAAGGTAAGTAAGAGAAGTATATAGATTTTTCCTGAATCATCTCCAACTGAATAAAAATATGGAACCCTATCATTTAGATCAGTGTAATCATTTTAGAAAGCTGGAAAAGTCAATACAGGGCGTAGCGAAACAAAATCGAAGCGCATGAACGTCGACTTGCATAAAGTCGAACCCAAAATTACGAATATGTGTAAGGTCGAAAAATTAAGTCTTACGCAGGCCTATTTAATTCATGTTAATTTAGCTTAAATTAGGTTGGTTAGGGTAGATTAGATTAGGTTACATTATGCCCGGTTAGGTTACGCTAGATTAAGTTGGGCCTGGTTACGTTAGGTTAGTCATTTTCGCTTGAAGTCTGAAATGCATAGAGGTTAGTAAATTATATATCTACTGTATATGGGTCGAACTGAAATAATGTTGACATGCATAAGATCGAATGTCGACTTTAATGTAGCTCGATTTTGTGCGTGTAATTCGCTATAAAATGGGAAAATGGGAGCATCGCCTGGTTTCAGAGTCAGTGCTCCTACCGGTTATTGCACTTAAAATGTATTCATATGCAATTATTTTTGTTTTAATTACACTTATAACTATATACAGGCGTACAATATGCTATAAAATAAAAGGAACTATACAACAGTACAGAATTTGCCTTACTACAGAAACTTTGCTACCAAATATAGATGCGGACTATTTTGAGCCTCGTTTGTATACCTTTCGTCGCAACATCAGATGGTGAAGAATTGCGCAAGCTTGCTTTCGATTTAATTTTTTTGAGTTTTTTATAAACTTTATGGACGCCTCCGTGCTTTTCGATGTAGTTGAGGAACACTTGTTTGGCTTCTGGGTCCTCTAGTTCCGTTTCTTTGATGTTCGACTGCGACAAATTGAAACATAGTCAAATTCATTCCGTTTCATATCATATGCATATAGATGGAAATAGAAAAAGCATTAAAGTGGGAACTAGGAGCTAGTGGGGCTCGAAACCGGGTCACGTGATTTCAAAGTCAGTGCTCTATCCTATGGACAACGCAATTTAAAATCCATAAGATGGCGTAGAGAAAGAACGTCGACTTGCGTAATGTTGACTTGTATAAAGTCGACCTGCGTAAGTCGCCACTAAAAATTTCTAAATATACGTAATGTCGAATGGTTCGACCTTTTGCAGGTCAACTTAATTCATGTTAAATTAATTTAAATTAGGTTACGTTAGGTTATATTATACCTATTTAGGTTACGCTAGATTGGGTTAGGTTTGAAACGTATACGTAGGCTAGTCATTTTCATTTCAATTATTAAATAAACTTTACAATTTCACTTAAAATCTTAAATATGAATACATAAAATCGTAAAATATCGAACTGGAATTAGGTGTACAGGCATATAAGGACGAAAGTCAACATTATGAAATTCGACTTTGTTTATGTAATTCTCCTAAAGCAGTGATGCCTACCCAGCGGCCCGCAGGCCGAATACGGCCCGCCAGTAGTTTCTATCCAGCCCTCCATGAATCAATCAAAAATAAAAATGTTTTACTTATATTTTTCAAGCGTTGTTAGCCAAGTTTTATTCAATAAAATAAATGATTCGCACTCGATTATTGTTGATGTTGTTATGATCACAAAATATAACAATAAACTCAGTAATACTCATGAACATGGGCGTCGATTGCGGGGAGGATGTAGGGGACATGTCCCCCACCTCACTTTTTACAAAGGGGGGGACAACCTACCAGTTGTTCCCCCAACTTTCGTAGATGAATTGCTATAAATGCTAACTATTAATGGCACCTAATAAGACGTTATACGTCGTATTATATGCATATACAAATGTAATAGCAATATTATAAATTATTGTCATGAACACCAGTGTATATTTATCAAGAAATTTAGCAGTCAATTTGCATTTTAATAATTGCACGTAGCATTTGTGTGTTCTTGGTCATTAAGTACGCGAAATGGAAATATGTTAAATAAACGGTTTTGTTACGTATCATTTTCTTTATATTTCACGAACATATTTTGTTATCAGTTTATGTACATTGACCTCCGTTGTCTACGGGTAATAAAATATTTATTTCGGTTAAACATATGTGTGATATTATGTTACATGAAAGGTTAAATATTATAAATAGTTTGTATCGCGTTTCTTATTTCTGCCAAAAAAAAATGTTTAAATAAAGGAAGACATAAAATGATTAAATACAATTGAGTTTGTTTCAATATGCTGAGAAAAATACAAAAAATGGGTAAATGGTAAATTACGACATTTATATATTACACGCAACAGCTACTCAGAGTATTGTTTGATTCGCTGTTTGAAGGCGAAGTGCCCCCCCCCCCCCCCCCACACACACACACACTATTTTAGAGCAATCGACGCCCCTGCTTATGAATCAACTTTTTCATTTAATCTTTGCCTGAATATGACTGACTACTTTCGAAAAGGTTTCCTCGACAGTTTTCAGATATTGAAACACATCACAAAAAATAAAATTATTTTAAAACTTCTTTTAATATAAACTTTGAAGATACCGAACCATCCTCACAGTTGGAATTTGATTAATTCCTTTCACCGCGGTGTGTGCTTCACTCGAAAACGTGGAAAAGAATATAAGTGAAAATACACACTGCGAAATAAATAAATATAAATATACACTCAGTATGCAGGGTGTCAAAAAAGTCTTTAAAGATTTTATACATACAACTATTTAGTTAACACCATTATACAGAGAAGTGTTCAAATGATGAAGCAAATCAAACAAAAAGTCTATAAGAATTTTATTCATACAAATATTTTGTTAAATTGTAATCCGCTATGATACATTTGTGGATTCTCTCTGTGAAACTCTTCATTGTTTTTCTGAACATATCTGCGGCCAAGGGCATTCACATTTGGATAGATGGAATCAGAGTGTAGAGTTTGTCACGCAAATAAGCCCAAAGCCAGAAATCACATGGGGTTAAATCAGGTGATCTGGCTGGCCACTCACTGGAACTTCGCCGCCCAAGCCCTCTTCCTTCGAGGCTGGTATCCATCAAGGTTGGCGTTCCATCATGTTAATAAAGTCAATTCCTGCCAACGTCATTAGTAAATTGTGGCAAAACTTTGTCTCTCAGTACTTGGCAATAGCGTTTTCCATTCATCGTATCTCTTGATATGTCAAAGGAAACGAGCCCTGAATAACCAATGCACATCCAAACTGTTAGTGTAGCCGTTTTAACTGGTTCACCCAATCGTATTCTGGGATATTTTTCGCCCAGTAGTAAACGTTGTACGTATTTGTTTCCTTTATTCGTTAAACCAAAGACATTCATCAGAAAATTTGACCTTTCGAAGGAAATCTGGATTACTGTCGAACTTTTGTCTCATTGTTTCAGCACTGCAGCCGTCTATCAGAATCATCGTCGTATATGAGCTGAGAGTAAATGGATTTGTAATCATGGTGTGGTATCTCTGTGATTTCAATAGTATTACTACTGAAAATTTGGAAATACCCAATTCTTCTGCGACTTCTCTCGTTGAAGTTGTTGGGTCGATTTAAAAATTGGCCAGGACATTTTCTTTGTTGTTGTCTCCTGTTGCCGTTACTGGCCTTCCGCTTCTTCAACGATCTTTTACCAGGCTCCTTGTTTCCAAAAGTTTGAGCTTCCAGTATCGAAGAGTGGTTGCATTTGGTAGTGGTTTGTTATATTTTTCTTGAAATAAACTCAAACTTTCTTCACAATTATTATAAGAAATAGCCCACGATAAAAGATACTTTTTCTTCATTGCTGTATTCCATCCCTACTGACGTGTCGCTGACTGGGGCTAGGGCCTAGGGCCTTCCTGTTCTAGCTTAGGTCATTCCTGGCCTTGTACAGTTGCTTTGAAAAGTATCGCATACACTACAGTGATATCATTGGAATTTATTTATTATTAACAAATTATTTGCATGTATAAAATCCTTAAAGACTTTTCTCCCACCCTGTATATATTATATATATATATATATATATATATATATATATATATATATATATATATATATATATATATGTCCCTTGGCCTATTTTAAGACCACAAATTCGACCTGCGAGCTAAAAAGGTTGGAAATCACTGCCCGAAAGCATGGAGGGTGACAAAGGAAAGTGATTGATGTATGTGCACTTTTCAAAAATTTTGATCCTTGACTTCGAGAGTTAGTGATGTGCACATGAATTAATTCTTTAATTCGAAGAACACAATTTATTTAACCAAATTCTTAAATAAGAAAATTTTGTATTTTCCGACTCGCAATGTTAACGCTAAAACACATCATTAACACTCAAAATCAAGGACAATATTTTTTTAAAAATACATTTACATTACTTTCATTTTTCACCTTTCATTTATATTTACGTAATTACAAAAACAATTAAATCAAATTTTCCTACATTCGTAGTTACATCTAGAGTCTCTAGCGACATCTAGAATCTCTAGCAACATCTATTTTCTACTTTCTATACTTAACCTTCAGTATCCGGAGCGACAGCTCTACGGCAACGGGTAATACCCGAAATCAATACTAAGAAGAAAATAATTTAGGGTACTAAAGGTCAAAATTACCATATCGATTATGTAAGAAAATAAGCTATCGTGGGAGAATGTTGTAGGAACTTCTCCTAAAGAAGAATCCAAGCCAACATGCTGGACATGACGGAAGTTTTCAGGAAATCCAATGTCGGTCTTGCTGAAGGAAAGAAATAAAAAGTATTTGTCAAATTTTTACCTTCGTATGATATGTGGGACGCTTTATCGTAAAACTCCTATCAAGGATTAGCTATTCGCTCTAAAATATCTATTTATTTATCCGCTGACCTACCTGCCTTTCTGCTTATCTATCTTTCTGTTAATCTATATTCTATACGAGGAGATTTAATAGCAATTATGGTGAAATGATGATAGGGTTATTTAACCTCCTTCATAACGGCTAAGGTCATTAACGAAGGGGATTTACAGCTTTAAGTGGGTCCGAACTACGGATCTGGGTGCGGAGGACGGTCTCCCATCCAACTGCTACCCAGATCCAATGTCGCTGAACTTCGCTGATCCACGGGAAGCGGTGTTACGACACTGGCCACGACGTAGCCCGCGTTTATAGTGGTTATGTGATTTGAAGACGAGTTAAAATCCGTTTTTTCATTACCTTATCATCTTCGTTAATTTTTTACTTTTTTGTTTTTTGATCTTTGGAGAGTTCACACCACGCGGTTGGCTTCTTTCAGTCGCGGGGGACTTATTTTCATCATGAGTCTGGGGGTCTCCTGCGCAGATAAAAATTTTTGTAAAAGGTGCAAAGAAATAACATTTACATTTTTTTTGTGAATTCCTATAGTAAGGGTTGTGCCTCCGTTTATGCTTTTATGCTTCCTCAATATTTATATGTACTGTATATAATGTCTAACTTACAACTTACAACATACTGATACGTCTGTGCATATATATATATATATATTGAAGGGAGCAGAGGGTGGGAAGAGAGCCTTATGATTTATATCCAGCTTTCTACTACTGCTAAAATAGTTAAAAAATGAACTAGTTTTATAACAGGAACCTCCCCGAGTGGATCAAAAGGTCTTTGATGCCTCCTCTTGTCATTGTAACTCTCTCCTTTTGCACCTCGCACAATTATTAGTACAGGAACTGAAAATGTCCGCGAAGGCCATGAATATATCACGGACAAACGGACTCGTACACGCGCGACTTCTTTCTCCTCCATCCTTCTTATTTCGACACATGACCGTACCCTTCCTTACATTACAGTATGTATTTACAAACAGCGTATACAAATACACGCATGCACACATTTATACGACCCGTATACGATATCAGAAGTCAATTTTCTGTTCTTATTGTATGCGATGCAATCACACGCGGAGTAAGGTATTAATATCTATAATTTGATGATTCCTGAATCCATTAAATCCGCCTTAGAGTGATTGTCAGGTGGTACATATATATACAGCCGGTAAATAACCAAATAAGACCATCTGTCCCCATCTTTTTATTTTGTATAATACAAACTACAACAACAACTTTCACTCATCTTTTAAAAAGCAAAACAGACTTTAGAATATTGTACTTATTTGGTTTCTCTTTTACACTTATTTCATTACACCGATATTTATGCGCGTATTTTGTACACTCGCGTTACATTCTGCGAGTCTTTCATGTACAGTTTCAGAAAAAAGTTCGCCCAAAAACTCAAAACTTCTAAAAAGCATAAAAAATTACTAATTAGTAATATTCTGTATTTCTATAGATATTTTATTCATTTTGGGGACGATAATAAAAGCTAAAAATCAAAATCCAGTCATTGCTAATTAGTAATTTCTTACGAGTTTTAGAAATTGTTTTTAGACGAACTTTTTTTTTCAGAATTTGTAGATTAATTAAATAATTCTTTTGACTAATTATTGAAAGAGATTATTTATTTACTTATTTATTAATAATTTTATAAAAAAAAACACTTACCTTCATTTTTTTGTTTTTTCCTTTCGAGGAATTTCAGAACCGAGTTTCCAAAATGAAAAGCTTCAGTTTCATTCGCAAAATTTATTCCAATGATCCCACTCTTAAAATAATAATAATAATAATAATAATAATAATAATAATGATAATAATAATAATAATCAGTTAAGCAAATATATAAAATGAGCAAACTAGAATTAGGTGCTAATTTTTAAAGTAAATTCAAGTAATTTTGTCGATAATTTGATGTACAGTATCGGAAAAAAGTTTGCCTAAAAACAGAATTTCTAAAAAAACAATAAAAAAATACTAATTAACGCTTTAACTGCTCTTATCGTGTATACTTGATTCTCATGTAAAACTTGCTGTGGTTCTCTAATCAAGTGTAATCGATTTAGGTTTTCTATCGATCACTGAAACCCAGTACACTGATTCAATGATGGTAGTGAAATGGGGCAGTTAAAGGGTTAGTAGTGACTAGCTTTTGTTCTTGAAATTTTATTAGTGTCATCAAAAAGAATAAAAAATTCCAAATAACAAAATATTTACCAATTAGTAATTTTTTATGCTTTTTAGTAATTTTAGGTTCGTAGACAAACTTTTTTTAATGAAACAGTACCATCGATTACCAAATAAGTGATACAGTGGGCTGTATAAAGTACAGTAGGTGTGGTACGGTTAACACTGACTTCGGTAACCGATGGTATACATAAAACTGACGACTTCATAGTCCGAATTCGACATTTGTAAAGTATCGTGGGGCTAAGTCGTGGCCATGTCGTAACACCGCTTCCCTCTTGATGAGCGAAGTTAAGTGATGTTGGGTCTCGATAGTAGTTGGAGGGGTGACCGCCCTCCGCATCCAGATGATGTAGCGACCCGTGATTCGGCTCCCACGTAAAGTTGTAGGTTCCCTCTGTCGCATGACCTTTGCCGTTACGACAGTGGTTAAACAATCCTGAAACACACATTATCTCAGACATTACAAAGACGACAGGTCAAATAAACACAGAAATAATGTCATGTTTGATGCTACAGTATTTCAAAACTTACCAGTTCAAATAACAAATTATCCACAAGAAATCGGACGTTCATTAAATATCATAAACGTTCATATAATGTCAATAAAGCGTTTATGACGTTCAGTAAATGTCTGATAAGCATGAAACCAGACTCACCTCACCTTCAAACTGATGGAAAAAAGGACAGTCGAAGTTATAAATAAAACCTTTGTAGATCTCTTCCTCAAACACTTTTATGCAGTTTTCAATATCATAAACCTTGAAAAGAAATAACATATTTTCTGTGATATACAGTGTGATTCAAAAATCTTATCTCACTTTAATAACTTTTTATGTACACATGATAGAAAGAAATTGTAAACAGAATATGAAATTATAATGATTAAAGTGTTTCTTTATTTTACTTCAGGGCGTATCACATCAGGCGTAGACGCTGAAATTGATTGAAAATGGCGACAGTAGAAGAAAGAATTAACTGTTCTTTTATGGCTAGCAGAACTGAAGTCCATAACAGCTTTGAGAAGAAAGTTCACTACTCATTACCAGAGAGATGTACTCGTACCATATATGAACTCAGTTAGCAGCTGGATGAAAAAGTTTAAATAAACTGGGTCAGTGAATGACAAACCTCGATCCCAGAGATCTCAAATCAGTGAGGAGACACGACCTGTGGCCGTCGTCCAGTAAACATTTGAGAGGAGTCCACGGAAATCGTTGCGACATGCATCCGCTGAACCAAACGACCCTCAGTCACAAAATTCTCAAAGTGAAATTGTATGAACATGTGCACAAGATTCAGATGGTTCAAATGTTACTGGAAGATACTATTATGCAACGTTAGATTTCTGTAAACAGTTCCAATCAAAAATCAAGAATTCATCTGGGTTTCTGGACGAGTTGACATTTTCTGATAAGGCAACATTTCACATAAGTGGTAAAGTAAACCACCACAATTGCCGTGTTTGGAGAGCAGAAAAACTTCACGAAGCCTGGTAACATGAAAGAGATTTACCAAAAATCAATGTCTGGTGCTCTCTCAGAAAGTCAGCCATCATTGCTTTTTTTTTTTTGAAGAACCAGTAATCAATGGTGAACGTTACTTTGCACTGTTGCAGAATTTCCTTATCCCTGAACTAAGACGATTAAATCTTTCAGATAGCACCTTCTTTCAGCGAGACTGCTTCCTGCCACTATGCTTTGAATGTGCGACAGTTCTTGAGTGAAGTCTCTCCAGTCAAATGGATTCGGTAGAGGTGGGCCAATTGGTTGGCCACCTCGTTCACCTGACCTGTCTCCATTGGATTACTATAGGGCAATGTTAAAAGTGTTGTTTGCTTATCAAAACCACACTCTTCGGTTGAACATAGAGCCAGGATCACAAATAAAATTTATGAAATCACTCGGCAGCAGCTGGAGTATGTTTTCAAGTCTTTGGAGAAATCGGATTGAACGATGTATTGAGAAAGATAACGGTTACGTTGAGACCAAGAAATTTGTAATGTAGTGTGTTGAAAACCTTAATACAGTAATTATGCTTTCATATGTCGTTTATAGTTTGTTTCTATCATGTGTTCATCAAGAGTTATTAACGTTTAAATTTGCACAAGGACTTTATAATCACCTTATGTGTATATAACACCAAAATTCGAATCCCCGACCTCTGAGTAGGAGTCGTGGTCCTGGGTTCGAATCGCGCAAAATCACGCGCGTTTATGCATGTCATTACTATAAATAATATAAGATGTGTTAAATTTGGTACCTGAATATAAAAAGAACGTCTTTCGTTGTCTTTCGTGAAAGTGGCGACTCCGCAATACAACATTTGCCATTCAGTTTGGTTGGCAGGATTCGTTCCAAAAATCTGAACTACAGCTGACGATCGGGTCTACAGTGGAAATAAGGGGATTATACATACATACATACATACACACACACACATATATATATATATATATATAATATACATACATATATAATATATATATATATATATATATATATAATATATATATATGAAAATGGAAAAGTTTATTGGTAGACATAGTCCATATGACAAATATTAATAATACAATGACAGTTCACATATTAGGATAGAAATATATACAATTAATGAGGAATAATACAATAATGTCGAAGTTAAGTGGAGCTACAGAAAGTCGCTTTCATACCATGAATTCCATAGCTTAGATTTTAGAAGACATGCGGCAGGACTAATGAATAGCTTGGATAATCGGGTTGGTTGATTTTTTAATTCTTTGCATTAGACTGTATTGAGCACGTCTTGTTACCTCCGGGAAGCTCGGGACAATGCGAGTAGCAAACATTTGTGAAGCTGAGCACCTCGGGGATAATTTATTTAGGAGTCTAAAAGATCTGTTGAACAGCAAATTTAGAGTTCTACCAGACTCTTTTTTATAATTCACCCAGAGTTGCTGTCCGTATATATTACTGCAGAAAGTACGAAAGAGAGTGTCTTTAGCTTCACTTGCACAGAACCGGAAGTTCCTTATAGTCATATTCGCTTTAGCACAAAGGCTTCGAGATTGTTTTCTTATATCTGAGTCATTACTCAAGGAGTTGGTGATAGTTTGACCCAAATACTTAAATTCTTGTACTTCCTCAATTACTTCACCTTTCATTTTAAATCTAATATCAGCTGGCTGATTAGAGCTTTTAGCAGGGACATTTTTAAGCTTTCAGAATTCTCGGTGCAAGGTTCTGAGGGGGGCCCGCTTTATTGATCATAAATTATTTGTGTTAATTAATTACTATAACTTCAATGTGGTGCATTTTTAATGGAAAATTATCAATTATTGAAAATTATATGAAACAGTTATTGAGTATTTATTTATTAGTGCTGACTGCTGACTCGTATTATCATATATACAAAATTTATATCTAAAAGTTATGAAAGATAAAAAAAAACAATGTTAGAAAAAACTGTATAAAAGTATTGATAATTGAAATTGAAAGATGTTTATCTGAAATACCCGACAAATGTTCATCACTACTCGTTTGAGATTTGTATTAGGTTTCTTTAATGACTGTTGCATTACAATGAGTAAGGACAAGGGCCCCGCAAGGTAAGGGGCCCGTTGGTTGCACCGCACCGATTGCACCTATGTTAAAAACGTTCCTGACTTTTAGGATAGAATTGCATAACCTTAGTTTTTGTAACATTAAAAACAATATCATGTTTCTGCGAATATAATTCGCAGACTTTTAGCAGCCGATCCAGACCTTTAACAGAGGGGGTTATTAACACCATATCATCGGCATAAACTAAGTTATTTATCCTTGTGTTATCTATACAACATCCAGCTGTTGTCTCATTAAGTGAAGCAATTAATCCAGCAATATACACATTAAACAGCAGAGGAGAGAGCAAGGAGCCTTTCCTCACCCAGCAAGAGGAACCAAAACATTCGGATAGTACTGTACATTGCCCCACTTAACAGTAAAAGATTGGTGGTTTCAATAAATTTAATATGTATATGGGAACTTTCCTGTCTTCTAGTTTTTAAATAAAATATTGTGGTTCATTCTATCATATGCCTTACTTATATTTAAGAAACAGCTATAAATAGTTGAATTCCTGTCAGTGTATTTAAATATAATTTCCTTCAGTACATAAGTAGATACACAGATCAGTTGAGTGGGACTTTTTAAAACCAAACTGATTAGATGTTCATAAGTAATCATTTAATCGGCGTAACAAGAGTTTCTCTAGTAATTTCGAGAAACAGGAGGCGACAGCACTAAGCCTGTAATTATATATATATAATATATATATATATATTACCCATGTGTGTGTGTGTGTGTGTATGAGTGACGGCGGACTTTGAGCGGTGAGGCTCTGGTTCGGTCGCCTGCTGGCTGCTTTTCTTTTTTTTTATACAGGCCAGGCCAAGGGAGAACGCCTGCAAAACGCCGGTCCTCCCCATAGAATCAAGGCTCAAGGTTTTTGAGATGTCTTAACTCTCTGCGTTTGAAAGGTTGGAGGTCATAGACAGGGGGAAAGATGGAGTGAGGGAGAGTGTCCCAGAGTTTACCGGTTGAGTAGATGAAAGATTGAAAGTACCGATTAACCAATCCATTAGAGAGTTGGACAAAAAAGGAATGATAATGTGTCGAAAATCGGGTACTGCGTGAGTGCGTATGTTCCTTAAAGGAGAAGGCATGCAGTTAGAGAGATCAGAAGAGCAATGTCCGTTATAATAGCAATAGTAAAGAGAGAGTGAGACAACACTACGGCGAAGAGAGAGAGATTGAAGACAGTCAGTAAGAGGCGGGGAATTGATGAGACGAAAGCCTTGGATTCCATCCGGTCAAGTAGAGCTGTGTGGGTTGAGCCGCTCCACACATGAGAAGCATACTCCATACAGGGGCGGACAAGATCCCTGTACAAAGACAGCAACTGAGTGGGGGTGAAGAAACTGCGGAGCAGGTACAACACACCTAACCTCTTAGAAGCTGTTTTAGAAAGAGCGTATATGTAATCTTTCATGGATAGATCACGAGAAAAGGAAACACCAAGAATGTTAAGAGAAGAGGAAGGATTGAGTTGTGTTGTTGAAGGTTAGGGAATAGTCGTGTGGAAGATTGTGACGAGTAGACAGATGAAGAAACTGAGTTTTTGAGGCATTGAAAGCCACAAGCTTTTCTCTTCCCCAATCAGAGATAGTAGAAAGATTAGAAGTTAGGTGCGTCATAGCCATCTTACATGAAGCATGGAGTGGCTTTTGAAAGGGACGCTTTTTGAAGCGCATACAGAAGTGAAGGGTGGAATTATCGGCATAGGAGCGGATAGGACAGGAAGTGCGACGTAATAGATTATTGGTAAATAAAAGGAAAGGAGTCGGTGACAAGACAGAGCCCTGAGGAACACTATTATTAATAGCTCTAGGCAGTACCGGATCAACCCATGGTCAAACTGGGCTGGAGCCCATGGGTCCCGAGGCTCAGAGGGCCTCCCAACACCACTCACCAGTTACGGAATAGTAGAAATTATCCTCATTAATGTTTATTATTATTTATTATTAAATTATTATTTTAGAAAATAGAAATAGTAATTTGATATATTACATTACCGAGTTTTAGTTATGAATTTATGAAGTGAACATTTGATTTGTAGTGTTTGATTTGTTCAATTGTGTGATTTCAAAATATAAATTTGATATATTACATTACTATACTGAGTTTTATTCATGAAATTGGGTTTGGAAACACTGAAACATGGGGGCTCATTGAAGTTTCCAGTCCAGGGCCTCATGAATGCTTAATCCTGCCTTGGCTTTAGGAGAAGGACAGTGGCCATCCACAATCGCAGCTATATATCGGCCAAAAAGGAAATTAGAGATGAAGGCGCAGATAGGAAGGTAGAAACCGAAGGACTGCAGTTTGGAAATTAAAGATTTGCAGTAAACATTTAAATACAAAATTTTTAAGCATTTTCCATCCAAAAAGTAAGTTCTGCCCTCTTATATCAATTGTTTTTATTGAGTTCAGGCGAGTTTGCTGGGAATATATATCGCTAAAAATAGGAATTTGAAATCAGCATGCAAGAAATTCACGTTTTATTGTTCTCTTCCTCTCTACTACCAAGGTTTTTTGCATCTACCTATTACCAACGGGGATAACTAAGTTCCCCATAGCTTTTTTGTTAGAACTCTGTTTATATGCTATACAAACTCAGTTCTGTCTTGAACATATCACGTATTACTTCAACAAATCATTATTTACTGCTTACAATGTGTGCACTTTATAATAACATCTTCTACTCGATGAATTTGGCATATAGGTTTCCTGCAGATAACCCATTTGCAGATAACAGCCTAGTTTTTCGATCTCGTTGTCTAGGAAAAATCGCACATTATCGCACAAATCGCACAAATATTTCTCTTTCAGAAATTAGCAAAGAAAATTCACTTATCTGCCTGTGTCTTGGAAAGACTAAGTAATAAATATCTAACAGGAAAATTATATAGAGTAAACCCTCGTCCATCGCGGGGGTTAGGGTCCTCGAGAACGGCGCGTTAGGTAAATCCGCGTTGGACAAACTTAATACCTTATGGGATAACTGGGGATACGTGAACGCGGCCGCGTAAAGTCTCCCATTAATGCAGTAGACGCCGGATTTAGTGTCCCCGGATATTGTGTCTCGCCGCTTATAGTGTCTCAAAACTAGGAAACAGTTACTTTTGCATGGTAATTGCTATGGATAGAGTGTCTCTGATTACGCTTATAGTGTCTCTTTTCAGCTAGTATAGTCTACTTGGCAGCTCTAGTTTACACTTGTATTTGTGATGCCGTGCTGTTTACAGGCTTACTAAATGGCCATGGAAGGAAAATGTTTTGTTTTAATGTAAAATGGACATAGTTTTGATGTTTCAGTTGAATTGCAAAAACAATTTTAATGAGAAATTGCATAATAAAGGTGTTTATGTTGTAAATATATTGATATACAGTACATATTCACTATTTTTAACCTTGCAACCCTCGGGAGACCAAACTGTGGATATAGTCTCACTGGATATAGTGTCCTTTTGGCTTGGCACCGAGTGGGACAAGTAGTATAGTGGAAAAATGTGAGACAGCAATGGATCAATTTGAAAATTTCCCCCCTCACCGTCCTTCATGGCGGTCCTCCACCGTCCTTCATGGCGGTCCCTCCTTTATGAGGTGTCCTTCATGGTCCTTCATGGTCCTTCAAAAAAAAAAAAAAGGGGGGGGGGAAGAGGGGGGGGGGGGAAAGAGGATTCGTCTTCACAAAAAAAAAAAAGGGGAAAAAAAAGGGAAAAAAAAATTAAGAAAGGACTGAGCCTCGCCTTCCTCCTTCAAAAAAGTTCTTTCATGAGGCAAACAAGAACAAACATGCAAATACATACATACATTCAAGTACTTTCTGTTCAGGCAAATTCCGCCAGACAGTAGAAATGAAAACTTAAAATGAATATCTGAAAGGTTTTAATAAGCCTAACCAGATTGCGCATCAACACATCCAACTTTCGTCTGTTAACAAATTGCGAACAATATATAAATAAAAATCAGACTGAACATATTTTAAATCGAAAAACAAGTTCTTTGTTTAATATCTGTATTATGAAAAATAAAATGAATATTTAATATTTTAATTTAAATAATTTAATTTCTCTCTTTTTTTAAGGGAAACTGGCTTATTTTCAAACGAGATGACCTTCAAATACAATATATACTTATAGTACACGCATATTTGTTTATTTACTTTTAAATATGTAGTTTTCTGTTATTTACATCGCTATATACCATTACATTCACTTTCACATGCCATCTTCTGGTATATGAATTAATAATTTTACCGTTCATCAAATTTCGTTATAAAATTACATGTGTTAAAAGAAAAAGTTGCGTAACGATGCTTTAAACTAAATCACCAAAGTTGTTTTCCTCCTCTAAACATCCACTTAAATATTATTACTAATATTGATTTATTGTTATTATTACATATATATATGTACACGTGTTAAGAGTATTTAAAATAAATATATTGATTTCAATTCCCTTCGTAATAAAAGCATCTGGCAACTATTCCCCCAATCTTGCCATATTTCTCTCACAGTAACTGTCTTCAGAGTAGTTAAGTTTAACTTTCTTTTATCGACTATTAGTTGCTACTAATCTTGTTATTATTATTATTATCATTGTTTTACTTATATATATATATATATATATATATATATATATATAACATCCAAATAAGTAGGTTCGGGTAAAAAACTTTCTTATTAGGTGCAATTAAAGAAAACGGGGTGTCGAATTTGTGGGGTTTGGCAATTTTAATTAGATTCAGTATTAAAAATAAGCAGCTAGGTGTTATAAATTTATAATAATAAATAAATAAGTAAATAAATAAGTATTATTAATAGTTAAAACATGTATTACAATGTTAAACAATATTAATGGACAATATTAAGCAATATTAGTGGACATTAGTCCTAGATTTTGTTAGTATGCCAATATTAATCGGGGTTTCAGCTTCGTTTTAAACAAATTTACATTCACAGTATTTTTTATATCGGCATGCAAGTCATTCCATAGTTTCAATCCAATGAAAATGGGTAGTTTTTGAGATGAAGACAACCGAGGTATAACAAGCATTGTTCTATTTCTGGTCTGATACGAATGGATTTCTTGTTGAGTTACAAAATATCTATTTACGCATTGCAAATTAATGATTTTGTTCTTACACTTGTAAATAAAAATAAAATGTGCCAGTTTGGTTATATCGATGAGCTTTAGTAGGTTTAACTCTTTAAATAAAGCACTAGAACGATCAAGGAAATCAGCAACAGATAATAACCTTATTGCTCGTTTTTGGATGACAAAGATACCATTTAAAGCGTTGTTAGCGGAGTTTCCCCAAACAAGGGAGCAGTATGTTATATAAGGAAGAACAAGAGTATGATAAAGAGTCAATAAAACTTATTTTGGGACTACATTTCTAAATTTAAACATTATAGAAACGCTCCTTCAAATATTTTTCGCGATTTAATTTACATGATCACTCCATTGCAAATTCTTATCTAGTATTACACCAAGAAATTCTGTTACAGCACAAGCCTTTATGGCGATTTCACTAACATTAAGTTCATCAAGATATACATTTCTTTTATTAGTAAAAATTATGAAATTTGTTTTACTAGTATTTAGGAAGAGTTTATTGGCGGGCAACCATTTCATTACACTGATGAATTCTGAATGAGATATATTCTTAGCTGTATTAACATTTTTGCAAGAAAAAGAGACAGTTGCATCATCTACAAACATTATGAAGTTCAGTATATTTGATGAACGTGGAAGGTCATTTATATATAATAAAAATGACAGTGGACCCAGAACCCAGCACTGTGGCACACCATGCTTGACAGGCGCTTTAGTTGTGCAAACCTTATTTACTGATACATAATGATATCTGTTGGACAACAACCAAATAAATAGGTTTCTCCAAAAAAAAAAAATTCTCATTTCCAGTTAATAGAAAACTTGGAAAGGTTTTTAGGAGGCATAACTCTGGTATTTAGCATCATTGCAGGTTGTTAACTTAATATAGCACCAGTCCTTCATGAGGCAATACCACCAAAGAAGTTCAAAGCACATCTTCAACAATAATTCAAGTAAGGATCTTTCACTACATGGTCGCTTTCGTTTATTTTAGCAAACCTGAAACTTAAATACTCTCAAATTCTGAATGCTTTATACAACAAGATGAAGAAATCGTAATTTCTCTCAAAACTGTCCTAATTCCATTATTCTAAATCCACATATTCTCTGCGATATATATATATATATATATATATATATATATATAGTATTTACTTATGTCTGTTGATTTTTACCCATTCTTCAACAGAATGTACAAGCTGTTGCAAGCTAGAAGTCGGGTATACGAAGAAACTGTATTATTATTATTATTAGTAGTAGTAGTAGTAGCAGGGGTAACAGTAGTTTAAAACTTATCCTCACTTCTACACATCTCTCTTTCATAGCAAGCCTAAATCACCTAAGCTATCCGCTGAAGCAGGAGTCACGCCAAACTATTTTACATCGAAAGCATTCTAACATCTACATAATAACAGAAATGAGCCCGCATATACAATATACGAGTTTACCCATTTGGTTAACACCACAATGCTTTTGTATCACTCATTACCTATCTGTATTACCTAAAAAATTAGCTAGCTAGTTGTAACTAGCGATCAAAATAATGTAATGGTGCAAATTTTAGTTTGGAACCGAGCCTTAAAAGCTCGGTCCCAAACGCACAGTCACACACACACACGCACACATTCTTTCAGAAAAGGGCATCTATATATGTACACACACAAGCACCCACACACACACACACACACACACACACACATATAACGGGTGCGGCAAAAGTAACGCCCTTTTAATAATTGTATCTTTATAGTTTTATACAGTATAACCAACCACAAAATTAATTAAATTCCAGTTATTTTTTAGTTTTTACTGAGAAAGTACTTATTATTTTTCTTAAAATGCTGTATTTTTCTTAAAAACCTTATTATTTATCTTAAAATGCTGTAATTGATTTATTTCCTTCAATAAAAGAGAATAAACTAAAAAGGGCGTTATTTTTGCCGCACCCGTTATATACACCATCCCAAATTTTTAGTGTTCCGTTCGATGATTCATCATTTCACGAAGGTTAAGCTTGTTCCCCCCACTCTCTCTCTCTCTCTCTCTCTCTCTCTCTCTCTCTCTATATATATATATATATATATATATATAAAGATGTATACTTAAATAATTATCTGTATATTATATACAGGGTGTCCCAGAATTAACTATCTATTTCAATGAAATCGGACAAATTTAATAAAAACTGACATAATTTTGTGTTTATTACTAAATTATGATACAAAAACAAATAGATTTATAAATCATAAGTCAAAACTTTATTGAGAAGTTTCAACATGTGCACCGTCTGTATCTCTGCAAATTTCAAATCTATCCTCAGCGCTGCGAAACACATTTTGAAGCATTTCAGGTGTTATCTCCCGCACTGCCAACTGGATGCGTTCTTTAAGTTCAGCTAAACTATTGATCTTTTGGCGATAAACCTTTGTTTTTATGAAACCCCATGCAAAGAAATCCAGGGGTGTCAAATCCGGAGAACGCGGAGGCCAAGGTCGAGGTCCTCCACGTCCAATCCACCGATTCGGAAGGCGTCTGTTGAGGTATTCTCGAACATTAGAGCATAATGACATGGTGCTCTATCTTGTTGAAACACAACATTATCAAGAATGCCATCATCAAGAAGCTGTGGTTCGAGAAACTGCTGAAGCATATCAAGGTAGACGGTACCTGTTACAGTTGCCTCCGCAAAGAAGAATGGGCCATAAATTTTGGATTTGGTCATTCCAAGCCACACGTTAACTTTTGGAGAGTCTCTTTGCCATTCTATGACTTCAGACGGTCTTTCATTGGACCAGATACGACAGTTGTGTCGATTGACTTTACCACACGTGTGGAAAGTCGCCTCATCACTGAATAAGATGTTATCCAATAAACTTTAATTTTCGATTTGATCCACAATTTCTGCACACCTTGCTGCTCGATTTGGATAATCCTCTTCATTTAGGGCATGCAATACTTGAATGTGATAAGCCTTTTTCATCAGTGTCGAATGCAAGATTCTATGAACTGTTGTCTTGGATATGTTGAGTCTTCGACCGGCCTCCCTAACCGAAGTTGTTGGTTCATCCTCAAACAATTGTCGTACCTGTTCGGTACTGTTACGTGCTGTCCTTGGGCGTCCTCTTCCCACCTCGTCGTGTACGGATCCAGTTCTTTTAAATTTGTTCACAAGTTCACGAATCGCTTTGTCTGTAGGACCGGTTCTGTGGAATCTTCTTGTAAATTTATCTCTGATTTCATTACATTGCATTCCTTTGATACGGGATGTTACAACAAAGATGCGTTCTTGTGTATTCATTATTAATAGGGTTCTGAAAGAGAATGAAAATAAAACTATGAAAAACTATGAAAAAATTATGAAAATAAAATTATGAAAAAAATTTAGAAATTTATACATTTTTAACACATATTAAACATGATAAACATAAATAAAAGTGTGTTTTTAAAAAATTTGTCCGATTTCATTGAAATAGATAGTTAATTCTGGGACACCCTGTAAACATGTAAATATAAAATATGCAAAATATAAAGATTTTATACAAAGTAAATGACTAACAATAAATAACGTATTATGAATCAAACTGTGGAATGACATCTCGATCTCAAAGGGTTTTAATTTACATTTCCCTCAAAAACTGTGATTAATAGAAGAAAAACACACACACACACACACACACATATATATATATATATATATATATATATATATTATATATAAATATACACAGTACTTACTTATGTCTGTTGATTTTTACCCATTCTTCAACAATGTACACCATTTTTCTGTTGCAAGCTAGAAGTCGGGTATACGAGGAAACTGTATTATTATTATTATTATTATTATTATTATTAGTAGTAGTAGTAGTAGTAGTAGTAGTAGCAGGGGTAACAGTAGTTTAAAACTTATCTTCACCTCTACACATCTCTCTTTCATTGCAAGCCTAAATCACCTAAGCTATCCGCTGAAGCAGGAGTCACGCCAAACTATTTTACATCGAAAACATTCTAACATCTACATAATAACAGAAATGAGCCCGCATATACAATATACGAGTTTGCCCATTTGGTTAATACCACAATGCTTTTGTATCACTCATTACCTATCTGTATTACCTAAAAACTAGCTAACTAGTTGTCAACTAGCGATCAAAATAATGTATGGGCAAATTTTTAGCTTGGAACCGAGCCTTAAGCTCGGTCCCAAACGCACAGTCACACACACACACACACACACACATTCTTTCAGAAAAGGGCATATATATATATATATATGTGTGTGTACACACAAGCACCACACACACACACACACACACATATATACACCATCCCAAATTTTTAGTGTTCCGTTTGATGATTCATCATTCCACGAAGGTTAAGCTTGTTCCCCCCACTCTCTCTCTCTCTCTCTCTCTCTCTCTCTCTCTCTCTCTATATATATATATATATATATATATATATATATATATATATATATATAAAGATGTATACTTAAATAATTATATGCATATTATATATAAACATGTAAATATAAAATATGTATAATATAAAGATTTTATACAAAGTAAATGATGATTCATCATTCCACGAAGGTTAAGCTTGTTCCCCCCACTCTCTCTCTCTCTCTCTCTCTCTCTATCTATATATATATTATATATATATATATATATATATACTTAAATAATTATATGCATATTATATATAACATGTAAATATAAAATATATAATATAAAGATTTTATACAAAGTAAATGACTAACAATAAATATCGTATTATGAAGCAAACTGTGGCATGACATATCGATCTCAAAGGGTTTTAATTTACATTTCCCTCAAAAACTGTGATTAATAGAAGAAAAACGTGTTTTCATTTTTGTAATCAGGGTAAAAAGAACCTAAGAATCACCCATATTTAGCAAATGGAGAAAAACTTTGTTGATCAATGTTATGATGTGATAAATATGTGCATTTGTACATTGTGGCAAGACCATAGTTCATGTGACAAATATTAATAATACGAAGAGTCGCTAGATTACATTTGACAGCTCAAATACTAAGGATAGAAATGGAATTAACAGGAAATAGTACAACAATGTCGGATGTAAGTACAGCCACAGTCAGACGTCTTTATATCATGAATCCCATAGCTTACGAAGATATATATATATATATATATATATATATATATATATATATATATATATAATATATATATAGTTTTACAATCATGTTCTAAATCAATTATTCAGCCGTTAATGTTCTCATATTTGCTGAAATAAATTTCTACTAATAAAATTTTTATAAGTTTTACATCTCAATTTTGTGTTTATGTACAACACTTTTTGGGAACAGTTGGACGGAGAAAACCATATATAAAGATTTCACATGATTCCCCGACTCATTTATATATATATATATATATATATATGTTAAAATTTGAATACACACATATGAGCGTGTAACAACATAGTATGAGCCTTATCAAGCAATTATACGACGCTGGAAAAAATAAGTAATTAGATAAATATAAATGAAAAATGTAGACGGAAATGGAACGATTTGAGAATCTCCCCGTCAAGAACCACTTACGAATTTATGAGTTATACATCTACTAGAGTTTCTGGTAGGATGATGGCTTCATACTCTTTTACAATGTATATTTGAGAATAAAGGGGGATCATTCTAGCCTAAACATCCAAAAACCGTACAGCAGAGATCACCCCTACAAACAGACGACATTTTGTAGAGGCCTAAACTACATGAACAAGCAGGAGCCCCCAAATAAAAGTTCACATACTTCATGCTCGTAGAACCATGTAGTTTTTATAATGCTAATACATGAATGATAATTTATCAGACTGTTTTCGCGACTCTTTCTGTTTTACCCTAAATTCTTCCACGTGTATAACTATACTGTATGTTGTGATAAACATTCTTTGACAAACTTTTCACTGCATACATCCTATCGCTGGATGCATGTAAAACTCAAATTCGCACGCTTTTCACACATCTCTGTTGCATTATCACCCGGCTGTATTTATGACAGCGTTTTTTCATGGATTAATGCGAGACCCCAGTGCATCCTCAAATCATATTCATAATTTACGAGTATATATAAACATAAGAACAAATAATTCCATATAGGCCACTGCTGATCAAAATAATATCAAAACACTACAAATACATAATGTTGTGAAACCTATAATAAAATAAGTTTACAAAATAGTTGCTAATTATAAGCCATCAAAATTTCAATAAATTAAGCATGTACGAATTACTTCTCAAACTCTAAGTTTTAAACATTGCGTTTCATGCATCATGCATCTTCTACAAACACCACACACACACACACACACACACACACACATTATCTTTCGAGTTTGGTTCGAGGTCTGTGAGCCTCACCAAAGGTACACCTTTCTTAATGCACGAAGGTCACATCATACTGAATACACCCTGGTGTAGGATTTATATTATCATTATGAAATGAAGTTCATTCCTAACTATGGTCTCAGAGTTAGATAATTGTTCTCAGTAGTAGCTAGGTGTTAGTAAAGCTATTTATATGTTAATGAACTTCCTGATGATTAGATATTCTGTATTGTATATTTTGTACCAAATATATTTTCCCTATCTCATCTATCTGAACATGGCTTATAACAGGGTTTGATGAAACCTTTATATCAGATTTTGTTCGTGATTAGAAAGTGGCGTTACAATACTCGTAGCTAAAAGTAAAAAATCTGGAAAATATTTGTGAAGGAATGTTCATAGGAAATTTCGATATTGTAAAGTATTAAAGTGTGTATATATATATATATATATATATATATATATATATATATATATATATATATATATATATATATTATGCAGGAAGGAAGAGCCAAGGGCAAATGTTCGCAAAAGCGCCCCTCCCATAGAAGAGAGCCAAAATCAACGTCCGTGATTTTCGAGAGGCCTAGGCACGATGCGTTTGAAAGATGGGGGTCATAGACAGGAGAAAGGCGGATTGAGGAAGATTTTTCCAGAGTTCACTGGTTGAGTAGATGAAAGACTGAAAATGCCGATTAACCCGTATTAGCTAGTTGAATAGAAAAGGAATGAGAAAGTGTAGAAAGTCTGGTACTGCTTGCTCTCCTTAAAGGAGGAGGCATGAAGTTTTAGAATTTAGAAGAGCAATGTCCGTTACGATAGCGATAGTGAAGAGAGAGTGAGGTAACATTGCAGCAAAGAGAGAGAGTGAGGTAACATTGCAGCAAAGAGAGAGAGAGAATGAAGACAATCAGTAAGAGGCGGGGAACTGATGAGACGAAAAGTCTCATCAGTTCCCCGCCTCTAAAGCTCAACGATATAACCAAACTGGCACATTTTATTTTTATTTGCAAGTGTAAGAACAAAATCATTAATTTGCAATGCGTAAATAGATATTTTGTAACTCAACAAGAAATCCATTCGTATCAGACCAGAAATAGAACAATGCTTGTTATACCTCGGTTGTCTTCATCTCAAAAACTACCCATTTTCATTGGATTGAAACTATGGAATGACTTGCATGCCGATATAAAAAATATTGTGAATGTAAATTTGTTTAAAACGAAGCTGAAACCCCGATTAATATTGGCATACTAACAAAATCTAGGACTAATGTCCACTAATATTGCTTAATATTGTCCATTAATATTGTTTAACATTGTAATACATGTTTTAACTATTAATAATACTTATTTATTTACTTATTTATTTATTATTATAAATTTATAACACCTAGCTGCTTATTTTTAATACTGAATCTAATTAAAATTGCCAAACCCCACAAATTCGACACCCCGTTTTCTTTAATTGCACCTAATAAGAAGTTTTTTACCCGAACCTACTTATTTGGATGTTATATATATATATATATATATATATATATAAATAAAACAATGATAATAATAATAATAACAAGATTAGTAGCAACTAATAGTCGATAAAAGAAAGTTAAACTTAACTACTCTGAAGACAGTTACTGTGAGAGAAATATGGCAAGATTGGGGGAATAGTTGCCAGATGCTTTTATTACGAAGGGAATTGAAATCAATATATTTTTTAAATACTCTTAACACGTGTACATATATATATATGTAATAATAACAATAAATCAATATTAGTAATAATATTTAAGTGGATGTTTAGAGGAGGAAAACAACTTTGGTGATTTAGTTTAAAGCATCGTTACGCAACTTGTTCTTTTAACACATGTAATTTTATAACGAAATTTGATGAACGGTAAAATTATTAATTCATATACCAGAAGATGGCATGTGAAAGTGAATGTAATGGTATATAGCGATGTAAATAACAGAAAACTACATATTTAAAAGTAAATAAACAAATATGCGTGTACTATAAGTATATATTGTATTTGAAGGTCATCTCGTTTGAAAATAAGCCAGTTTCCCTTAAAAAAGAGTGAAATTAAATTATTTAAATTAAAATATTAAATATTCATTTTATTTTTCATAATACAGATATTAAACAAAGAACTTGTTTTTCGATTTAAAATATGTTCAGTCTGATTTTGATTTATGTATTGTTCGCAATTTGTTAACAAACGAAAGTTGGATGTGTTGATGCGCAATCTGGTTAGGCTTATTAAAACCTTTCAGATATTCATTTTAAGTTTTCATTTCTACTGTCTGGCGGAATTTGCCTGAACAGAAAGTACTTGAATGTATGTATGTATTTGCATGTTTGTTCTTGTTTGCCTCATGAAAGAACTTTTTTGAAGGAGGAAGGCGAGGCTCAGTCCTTTCTTAATTTTTTTTTCCCCTTTTTTCCCCCCCCCTTTTTTTTTTTTTTTTTTTTGTGAAGACGAATCCTCTTTTTTTTCCCCCTCCTTTTTTTTTTTTTTTTTTTGAAGGACCATGAAGGACCATGAAGGACACCTCATAAAGGGACCGCCATGAAGGACGGTGGAGGACCGCCATGAAGGACGGTGAGGGGGGGAATTTTCAAATTGATCCATTGCTGTCTCACATTTTGCCACTATACTACTACACTATAAACGGCGTCTACTGTACTTAGAAATGTAGATTTTTTATTCACACACAAATGAATTTCCCTACCTATATTGTATATGAAATAAGAACATAATAAAATCATAAACATAATGATATTTACATATGATAAATAAAAATATATTAAATGAAAATAGCACGTATCTTTTCTTCACTCTTTCGGATGGTGCGTATGGTGACTCATTCACGTGATACTCGCGGCCAAGTGATGTTATGCTCATACCACTACGCAACTTATCTAGAATCTTTATTTTTTTCGGCTAATGTCATAACCTTACGACTTTTCTTCTCTTCCCTACCACTTGCGGATGCTTTACGTTTTGGTGCTATACTGCTGTCTAAGAGTAATAGCAAAACAACGGCAAAATACGACAAAAACAATCCAACACAACTTCACTGAACTTAACGGGGTGACGCGAGAGGGAGGGAGATGCAGAGTGTTGGAGAGTGTAGGAGAAAACACTAGAGCGCGGATTGGCACGCGTACAGTAGTACTGTATTAGAGCGTGTTTGGCGGACCGCGTATAATCACATTTTCCGCTTTCGGCAAATAATTGTTCGCGTTTATTTTTCCGTGTATAAGCAAATTCGCGCTGGACAAACACGCATTGAACGAGGGTTTACTGTACACAAAATATACACAGAAATATACATACAAAATGGACGTGGGTAACTTCATTACTCTCGTTAGTAGTAGAGAGGTTACTCACTAAATGAAAAAATTTATTTTTATATGAAAGTTTCCATTTCGACATTCTGGGAAAATCCTTTTGATGGGGATATAATTTATTTTTACATGGAAATTTCCATTTCCACATTCTGGGAAAATCCTTTTGATGGGGATATAGTTTATTTTCACATGGAAATTTCCATTTCCACATTCTGGGAAAATCCTTTTGATGGGGATATAATTTATTTTTACATGGAAATTTCCATTTCCACATTCTGGGAAATTTTTTTTTAAAGGAGATATAATTTATTTTTACGTGAAAGCTTCCATTTCGACATTCTGGGAAATTCCTTCTTTTGAAGGAGATATAATAAATGAAATAATGAGTGCTAAAAGAAATTTCAAGGAGTGCGCTTTCCCATTTCAAATGTACCTGAATAATAATTGTTGTAAATGAATTGTATAATGATAACTCGCAAGTAAACATCTCCAATTTCACACGACTGCCAGATGCCAGTATCATACTGAAGCGAATTATTTGCTGGGATCACCAACTTCATTTTGAATTGCTTTTCTTGGTTCTATTGGTCTACACTTTTCTCAAACAGTTAAAGTATACGTAATACCCTGATTCAAGAACACGCAGCTGTTCGTTTAAAAAATTACACTAAATATATGCTTTCTTTTTTGCCAGAACCGCAGAAAAGTGGTCAATTTAGTAGGGAGCTCACTTTGCAAAGCTGATCGCATTGCAAGGTTCTGTTCTACCATAATTATTAAATACTTACCATACATCGAGGTCCTAAAATGGCGAAAAGACGCTCATTTTCTTCGTCTTCAAGAAGCAAGGAGGGTCTATTTACAGGGTTCTTTTTTTCCATTTCAATTATAGAATTATTAGTTATCAAAAAGTATTTATTAATAATTATTACCAAAGCGTTAATATATTAATTTACTAACGATGTATGACAAGTTCACTTCTGCAAACAGCTCTTCACTTTATTACGTCAAACGTGGATTAAAATATATTTTGATTTGGTGAAGTAAACATCTTAGCTTTCGCGTTTCGGAAATCTTTAAAGGAAACGGATGTCATTTACAGACTTACAGATATACTAGTGTACTGATATATATATATATATATTAAAAATTTATGTTATTTCATTTACACACGATATATTTTATTTTAATTTATATTCTGTTTATAACTTTCTAAATTAATCTATTAATTTAATTTCTTCAGTCATTAATCAAATTGAAGAAGAAAAACTTTCGAAATGTCCCAAATTAACAAAAAAAAAGAAAAAAAAGAAAGAAAAAGATATAAATTTAATACATGAGAAGTAGACTGGTTTCACCAACAATCTATAATAATAATAATAATAATAATAATAATAATAATACGCAGTTTCTGTCCTACTGTGTATACTTTTGTCTATAAGGCCTCCATTTTTACACATGGACAACTTTATTAGGCTTCAGGATTATTCAGACATTAATATTACCTCTGTGATAAAGTTATCAGCAAAAATGTTGCAGTCATTTCAGTTCAGACTTTATGTATATAACTGTACAGTTGTTGACAAAAGTAAATAGACACTCCCCACCCCCCCCAAAAAAAACATTTTGATTTGAATATAAAAAGTCACTAAGTAATAACACATGTACTGAATCAATAAATGCAAAAGGGAAAGGAACAAGATTTTAAATATATCGATTCAACTGATTTGGTATTATTTATTCACTTTCATAATCAAATACAAAAAAATTTGATAAAAAAGGGGTCTATTAACTTTTGTCAACCTTCTGCGTAGTAATACAGTCTAACGTTGGTTTATTATCATAGGCTGCTAAAGAAAGGAGAATTAATTAATGATCGGGGTTGTTTAACCTCCTTCGTAACAGATGCACACATATGCGTTTGCTTGCGTGCACGCACACGCACACACACACACACACACACACACACACACACACACATATATATATATATATATATATATATATATATATATATATAATATTATATATATATATATGCAGGAAAAAGGGGCCAATGACGAGCGTCCACAAAAATGAAATAGAAGAAGACAGCCGAAATCAAGGTGCAAAGTTTTCGAGATGCCTCCAAACACCCTGCGTTTGAAAGATTCGTGGTGGTAGACAGGGGGAAGATGAATTGAGGAAGGTTGTTCCAGAGTTTATCGGTTAAGTAGATGAAAGACTGAAAATACCGATTAACCCTTGCGTTAGAGAGAGTTGGACAAAAAAGGAATGAGAATGTATTGAAAGTCTGGTACTGTATGCTCTATTATTGCTCTAGTTAAAGGAGGGACATGCAGTTAGAGAGTTCAGAAGAGCAATTTCCGCTATAATAGCGATAGTAGAGAGAGAGAGAGAGAGAGAGAGAGAGAGAGAGAGAGATTGAGGCAATATTGCTGCGAAGAGAAAGGGATTGAAGACAGCACAGTGTGTGTGTATATATATATATATATATATTATATATATATTATATATATATAAAATATAATATAATATAATGTATAGTACTTAACTACAAAAACATGTATACCTGATATGTTTTTTAATGTAATGGTAGGAACCACATCATAAAGGTTCAAAATGTTCCCAATTTAGTTCAAAGCACGTTAAAACAATTCATTTATTAATTTATTAAATTTAATAATGAATATAATTCCCACTAGGTAGAGACTTTCTGGACACACTTTATCAACTAAATAAAAAGAGTCGTTAAAGAATGTTTTATGCATGACTATTTACTCCAGCCTCCTTTGCATGATTTAGTTAACTTTCGTTGTTAAGGATCCAGTACACGTGCTTTTCTAAACAAGAAGATATTAAGTATTTAGTTACTTTAGGAATGAGACAAAACCTTTTTATTCAATGAAACAGAGTTAATTCTTGTAATGTATTCGAGTCTTCAGTTAGTAAACATTTATATTATGCAAAGGCTAATGGGTTGATCGATTAGGTAATGTGTACATTCGGTCGATTCATTTCGTCATTCATCATGACGTAACGCCGCAACAATGTCGCTTTCTGTTCGATCAGAGACGTTAAGCGACGATGGATCTACTCATTAATTGGATGGGTGACCGTCCTTTACGCTCAGATGATGTAGCGATCCGTAGGTCCCCTCCGTCACGTGACCTTTGCCGTTACGAAGAAGGCCGTTAAATGACCACAAACATTATTGGTGATCACTATTTATCATAACATCCATAACGTACATACAACCTCGTTGACTACTTACTGGCAGCCTCATTCTACTAAATATAGTAATAAAATTAAGGAGAATACTGTAAATTATCATCTTGGTTGGTTGTTCCGTTTTACATCATTCGTCCACCAGAGGGCGCTGAGACGGTATGGACACAAACCGGGGAAAATTAAGTTACCCATTTCAAAAGGAGAAATGGGTTGATTACGTACAGGGGTTCTCAGACCTGCTTGGGACAGTTCTTGGCTACGTTACATTAAAAAAAAACCCTTCTAATACGAGAATTTGAGGCGAAAAGTATAACAACTTTGAATTTTGAATAAGTAACACAGTTTCAAAATAATTTCCAGTTTTCATTTCCAGTTATTTTTATAGTTCTAAATTTAGTCGGTAGGTTTTTGTTTTTCTTGAAATTGAAACCTTGGAAATCATAATTTCTGCTCGCATTTGAAGTATTTCACTTGTACTATTCTCATCAGACCTTCTGCTTTGTATTTTAGTTTTAAAGTATTTAAGACATGGTAATGAAAAATTCAGAAATGAATCGCTCAGCTTTATAGATTGACATGCAGCCTTTTTCATCACTGTCCAGTGATATATATTTGTAGGTGTCGTTCAGTACCCATCCAGGGAAGATGGGCCCAGTACAAAATGGTGGCGTGGGTCCTACCTAACATAGACACGTAGAAGCATGTACTGGGAGGGTCCCTGTCGGACTCCCAATACACCCTGTCCAGAGTCTATGGCGATTTCTTCGCTTTCGTTGAGACAGCGTTGCTTCATTTGCTTGAAATTTGCGTCTCTCTCTCTCTTTTTTTTTTTTACTAAATTTGTATCGCCTCTGGGTATTGGGAGCCCCCGTTGACCCCCCTCCTTACACTCCCTTCTGCGTTTCTATGCAGGCGGGACCTACGTCACCATTTTGCACGGGATGTGGTTTTTATATCCATTCATTTATTATAAATTATAATAAGTGATACCGATTAGAGGTCCTCACGGGTCATAATTATTATTGGTCCAAATAATCTTTCCGCAGCCAGCCGATAATTTTTATTCCCGCGAAAATCGTTTAAATTTTAAATAATTAAACTAAAAATTTAAAATTTTAAAATTAAATAAAAAATTTGTTTGTTTCGTGCATTAGTTATGGAATGGATAATTGTAAATTTATTGACATTTACTGTTGAGACACGGATCTTAAATGCTGTGACCTCGTCATCGATTAAATTTGCCGTGTATACCTACTATGTACTAATTTAACATAAGGATTTGAAGTAACTCTCTTTATTCTTTCAGACAAAGAATAAGAAAATTTAACTTTAATTTTTTTGTTTACAGCTTTAAAATTTATACGAAATAGAAAAAGAGATTATAATAAATCATTTGGTTTTTTTATAGGAAGAAAGAACTATTCACAGAAATTAAATAATGCAGGGGACCATTATAGGAAATGAAATTAAATCAATATCTTTTTGTTTATACCTATTAATATACGCGTATTAAAACTCTGCCACACCCTCTTTCTCAACAGAGGTCAGTTGAAGCGAGCGTTGCAGCTTCATTCACATCAGTGATAATTGGCATATAGCAATGTTAAATTAACTCCTCTTATAAGTTACAGATTGCCATTGTAGCCGTATAGACTAATAATACCAAATAAACCTGTTAATTACTTAACCTAACACTCGAGCAACGACAAGGAGGAGTCGATACAGTGGCTTTGATATTTGAACAGTCAAAACTCGTATGAAAATGGCTCTTGGTTTTGATATCGAGCTTACATTATTTTTTATGAGATTACATTCTGGTTTTCCATTCTTCGAGACACCAAAACCCTGGAAATTAACACTTCTGTTTATATGGAGTTTCTCATTAGCGTTTCTCACTGTTTTCCTTATTTTGTTTCGTTCTATCAAGTGCATTCTCGACGCGTTTAAAACTTCAGAAAAAACGCTACAGTTTTGGATTAGAGAGGCATCTTTCGCAAACTGGTTCATTTCTATACTTACTGTTTTGATATCCATTGTGTATAGTTCCCACAAACTGAAAGCAATTATAAAGAAACTCAAATTGAGATCAAAATACATTGATGGAAATCACTATTCGAATACTGAACTTGTTTTCCTCATTTTTGTGGTAGGGTATTTTTTAATTTACTTGTACTATTTTCTTCCGGTATACGGACAAAAAACTTTTGAGAGTTGGGGTGACACAGTAATTCTTGAGTTTCAAAACACGCATTTCATTGGAGTGATTTCATTTCTGTACGTTTGTTTAATGAAAGAAGTAAGGAGGAGTATCGTCAACATCATGATAACAGATAAGCAATACGGCAAATGTGATGATGACCACTTGGTAAAAGGAAAAAAACGCCGTTTTCCTGCCGAATGTCTGTTCTTTCAAAATACGAGTATCACGAAACTCAGAGAAAAGATTATAAATTTGAAACGATTTCAAGAAATGATCAATGACTATTTCCGCCTACCTATTATGTCAATCATGTTAAGTGAATTCGTATACGTCGTGGGAGCAATGATTACGTATTTTAGTGAGAAAAAAACCTATTACCATCCTATATACCATAACTTTAAGCGCCATTAAAGTTTTTACTTCAGTCGTTGCAGCAGACATTCCTAGTGCTAAGGTAAGACATTTTGTATCATATTGAAGATGGACAGGCCGACAGACAGACAGACAGACAAACAGACATAAGAAAGGAGAAGGGTATGATAAATTATGTCAGTGAATAAAAATTCATTGAGGGATGTATGCGTTGTGAAAGCTGCTCGGGGTTGAGAGGAAGTTTGAAATACTCTATGACTGTATTGTGAAAAATTAAGTTGGCTGGTAACTGGTATACAAGGAAGAGAGATAGTGGACAAATATGGACAATAACTGTAGAAGGGCTAATTCAAATGAAGTGGCAATAAAGTATAGAAAAAGAGTAGAGTAAGACCTTGGAGAGATAGATAGTGAACAAGTGGCTGTAGAGAATATGTGGAATGTATATAAGGAATGTTTAGTGACGACAGCATCTGATGTATGCAGATGTGTATGAAATAGAGTGAAAAGAAAGGTACTTGCATGGGGGAATGATGAAATGAAGAATGCAGTGAAGGAAAAGAAGAATGTCAGTCTGGGAAAAGATATTACAAACTCTGCCTGGCAGCAATAAAAGGAGTTGTAATGAGAAGTACAAAGAATGCAAGAAGAAAGGATGTAAAAAAGTAAGAAGAGATTAGGTAAAAACTTGGGAAGGAAAATCAATGACGATTATGCGGAGAATAGAAAGCTATTCTGGAAAGAAGCGAGGCAATGCAAAGGTCAGTCTGGCAGTATGAAAGATAAGAATGTCAGTGTTAGTGCAAGATGGCCAAATAGGCGAGAGATTTAACTAGGATTTTAGCGAGTTGGTAGGTGAGGTAGAAGAAAAGGAAGCAAATGTGAATGCACTTGATTTTGGTATCCATTGCAGAAGCGCATACCAAGGAGTAGAAGACGTCAAGTTAGAGGAAACTGAACAAGCAGTATGCAAACTGAAGAAAGGAAGATCAGCCAAATTGATAAGATATGCAGAAATAATTAAATGCGGAAGTAGAATGGTGCTTAAATAGCTGTGGAAGACTTGTCAAATAGCGTGGTGAAGTGGGTGTGTTCCAGATAACTGAGCAAAAAACTGTAATTGTGCCAGTGTATAAAAATGAATGTGAAAGAGGTGGATGTAAAAATTATTAGGTATAAGTCTGAAAGAGCTAGAAAACTATACTGAGGCATGCCAATAAACAGGTTAAAAACATTACAGTGATACAGCTGATTGAGAACTAAATGACAAGAAGAAAAGAGTCTATATGGTATTTATAGATTTCGAGAAGGTGTATGATAAAGTGAATAGATATGACTTGTGGCAAGTGCTTATACTGCAGGGGTTCCCAAACTTTTTGAGTCATTACCACATTTTCACATTGATACCTTCATAATGCCCCCCTCCCCCTACCTGTACCCCACGTAAAGCCAGTCCCAGTATTGCCATGTCATTTATTTATGCACTTTCTGTACTTTAGAAGTACTTGCAAACTACCAAATTACTCCACTAAAGGAGCCAAATTAACCCAATGGAGTAATTTACCCATAGTTTGGGAAACGCTGGTTTATAGTGTCAGTGTGTCAGTGATAAGGTGTTAAATGCAGCAGAAACTTTTTATATGGGTAGTAGTAGTAGTAATGCTTGTGTAAGAGTTAAGGGTGAGTTAAGTGACTGGTTCAGCATTAATGTTGGAGTATTACAGGGCTATATGGTGTCTCCTTGGCTGTTTAATGAAAATAAGAATACTAGAAAGCGGAATCAATCTGAATTTGGAAGAGACGAGTGTCGGCCGTCGCACCTGATGTGTGCTGGTGATGTGGTACTTAATATACCTCTTAACATATTTAATAAATACGAGTGTGTATATATAAGAATTCAAGTAATGTCGTGAACACAATAGAATAAAAGGCTTCGTTTATTTAGAATGATTTTATGTACACCTTTAAAATGAAGACACTAATAATTTCTTTCATAATGGCATTATAATTCAGGAATTATGGTTAGTTTGGTACTTTATTAATTACTGAATAATTAAAAAACCAAAAAAAATATATATAACAGCGGTTATTACATACTAAAATGACGAATACTTATTAGAAATATCTTTTTAGGAGGGGTTTCAAATGGGGGGAGGGGAGAAATGGTTTAAACTGTTTTATATCAGATTAACCCATTACGGTTGGCATTAAGATTGGTACTTGCAGTGTCCATCCAGGCCTTGTGGAGCGCTTACCTGTCTTCGTTTGCTCTGTTTAGACTTTCGCTTTTTCACTTATGGGCAGTGGTGAGCTGGACCCGGTTCGCACCGGTTCGCGCGAACCGGTTAAAATCTTTTTGAAAATAAGAACCGGTTGTTACTTTTTTGCTGGACGCTGAAGAGAGCATAGCTGTACTGATATTTATGTTTTGCCTAATAATTCATTATTGCTAAAGTTGACTGAGCAATTTAATTTTAACTATGTAGATAATATGATTCATCGGTTTTTATTAAATAATTCTTCTTTTCTGATTTCATTAGAAACGTCTATTTCTCTAATTAACTATACTAATTAATTGTCATGCAGTTATTAATACCTAGCTGAATCATAAAATGCAGACACTTAAAAAAGGCAAATAGCGAGATAATTAATTTAATTAAAATTGCGAAAGGGTGGGGTGGGAAGGGTTGTCAATTTTTTATTGTCGAATTCAGAATTTTTTATACAGAACCCGGTGGTTAAAATTTTGGCAGCTTAGCGAACCGGTTGTTAAAATTTTGGCAGCTCACCACTGCTTATGGGTGAGTCAGAGAATGAATTAAGTAGAGAAATGCCAAGTTTTGTTGACTTATGTAAAAGGAGAGTATTGAAAGTGAACGTAAATAAAAGTAAGGTTGTTGTCGTTGATAGAAAAGGAGAGTGAACATGTGAATGGAGAAAATTTAGAAGTAGAATACATTAGAATACATTCTTTCCCGCTCTTCCTTTGCTGAAATCTCCATTTTAGGAGATTTCAATGTTCACTACCACCTTTGGCTTTCCTCCCATTTCACTGACATCCCTTGTGAACTAGCTTACAACTTTTCTATCCTAAACGACCTAGAGCAGATTGTACGGCGTCTTACTCGTATCCCCGATCGCCTTCGAGATAGGCCCAACATTCTGGATTTATTTCTTTCCTCTCATCCTTCTTCTTACTCTGTGAAACTTTTCTCTCAGTTGGGCTCCTCCGATCACAATCTTATATCTGTTTCCTGTCCTATCACTCCAATTCAGCCTTTGGACCCTCCCAAGAGGAGGCGCCTTTGGCACTTCGGCGCCGCTGATTGGGAGGCCTTTAGGCAGTACTTCTGCGATTTCTCATGGAATGATTACTGCTTCTGTGGCCGGGGCCTTTCTGAGTGTGCAGAGCGCATCACAGAGATGATTCTCTCGGGCAGGAGGCGTACATTCCATATTCTATTCATACTACTAATGCAAAAAAAACTTGGTTTTTCCACTTGTTCTAATGCTATCCGCAACAGAGAGGAGGTTTTCAGAAGGTACCGTCGCCATCTAACTCCTGACTCTCACTCAGCTTATATTTCTGCCCGGAATCGTGCAAAATCTGTTCTTCGACTTGCCAAAAATTCCTTCATCCGACAAAAATGTGAAAATCTATCCAATTCTAATTCTTCTCGCTCTTTCTGACATCTAGCTAAGAACCTCTTCAACAACTTTACTTCCTCTTCTTTCCCTCCTCTTTTCCATTCCGACGGCACAGCTGCCATCTCTTCTTCTGACAAAGCTGAACTCTTCGCTCAAACTTTCGCTTACAATTCAATCTTGGACGATTCCGGTGTTGTTCCTCCATCTCTCCCACCTCTGACTTTTTGTGTCTGAAATTAGAATCTCTTCTAAAGATGTTCTTTCTGCAATATCTGGGCTCAATTCTAGGAAGGCGTATGGTCCTGATGGTGTTCTTCTTGTTGCTTTTAAGAACTGTGCTTCTGTGCTGACACCTTGCCTCGGCAAATTCTTTCGTCTTTGTCTCTTATCTGGTAATTTTCCTTCCTGCTGGAAGTTCGCTTTCATTCAGCTTGTCCCAAAGAATGGTGACCGCTCTCAACCAGGACCGCCGAGAGGGCGGGGAAGCCGGGATAAATCCCCGGGGCCCGGAAAAAGGGGGGGATAAAATCTAAAAGTATTAATAAAGCAATTGATTAAATAACAGAGAGGAAATATAATTAATGAACATACATTTTATAGAGATTATCATAGTCAAACTGAAACAGATAAAATATTATCTGCGGTCCACCAATGCCCAAGAACGACTGACAGATCTGGGAACCATTGTAATTGAAAGCCAGTTAGCCCGTACTTTAAATTTCATCAGAATCATTTACCACTTTGCTAGAGAGAAGGCAAAGAAAGTACACTTCTAAATATGAAACTCTTGCAGTAAACAATTGTCTTGCCTGCATGGACTGGCACTGCATTCGTAAATTGTATGGTGATAGAATTAATATAATTGATTCGAAAAATAAAATGGTCATTTTCTTCTGAGTTGTTTATTCATACTGTATGTTTTGAATAGTGACTTGGACATATAATTAGTTTGCTTGTTATGTAAACAAAAAACATTCATAATAAAATACTGAGTAAACAGGGGGGCCCATATACCAATCCTTCCCCGGGGCCCGGGGCAACTCTCGGCGGCCCTGCTCTCAACCTTCCAATTATCGTCCAATTGCCAGGGCCTGCTCAAAGGGTTGTGGCGCCTTGAGCCAGTTTTGCTTTGGAGCCCGCCCCATTCCATTTTTTATATAAAGGTTTTTTAGCTAAAAAATAAAAAAAATTTTTTTATATAATTTTATTGTTTATTGCATTCAGTACATTTTATTAAAATCTTAAAACAAAAAATATATTTTATTAATTTAAATTCAATAACAATTAACCAAGTAGCATTAATAACACATGCTCGTTAAAATTTCGGCTTCAAAGATTAACTTTTCGGGCCTTAGCAACTGCAACTCTTTGGATTATTTCATCCAGATCTAAATCCTTGGGGATGGCATGTTCAGTTAATAAGGTTGCCAACCCATCCAACCGAACTTGTTTCATCGTGGAACGGAGATAAGTTTTGATTAATTTCATCTTTAAAAAGCTCCGTTCTGCGCTGGCCACTGATACTGGCAATGTTACAAGAATTCTCAGCGCCACAAAAAAATTTGGCAATGATGCCGTCAAATTTTTTGAGCACATGAATTGCAAGATTTTCGTTGGAGAATAACTGCCTTCAAAATGGTTTCGCAAATATTTTAATTCTTCGTATAAATCGATGCCGAAGATATCTTTCTGATCACATATGTAAGCAGAATTTCTAAATCCGAACAATTCTTACGCAGCTCGTTGTCACTCATTTCTGTGGCATTATTCAAATTGTATAGAAATTGGAATTGATCGTTATGCTTTACGATCGACTCAAACCTGTCTTTCAGTGACTGGATTGCGTTGTCTAAAATGTTGTTGAAAAAGTTGATACTAAAATTTTCCTTCTCTGTCGTTCCAACTTCGTCTTCGTGTTCATAATGAAACATTATTTTTCGGCGGCGAATTCTTGTTTGCTCAAATTCAGGTTCAATTTCCAATTCGATTGCCAACTTTTTTGCAGCGTCTAGAACGCATTTAAATTTATCATCTGTTCTGTAATTTTTAAGGTATTCGATTGATTTTGAAAGCAGGGAGACAGCTTGCGACATATCCAAATTGACCTCTTGAAGGGCTTTGCTTGTGACGTTTATTTGGCTCAAAATGTCGTACCAAACAATCAGGCAGCAGATAAATTTGAAACTTCCAATTGTTTGTAATAGAGTAATCGCCTCCGATCTGTTTCTTACAGCTGTTATTGACCTTACATTAATTTGTTCGTCTCAAAAACTGTTTAATGCCTGTATAATTTCCTTAAGTTGATGTCTCATCGATCTCAACGCATCTATGCGACTGGCCCATCTGGTTTCGCTAGGTCCCTTCAATGTCAAGCCTTTTACATTTTGTCTAAGTATACCCCATCGTTGTGTAGACGACGAGAAAAAAACGTAAAGGTGATATACAATATTGAAAAAAAGTGACAGCTTCTGTGTAACATTTGGCTGCATCGTTGACCACCAAATTTAATGTATGTGAGGAAGAAGGAACGAAAAACGCTCGTGGATATAATGTTAAAATTCGGCTTTGCATCCCATTGTGTTTGCCTCGCATATTGGATCCATTGTCATATCCTTGTCCTCTTAACTCAGACAACGACGATATTTCATTTTCTTGTAAAATTTCTAGAATTTTCTTAGTCATTCCAGCCAGTACTATTGTCGATATCGACGAATCCCAAAAAATGCTCACAGATTTTCACATGATTTCCATCTTTATCTGGGGTAGGCACAATAGAAACAAAACGTACTACCAATGTCATCTGTTCAGTGTGGAGAGGTCTGGAGTACAATCGACAATTAGAGAATAATATCTGCTAGCTTTCAATTGTTTTACAATCTTCCCTCACCTCTCGCGCCCTAATTTTCTATGTAACCTACTTCACGTGATTTGGCCTAATTCGGTTTTGCTCTAGCATGTCGGTGATTGGCCATATAAGCCCCTACGAAGACTCTGGGGAGGACTTCGAAGCTTATGCCACTAGGGTGAGGTTGTTTTTCGAGGCAAATTCCATTCCTGATGCTAAGAAAGTACCTACCTTTTTAACTATAATAGGCCCTAAAACGTTTGGTTTAGTTATGGACCTAGTTTCTCCTAAAGCACCGGAAACCTGCACCTATAATGAATTGGTACAGGCCCTAACCGATCATTACAAACCCCGAGTAGTTCTCATCTATGAACGTTTCAAATTTTATTCAAGGCATCAGACGGGAATGAAAGCATTGCAGAGTTTGTTGCAGGAATAAAAAGCCATAGCCGTACGTGTAAATTTGGGGACAAATTAGATGAAATGCTAAGAGATAGGTTTGTAATGGGTCTCAAAGAGGTCTACCCAGAGAGCCCTATTAGCCATACAGGACCTAACTTTTAGTCAGGCTGTAGAAATAGCTACGGCTAGAGAAGCAGCTGCTAAAGATGTTAGAGCTTTTGGAAATCACAGTAGTAAAGCCCAACACGTAAATAGCTTTAAATCTTCTAGGCCTGGCAGACCTAATGAGCCTACTAGACAGGCAAATAAAAGGTATGAGGCGAATACGACTAAGCCTACTAATTCTACTAAGCCATGTACGGGGTGTGGAAAACACAAATGGAAGAAGGACTGCCCTTTTAAAGAAGCAGTTTGCCGAAACTGTAGTAAAATAGGCCACATAGCTAAAGTGTGTTTTTCAAAGAAAACGAAGGGTGAAAATTCTAATTTTAACATTTCTAGTGTAAATCCTCAAAGGGGAAATACTTCGAACATTGGAGTGGAGTACCTATTTTATGAGCAGCAAAGTGGGAAAAATACAGGCCCATATATTGTAGAGGTAGGCCTAAATGGAATTACAGTTCCTCTAGAATTAGATACAGGTGCTGCCCGAACGGTCATGTCCAAACCAGTTTTTGATAAAATTTTCAAAAACACACCTAAACTACATGCATCTAAAACGATTTTGAAGAAATATAGCGTGGGGGTAGACACCCCAGTTAGGTTACTTAGGTTCTAGCAAACAATCTAAAGCACTTACCGGTGCGTTGAATTAGATATTCCTTTGGGAGCCTACCATTAGATTCCTGTGTCCCACAAACAGCCTACCTAACTCTCTCTTACATTACCAATTTAGAAGCTATAGACATTTCCCCTACACTATACTTAAGTACGGACAACTTCCTACCCCATTTGTCACCTTAGAAACACCATCTAATTACATTCAGCACCAACGATTAGGTCAGATAGGAAAAAACATCTCTAGGCTAGCCCAAAACAATACGAACAGCCGCGTTGGTTCGTTTATGACTTGCTCTTGCCATTCAGCTTAGATTTAGTGATATTTCCCCGTTAGTGACTTTTAGATTATATACATATATATACACACACGTCACCTCACTCCTCCCCTACAAGTTTAGTCTGTCAGGGGGATGAGGGACCCTAGATGACCTGCGGAGCGGGGTTGATGTAGTAGGATTAGATGCAACCTGTATAGGCGGGCGAGTTGAACCATTTTCCGGAGGATCAGTTCTCTCTTCCGGAAGACTCTGGTCCTTCTGCAATTCACGTTCCCATATCTGGTCCTGATGGCGTTTAATAGAACGACCATCTTCTAGTTGACACTTGAAGGAAACAGGGCCCGTTCTCTCCTGCACAGTTGCAGGAACCCATTTTGGTCCAGCCCCATAGTTGCGAATCATAACTGGATCATTAGGTTGCGCTTCTATAACTCTCCCTCTTTTAGTGTCGTGGTACAACTTCTGTTTTTCCTGATGGCGTAAAACTCGTTGTTGTAACGTTTCGTTTGGACATAACAAATCGAAAACTGAACGAATTCCCCGGCCAATCATAAGTTTAGAGGGAGACACCCCCGTCGTGGTGTGAGGTGTTATTCGATATTTAAACAAAAATTTATCCAACACCACTTGCATTTCTCCCCACGAGAATGACGCAAGGCCGACTTGAAAGTACGGACCATGTTTTCCGCGAGACCGTTAGTAGACGGGTGGAAAACACTAGACCGGACATGTCTAATGCCATTTAGGTGGACGAAGGAACGAAATTCCTCACTGGTAAAACAAGTACCATTGTCGGAAACCAGGACTACGGGTAAACCCCATCGAGCGAAAACCGAACGCAGTAAGCGAATAGTAACACCCGAAGTCGTGGAAGTGGTTGGAAAAATTTCCACCCACTTAGAGTAGGCGTCCACAATGACTAGGAAATAAGTATTATTTATAGGACCTGCATAGTCAACATGGATCCTATGCCACGGTATAGTAGGCCATTCCCAAGGATGAAGTGGACTTTTCCTTGGGAGATCTCTGTTCTCTAGACAGCTTTGACAGGAACGAACCAATGATTCGAGTTCTCCATCTAAACCAGGCCACCAGAAATAAGCTCTCGCCAGCTCTTTCATTTTTGTTGCACCCATGTGTTCAGCGTGAAGTTCCTTCACTAAATTCAACCTGCCTTCATTTGGAATAATCACTCTGTGGCCCCATAAGAGACAGCCATTTTGAATCGAGAGGCCAGACTGACGTTGATAAAAGGGCTGTAATTCACTCTCAACCTTAGTAGGCCAACCAACTGAGCAGAAATGGATGACCCTAGACCGAATAGGGTCTGATTTTGTCCACTGCTCTATTTGTACCGCAGATACTGGAGTGGATTCCAAAAACTCCACCAAGTGAACCCATTCTGTAGGTATAGGTACACAATCATTTGGATTTTCTAAGGGCAACCTACTTAGCGCATCAGCCGTACCTAGAAGTTTACCCGACCGATGTACTAAGTCAAATTTATAGGCTTGTAGAATCAGTGTCCATCGTTGAATCCTACCTGAGGCCATAACTGGAATATTTTTATTAGGTGAAAATAAACCTAAGAGAGGCTTATGGTCAGTAATTAGTTTAAATTCATGACCCCATAGATAGAAATGAAATTTTTTTACTGCAAATACTAAGGCTAATGCTTCACGTTCCACTTGTGCATATCGTTTTTCAGTCTCAGTTAGTGTTCTAGAAACAAAACAGATAGGCCTATCTACACCATCAATGTGGTGAGATAACACTGCCCCAATTCCATAAGAACTGCTGTCTGCTGAAACTACGAGAGGAAGTTTAGGATCATAATGCACTAGGAGCGTGGACTTTAGTAGTACGTCCTTGGAAGCCTCAAATGCTTCCTTTTGAGTTTTCTCCCATCTCCACTGTTCCCCAGATCGTAATAGCTTATTTAGGGGTTCAAGGAAAGTCGATGCATTAGGCAAAAATTTCCTATAAAAGTTTAGGAGACCTAAATAAGCTTGTAACTGTGTGATGTTTTGTGGAGGTGGTGCATTTTCTATTGCTTCTAGTTTATCCACCGTTGGATGAATGCCTGAGGCATCTATGCGGAACCCTAAATATGAAACCTCGTTAGTGACCCATGGACACTTTTCTCTTTTTAGCTTAAGTCCGGCATCCCGGAGTCTTTTTAGAACCGTGGTTAATCTAGTTAGGTGTTCTTTTTTAGACGAACCTGAAATGAGGACATCATCTAGAAAGCAAAGTACCCCTGGAATGTGACCTAGAACTTGGTCCATTGTCCTCTGAAAAATACCCGGAGCCGATGCTATTCCATAGCATAGCCTATTGTACTTATATAGGCCTCGGTGCGTATTTATAATAGTTAATTCTTTAGAGTTTTCATCTAAACTTAGTTGAGCATAGGCTTGGGACATATCGAGTTTTGTGAAATATTTACCCCCAGCAAGAGAGCTAAATAATTCATCAGGCTTGGGTATAGGATAGCAATCTAGAAGGACGGCTCTATTTGCTGTTAAACGGTAATCCCCACATAACCGCACGGACTTGTCCGGTTTTAGTACAGGAACTACTGGGGCAGCCCACTTAGCGTGTGTGACTGGTTCAATAATTTTATCTTTTAGCAGCCGGTCAATTTCTAAATCTACCTTCTCCCGCAGTGCATGCGCAATTGAACGAGCCTTACAAAATTTCGGAGTTACATTAGGATCTACTTCTATGCAGACCTGATGGCCTTTTAGGTTGCCTACTTCAGGCCCAAAAACAGAAGAAAACTCCCTTAATTAACAATGAGTCTATGTCAGATGGATATGAGAGTGTATGCACATCTGCTTGACCCTTTGGCAAGATTTTGTCAATCTCTCTCTCTTCGCCGCAATGTTGCCTCACTCTCTCTTTAGTATCGCTATCATAACGGACATTGCTCTTCTGAACTCTCTAACTGCCTTTAGGAGAGCACGTACTACCAGACTTTCTACACTTTCTCATTCCTTTTCTGTCCACCTATCTAATGCAAGGGTTAATCGGTATTTTCAGTCTTTCATCTACTCAACCGGTCAACTCTGGAACAATCTTCCTCATTCCATCTTTCTCCTGTCTATGACCTCCCATCTTTCAAACGCAGTTTTAGGCATGTCGAAAACCCCGGACCTTGTTTTTGGCTTTTGCGAGCATTTGCCCTTGGCCCCCTCCTTTCTGCATAAAAAAAGACGTTGGTCTCACCTGAGCTACCACTAGAAGTAGGTTCCCAACGTTTTCATAAAAGGTAATACTGGATTTCTGACGTTATGGTGGTGATTCCTATGTATTTTTGTGTGTGTGTGATTTGAGTGGTTTTGGTCCCGAGTTCAAGCAAGCATCGTGCCCACCCAACTGAGAATGGGGAAGTGGCATTAGGATTTATGTAATGTATGTTACCGAAAGCAGAGACGTCAACCTTTGAAGTATGAAAATCCGTGAGAGTTGACATGTCTGTGAAAGTGATAGTGGAATGCATGCGTATGGCAAACAAACACGCAAGCAATTATGTTGTGAAATCTGATTAATTAGTTATACCCGCTCTGGATACACGTATATTTATGTATGTCACTGGCGGCTGCAAAATGTTTGTAATGCTTATCCATAGACTGTCCCAAACCGGTCTGAGAAATAGGTAGGGCGTACAATAACGAGCTCACTTTATGTAATTTATTTGGGTTGACACAAGTTTTTCTTCTCTCGATGCTTAGCAAAGTCTCTTAGAGCTCTGTGATTAACGTTTCTCTAGAATTTCGGTCTCGACCTCTTCGAATATTGCAGAGCTACTGTACTTTAACTCGTTGTTTGACATCTGCACCCGGATTGGATCAAATGTAGAATTCGGACCCCAGCCTTCTTTAGTTAGCTTTATAAGGCTAACTAACGAAAATATCACGACCTAACCTAACCAATCGTTAGGTTAACTGTACGCCCTTGACGACTGGTTAGGTTAGGTCGTGATATTTTCGTTAGTTAGCCTTATAAAGCTAACTAAAGAAGGCTGGGGTCCGAATTCTACATTTGATCCCCCGGATTTTTGCAAATATTTAAACCGGGTGAGTTTCAAGGCCATCGTCCGAGTTTAACATAAAACATTGCTAAATAGATATCATTTGTCAAAACTACCGAAAAAATTTGTTACACTTCTTATACTCCCTAATTGGTAACGTTGCTTACCGCCCATCTCAGCGCCCTCTGTTGGACAAAGGATGTAAAATGGATCAACCAACGCACTTTTTAAATTTATAGGTTCACTTCTACGGAGAATAATATAATGAAGGCTATATGTTATGGCTGTTTCCCAAGCACTTACTTTGTGTATGTAATTCAAGTATGCACATATAATACTTATATATATAATACGGGATTGAACTCAGAATGGTACCCTGAGGTTTTTTCATGATACACACAGACCGTGCATGGAACAAGGAACTCTTCCGGAAAATTTAAATCCACTATAGTCCGAGTAAGTAATGGTAAATGACAAACACTATAGTTTTTCTTTTTTCATGAAGTGACGTGGGCAACGGGTCACTCGCAAAGAGGCCCCAAAAATATAGCTTCCCTCGCCAGCTATCAGCAAAGCAGATAGGATCTAGCCTTGGGACAGAATCTAGGGGTTACAGCTATACCTAGCCTACTATATTCAGAACCTCAATGTAAACAAAAGACTCGTTGCATTCACGTCGGATTGAACACATCAAAGAAAAAGGGGTAATTATTGTATTTTTAGTTAACAACCAAAACTTAAACCTCAACTGGCAAAATTGAGCGTCCACTTTTCAAGGCACATAACATGTCCGTTTCATCATGGGATTGAACTCAGAATGGTCCCCTGAGGTTTTTTCATGATACACACAGACCGTGTATGAAACAAGGCACTCTTCTGGGAAAATTAAATCCACTCTAGTCCGAATAAGTAATGGTAAATGACAAACACTATAGTGTTTTCTTTTTCATGATGTTAGCCCGACGTGGGCAACGGGGTCACTCGCAAAGAGGCCCCAAAAATATAGCTTCCCTCACCAGCTATCTGCAAAGCAGATAGGATCCAGCTTTGGGACAGGATCTATAGTGTTTGTCATTTACCATTACTTATTAGGACTATAATGGATTTCATTTTTCCAGAAGTGTTCCTTGTTCCATGCACGGTCTGTGTGTATCATATATATATATATATATATATATATATATATATATCGGTCCTATTCAAAGGAGTGACATAACGAAGGAGTGACATAACAAAGGAGTGACAAATCGGAGATAAAATTCAAAGGAGTGACATAACAAAGGAGTGACAAATCGGAGATAAAATTCAAAGGAGTGACACGAAAATACCGTAACGAAGGAGTGACATAATTCCTAACCTGACATAACCTATTCGAAACCATAAATACGAATACCTCCGGGGGATAGCGCACAATTTGCATTTCAGTTCAAGAAATGTAAACGACTATGAGTTGGAAGCTAATTTTGGTGATGGTGACCATGAATTTTGAACAAGTTTAAAATATTTTAACAATTTAATGATTCTAGTTTTTGAAATAAAATCTTAATTTTAACAATTCTAACAAATTTTGTTTTTTTAAATAAAATTTTAATAATTTATACTCTGAATTTTAACTCCGATTTGTCACTCCTTCGTTATGTCACTCCTTCGTTACGGTATTTATGTCACTCCTTTGTTATGTCACTCCTTTGAAATGTCACTCCTTCGATACAGACCCATATATATATATATATATATACAGGGTGTCCCATAAGTCCGGCATCATAGGAAAAATAATAAAAAAAGGCAAAACAAAAGCTTTTATTTACAGAACGTGCTCAATATGTCCACCATTGTTTTCAATACACAAATTCAGACGTGATACCCAGTCAGCAAGCACACGGGGAATGATGTCAGGAGTAATGGTGTTACATGCCCCAATAATGCGCTGCCGCAAATGTTCAACACTCCTAATTTTCTCTGCGTATACCAGCGCTTTCAAGTGGCTCCAGAGATAAAAATCTAGTGGCGTGAGATCCGGGCTTCTAGCTGGCCATTCCACAGGCCCTCGACGTCCTATCCAATGACCAGGGAATTGTTGGCACAGGTATTCCCTTACTTGGGTGCTGTAACGTGCAGGAGCGCCGTCTTGCTGGAAGCATATTGGGAAATTTCCTTCTTCGTTCAAGACACTGGGAAATGCTTCTTCCTTGAGCATACGTAGGTAGGTGCCTCCAGTGACATGTTCATCGAAAAAGAGGGGGCCTATGATGCGATCCTTCCAAATGCCACACCATACCATCACCCGAGATGCACCTTGTTCCTTTGAAGAGGTATACCAGTGAGGGTTGTTTTGAGACCAGTAGCGGGTATTCTGTCGATTTACCTCACTATTTCCATAAAAAACAACCTCGTCACTGAACAGAATGGTGGACGGGAAATTGGCATCCCGAGCATAAATTATGGTTTGTAGAAATAGAAAAATATGAATTTCTCCTATGATGCCGGACTTATGGGACATCCTGTGTGTGTGTGTGTATATATATATATATATATATGATACACACAGACAGTGCATGGAACAAGGAACTCTTCTGGGAAAATTAAATCCTAGCAGGGCTAGGCTGCTTTAAACCCTAGATCCATGTCCCAAAGCTGGATCCTATCTGCTTTGCAGATAGCTGGTGAGGGAAGCTATATTTATGGGACCTCTTTGCGAGTGACCCGTTGCCCACGTCGGGCTAGCATCATGAAAAAGAAAAACTATGGTATTTGTCATTTACCATTACTTATTCGGACTATAGTGGATTTAATTTTCCCAGAAGAGTTCCTTGTTCCATGCACTGTCTGTGTGTATCATAAAAAACTCAGGGGACCATTCTGAGTTCATTCCCATATATATATATATATATATATATATATATATATATTATATATATTTTTTTAAATCCAAACCTGGGATTCACTGGTCAGTTGGTTGTTTAAATTTTCAGCCATTAAGAACAGCGTACTGGGAATGACATGAGGTAATTTGAAATTTACTTTTTCTGTGGAAACATTTCTGATCTAAGAATAAAGGCATAACTTCCGCCTGACAAATGAGGAATCTCAATGTCTGTTCTTTGTTTTTTAAAATTGCTTTTTTTCAGTGTATTTTTAGCGTCCAGAGAGACATCATCTTTACATAAAATGTGTCACTTTTACTTCATTCCACATTCCATTTTGTATCTTTCCAGAGAGAAGTGTATTCGGGAACTGAAGGATGTTCTGCTCCGAATGAAACCCTGCGATGAGAAAGAACGTGTGAGGCTTTTTAATTAAAACCAAATTCAGAAAATTTTACAAAATGTTTCGGATATCTTTGGAATAGGTGTCTTCTCACTCAGTGTCATTTCCATTCCACTCTTGGTCCACGAATGGGAAATCCACTCAAAAGTGGGAATTTCAAATAAGACAATTTTCAAATAGATACATTTCCATTCCCACTGTAGGATTTCCTACTTTAAGTTAGATTTTTCAGAGAAAATGCCCTTCGATACAACAACTGCGTCACAATCTCTTTTTAACCCTTCTCAAATCAGGAAACTTGTTTTTCCAAAGCTGGAATTCCGACTTTAGCAACCCGAATGGAAATGAGAATGACAATGAGCGGAAAGTGATCTTCGAAACCTTCATTTCTGGCTTCCATTTGTGATGATGACTAGCAAATGACGCGAAATAGGCCTAAGAAATAATTCATTTAGGAAGGATAGGAACTGGCACAACATTCAGACCAACGAATATGTACTAACTTCCAAGTTATTATTACCAACACCATCGGTATCTGAACCCTTGACCTCAGTATTTTCACTTCGCTTGGTCATGAAGAGAGAGAGAGAGAGAGAGAGAGAGAGAGAGAGAGAGGCCATAATCACTTCCTCAAAATTCAATATATTTTCATCCTTTGTTTACTTTTCAGTTGATGGGAATTTGTGAAGCTTTGGAGAATTTCCCAAGATTGAACTTTTATGGGTTTTTCACGATTGGTCGACATTGTTTGCTGCCTGTAAGTATATATATATATATATATATATATATATGCACCTCTGTAGTGTAGTGGTTAGCATCACTCACTACGAATCCCCCGGCCCCAGGTTCGATTCCCGGCGAAAGCAGACGGCGCGCAGCTTACCCACCTGTTCACCCTTTCAGAAAAAATTGGTTCGTATATAAATTGGTGCCCTGGGTGGCCTAATAGTTAAGACACTGGGTCCCTGATCGGGAGGTAGAGTCCGGGCGAGGACTTTGTAATTTCTGACCACCCGTGGTGGGTTGTGGTTCGGATACCACGTTAAGCTGTAGGTCCAAGGCGGAGCAACAAGCTTGACCTTCGTCAGAATGAACAATTCAGGCGGAAGCAAAACCCAAGGTAACTAATCAAGGTGTATATATATATATAAAAGGATGAAGGGAATAATCAACGCTCATGTCAGCATTATGAAGATTTAAGTTGGATGAAGATGAAGATTTAAGTTTGAAATTTAACTTTCTCTCATGTCAAACTCAGACAAATGTTCACATCTAGAAATAAAATACAAAACTAAAACATAAAAGTATTATTAAATTACAATGCTTAGTCAGTATGCCAAATTATCATCATTCAATTTTGGCTTCTCTCTCTCTCTCCTCTCTCTCTCTCTCTCTCTATATATATATATATATATATATATATATATATAGAAACGACGTAAGTATAGAGGAGCGTTCTGCACACGAGGAAGAGAAATAACGAAGAAATGAAAAATGAGGTGACCGCCCGGGAATCGAACCCAGGATCTTCCGATTGCCGGTCAGATATGCTATCCATTACACCACGGGCCTCGATCAGTCAGAAGTCGAAATTCTCCTACATAGGGCAGAAACCAATGCCCTGAGAGGGCACCCTCGCAAATCGTGAATATGTACATTTAACTGCAATGACCACGCAGTATATTAATGTATAGAAACGACGTAAGTATAGAGGAGCGTTCTGCACACGAGGAAGAGAAATAACGAACAAATGAAAAATGAGGTGACCGCCCGGGAATCGAACCCAGGATCTTCCGATTGTGTGTGTGTGTGTGTGTGTGTGTGTTGAAATATTTCACGCAGGAACTGAAAGCAGGAGTAATGACGTTTAAAAGGCTTAAAAAGTGAGAAGGGAGAGAGTAGCGGGAAGTTGGGTGGTCACAAATGGTTAATGAAGGTACCCTAGGTGTGAGTACAAAAATATAAGATAATAAAAAGAATTAACATCAGATAAAGTTACAAAGATTCATTAAACGATACACCAGAGAACTAAATAAATGAATGCGGTGGGAAGAGAGTTAGTTATGTATGCACGATTAGTTGTTTGGATTTATCAATAGAGTTTTTGTTTATTGAAGAGTAAATTAGGTGGTTATATGTATATGATATTTTCCTGTCTACCCGTGTTTAGGTTGATTTTTTGTATGTTGTATAAAGGCTGATTCGTAGAGGAGCCGGTGCGTTAAGGATGACGTGACCCTCCTTGAAGTTAATTTGATATCCTGTGTTTCTGTTGTGGTTGTAGATGGCGCTTGAAGTATTGCTGGTGTAGATCGCTTGTTTGTGGTCTGTTATCCTCTTGTTTAGCGTGTTTCCAGTTTCTCCGATGTGGCAGTTTTCAGTCGTAGCAGGGGATGGCGTAGACCAGCCCTTTCTTCTGTTGGAGCGTGTTGTGCACTGCTTTGTTTTTTATGGTGGAGTTGGTGCCGAAAACTGCGGTGAGTTGTTTAGGGAGAGTGTCGTTGATATTGTGGGAGTATAGATATGTATGGGATACGTATTCTTCTATTATAAATTATCGTTATTAGTGTTGGGTGCAGGTCTCGGTGATCTTTGTTTCCTGGTGGCTTTGTTGAGTGCGTCTTCTATGAAGTAGATCGGGTAGGCAAGACTCAGGAAGGTGTCTTTTATGTGCTGTATTTCTTCGTTTAGAAATTCGTGGTGTGAGAAGCGCAATGCCAGGAGGAAGAAAGAGATGAGCACTGCTTTTTTTTTTTGTGGAAGTGGGGTGGTTCTAGAGGTAGTGTATGTTTGTGTGTGTAGACTTTCTGTAGATGGAAGTAGTAATGGTGTTGTTGTTTCTGTGTAGCCTCAGATCTAAAAACCTCATCTCAAAATGAAAGGAAAAATAGTCCGAGCAAACCTTAAAAGCACGATCAATAAATGTCATGATAAAATTGACTTTAAACCCAAAAGGAATGTCGAGTAACCCCTTCAGTATTCATTTTGCACCTAGCGTAGCCTGACCTAACCTAACCTAACCGCATACAAATATGTACAAAACACCAAAAGGGTTAATTAAAAAAAATGTATGCCCAAACCAGTAAACGTTTTCTTGCGATATACTGTAGGGAAGTTGTGAAATTATTGCTGATTCTATGAACATTGACATCCAGTAATGCTAATTAGGAAGTCTTCTCTACTGCTTTCGTAAATGTAATGCTGATGTGTCTGGAGCTTAAATAACTTCAAAATTGGTTAGCATAAGAAGGATGATTGAATAACAGAAACGTGTCATCCACGTATCTAAGATAAAAAAACTGGCTTGAAGGATGTTGGGTAATCATCAAGCCAGCGAGTTTCGTGAAAACCTAAAAAAGTATTTGCAAAGGTGGAACCCAGACGGGAACCGATCTATTTATTTGTAGAGACTATTATTAAATATAAAGATGGTGTCTTTTATGACTAAATTGAGTAATGAAGTGAAATATTTTTGTTAAATTGGTCTAATTTGGAATCGGCATCTGGAGAAAGAGCATTCAAACAAATATCAATTATTTCTTTTAGAGGAACATTGGTAGACAGGGACTCAACGTCGAAGCTGTCCACGAAAAGCTTTTCAGCATTCGAAACTTTGGTAATTTCCTGAATAAAATTAAAGAATTTAAAGTGGTAAAATTGTTGATCTTCAGTTTAGCAAGCGGCGGGGGCAAAGAACTTGGCCAGCGCGAAGCAATGACTAATAAAGGCAGCCAAGATAAGGCGAATATGGGCATTAAGTTTATACAATTTAGGTAAGCCATACAAATACTAAGGACCGAGCCTGAAGTGAACAAAGCATTATATATGTCATTGTTAATAACTGTATTTTTTAGGAGTATACGTAGAACATATATACAAGGTGGGTACAAAAAAAGTGACCCCTTAGAAGTAAACTGTCATATTAAAAAAAGTAAGGGGACTAGAGCTCCCGAACTTCGTAGGTGCTTACCTCAGCATGTTGTTTGTCTTAATTGAGGAGTTGCTCGATGTGTCCCCCTTCCTGCTCAACGCAGGCCTTCAAACGTCGACGCCACTGATCAATACACCTGTTTGCATATCGTTGAGACACCTTCTCCCAGACGAGTAGAATTCTTTCGCGTAGTTCATCTATGTCTCTTATATTGGTACCAGGGATGTAAACTTTGGACTTCAGGGCTTCCCAAACACCATAATTTAGTGGTGAAAGATCGGGACTACTAGCCAGCCACATATTGGGTTCGATAAAATCTGGTGTTTCGTTCTCAAGGAATGTGAGTTTGGCGTGCTCTGTGAGCAGGGGCTCCATCTTGTTAGAAAGTATATCTTTCACCACTAATTCGTCGAATATCAGTTAGAAAGAGTGGTGAAACATTTGAACAGTAATAGTCCGCGTTAATTTTTGCCTTTCTTTCGATAAATACAATCCTGCTTTTCCCTAATTTTGGCACACAAACACCTATCATAATGTGGTAATAAAAACCCACTCTAATAGACAGAGTTTATTTCCACAACAGTTTCGATGTCCGCTGGCATCCTCTTCGGGTGGATACAGAAAAACGAATGAACCAAAAACAAGAGGGAAAACAGTCCAGGGACCATTGAGAAATTCACACATAAGATAGATCCCGTTCTCCCGACACCGGAAAGACATTTTATCAAAGGGTCCCGCGTATAAGTACCTTCGCACAAATTAAAATTATCTTCTTGTTCTATACATACAGATTCTATTATTTTTGACATAATTATTACATTTATTATTACATTTATTACATTTATTATTGCATTATTATTTTACTACAGAAATTATAAATTTATTATTACACTGATTATTACACTGTTCTTTATTATTACAGAAATTATAAACCGAAAAACGAATGAAAAAGGAGAGAAGGAAACAATCCAGAGACCATTATGAAATTCGCACCTAGGTTAGATCCCGTTCTCCCGACACCGGAAGGGCATTTTATTAAAGGGTCCCTATCATAATGCTTGGAGAGAATTTCAAGGTTTCTTTAGCTAAGTTTTTTGAAGGTAGATCTCGTTTTTTATGGACGTTCCCATACAAGCGATCATTCTGATGGTTTATTGGGGGCCGTAGATAAAAACAATTTCCCATCAGAAAACCATATTCGTCTCGCAGTTTGTTGGTCGAATCGACGTAGCAGGCTCCTAGAACAAGCAAGACGTTTGTTCTTGTTTGCATCAGTTAGGACCTGACATGAAACACCTTTGTAGGCACGTAGATTCAGGTCCTTTTTGGCGATGTTTCTAACACTCTCTCGATTTATTCCGGTCCTTTTTGCGATTTCTCCAAGGCTGATTCTTCTGACTTAAAATCTCGCTCATTTACGATAGCTTCTTCTGAAAAAATGGGATGAGCTACCACAAGAACAAATCAATAAAGCCATAGATGAGTTCCGTCCTAGACTGAAAAGGTTGTAGAAGTTCGTGGCAAACATATCGAGCAGTTTTTTTAACATCAAGGTAGCACCATATGAGTACTTTGTAACTTTTTATCTGCACATACAATGCAGTAGTAGTGTAAATGGAGAATTTCCAGTGGTATAAAGAAATGTTCAATAAATCTGTAATTTGCATTAGTTTTCTTTGAAATCCGCTCAACGTATAGGAAATTTACTTAGTTGTGGGGTGTGAAAAAAATATTGAAATCTGACCATAACTTTGGATTTTACAGCCAAAGTTCGAGGTCTCCCATTTTTTTTGCCGACCCGATATATATATATATATATATATATATATATATATATATATATAATATATATATAAATTTAGGGTGTGTTTATGGTATATGGTGAAAAATGCAAAATGAAAATGCAAGGGAGCGGAACCCTTTATTTTGTGAGGATACATGAGAAAACAGAACAGGCAAAATTTCTTTGTAATCCAACAACATTTAGAGGTTGCCCACAGCTGATAGGTATTTTCAATTATAGGGCAATGGAAATTTAATTCTCAGTTTAAATGATAAATTGCATCTCCAATATACATCTCCAATAAGTATTCAGAACAAATATATCGTGTGAGTATATTCACTAAATTCATAATTAACGATTAAAAGTACATGACACCTCGAGTGTTGGCGTTCATTTTTTCATCAAAGTGGCTTTGGAGGCTGTCGGCAAGACTTTACGATGTTCTTCGACGATTTGAATCATGAACTGCATCTGCTCTTCGTTCCGAGTCCTTCCAGCCTTCGTGAATTCTGAATCAATGCTATGCCTCGCTCTGCTGCATCATTCACTACATTTAAGGAATCCACCCTGATCTTTGCTGAACCAAAGCTGGTGTTGTTTTCCCAGTTTGATGGATCCTCTTGCAGGAAATCGACCGGAAGATCTAGAAGGGTGAACAGATTGTACGTATTGGAAGAGCAAAAGTCTGCCAGGGTCTTTCCTCTTGGATCTGGAATCCAGACTCGTCGGGGGGGAGCTTCTGACCCTTCAACGGAATTCATATTCTCTACCATTTTCCGCTTCTCATCATCGACTGCAGGATCGAATAGTGCAAGGCCCACGTTTACCTCATTGAGGTACCAGAGATGCCGAATAAAACTCTTGTACCCAGCGGCGTTGGTGTTTTGCAACTTTTGAAGGAGGGCTAAGTCGCTTCGTGGAGCGCTTGCTGCTTCTCTTGCTGAAAACCACGGAAGGACGTAATCTTGAGCAACGAAGAGACAGAAGTCCCTCAACCCAGAAATCAGGCGGTCACTGCTACTTGCTCCACGAGATGTTGAAGGACATTGGTTCATGTGCATCGTGAACTGGTATCTGAACATCCAAATCTTGAAAGAGTAAATTCCACGCGCCATCCACCGTGCTCGGTGCAAAGCCCCTGGAGCCATGAACACGGGACTCCGACGTCCGTGAGGTACTCCTCCCAAGAAAATGACTACAAGTTCAAGAAGCTCTTTGTAGTCATCTCTGGGATGCTTCACTTTCAGAAGGTCATTTGCTTCATGAATCATCATCTCGGCCCAGGGACTGATCACTGCAGCCGTGTCCTCTTCGTCCGCGGCAGTGGAGTATTCATTCAATTTCAGTTGTGGCCAAACATTACGGAAGCTCTGGAAAATCGTAATCTCAGGTCCTTTGGAAAGGTCCAACAAGGAAAGAAAATACTGCTTCAAGCAGCAGTTCCAGCACGTGATGTCGACACGCAAAGTAAATCATTTCACGCCCGAGAGCCTGCTCTACTCGCACACACACTCCTCCGTGGATGCCGGTGTTGGTGGCTGTCGTGTCAAAGCAAAGAGCTTTGATCTTCTGGCCAAGATCCCAGTTTTCGATGGTTTCGATGATGACGATTGCTGTCCTTTCTGTCTTGGAGTCTGGGAGTTTGGGGATGGCTAGAATCTTGCTCATCCCATCCCCGGTAACTAAGATGGCTAAACGGTCGATTTTGTCTCTTCCCATTAAGTCTGCCATAAGTTTTCCATCCCAGTGAAGAACAAGAGGGCATTCAGGCTTGTAGGAAGCTCTCACCTCTGCTTCGTGGGCTGATTTGTACCTAAATCTACTGGCCCGAATAGCACTTGGACTGAGGCACATCTCACTTATGTCCTGACCCATTTGCATGCCAAAGGGGATGAGAACACGAGCAGCTGCCCTGTCGCTCATCCGCGTGCGGTCCAATGCCGCAGCGACCTCCGAACTGATTGCCGTCGTCCTACGGCGATGTTTTGGAGCCGACGATGTAACTGGCTTTCTTTCGGGACTTGTTTCCTCACTTGATGACGCTGACGATGAGGTTTCCATAACAATGGTAGCAGAGATTTCTTCCATTTCCTGCACATGCCTGTCTTTCCGCTTCAATTCCTGAGCAGTTCTTTCTTGGGCCCTTGCGACTTTTTTGGCAATCTTCTTGTCGACATTTCCAATCCTTCCTCTCCGACCCTCCTCCCTTTGAGCAAGCAGGAAGTCTTTGTCCTCCTGAATTTTGATAAGATTTAGGGCATTTTGGTGACCAATGTCGAAAAGGTTGTTCAAGCTTGACCTGAACGCAGCCTGGTTGTCCAAATTGGTCTTCGTTTTCCGCGAAATTCTCTTCTTCAAACCCTGCCATTCGTCATGCAATTTCCGGACGTGCTTCTTGACGTCGTGCGGATGTTTCGTCGGTAAACCTTCTGTCACCCAGATTTCAATGATGGCTTGTGATGTCGAGGACACACTCTCAGCTAAGGATTTCTTCTCTTCATTGTGGAGATGGAAAAGGTACTTTAATACATCACCTCTTGAAGGTAATTGCTGACCGGCAATAGTAGGACTTGATGACCCCACAAGCCAGATTGATTTCTTCGATCTTGTACATGCCGCCATCGTTCACCAGTTATCTGTGAATAAGACAAAACAGTGAAATTGGTAAGTTAATTTAACCCATTCATAGATAAAGTACCTCAGGAAAATGTGTAGAAATAAGCCACCCTCTTTGTAACCGTAATCTGTGTTCAAACAATGATTGGCTGATAACCCATGAACACAATATGTATTAAAATTAATAATTTTGCGAAATCATGCATACATAACCATTTACAGTATATCCAATCCATATATAAATTTAAAATAATCTACGGTACACTAAACTATTTCACTCAGACGATGCGAAAAAAGATGATTGCAATACGCTGAAGCAGAGAGCGTCCAAAATTTTATACGCATAAAAATTAAACCTTATAACTATTTTTGGAAACAAAAATATTGCCGGTAAAACAAGTCATTATACTTACAAACAATTCATAATACCATCCATTACAGTGCTAAGAAAAAAACGTTTGAAATATATGAATTATTTAAATAACACTTACCGTTATGAGAACTGTGATGCTTCTTGGCCACCATTACGTAAATGCATGAAAGACGTGAGTAATTAAGAGAAAACGATTTAGAATTAAAGAAAATTCATTTGTTGGTATACTGAAGTAAAGAAATATGGATTATCAGAACGCAATTGACAAATGCAATTTCTAATTTTGGGGACGCTGTGTATCAATGGGTTAATAAACACTAGAAGTGACTTAAAAAGGGCGCATAAATAAATGAGCATATGGGTAAAACTTTGGGGTCTTTGGGCAACCTCTAATATTTGATGATTTTCCACAAAAATCATGTGCTTTATTTGCTCCCGGAACCTCATCATTTGCGGGGTTCCGTGACCCGAAATTCACACTTTCAGTTTTTAAAAGCACCCTAATATATATATATATATTATATATATATATATATATTATATATATAATAATATATTATATATATATATATAACTGGAGAGAGAGAGAGAGAGAGAGAATTATGTGAAAGGTCTGTTTTTGTTTCTTTTACTAAATGTTTTTCAGTCACTGAGACTGAAGTTCTTCAACAGTGTGTATTTATGAAAGTTTGAAAGTTTATTTATTGTTTACTTAAAAGTCCATTCCTGTACGCACGAACCGAACCTTTCGATATCCTCCGATCCATTCGTCAAACTGGCGTCAAATCAACAACATTTGAATTCATACATGAGAAAATGAGTAACCAAAGCGTGAGTAGTAAGAACAACTTCACAATTAATAGTACATTCTATTAAATCAAAGGTCGATTCACACCATTTTGTCAATTTTCGTGATTCGTCACTTTTCTATCATGAAATTAACCATTTGGAAAGTGGCGTTTAACTTTCTTCGCAACACCAAAGGTTACGTGACGGAAGGAACCTACGTCTTTACGTGGGATCCGAACTATCTGTGGGTCGCTATATCATTTGAACGCGGAGGTTAGTCACCCATCCAAGTACTGGGAAGCGGTATTGTGACCTGGCCACGACGTAGTCTATGCATCATTGACCCGAGAGTTTGTGTAGATCACTTGGAGAGAGGTTCATTTCATATTTGGTTTTAATTTTTCAGTATAAGATGACTCTTTATAATGAGTGAAGAGGGTCAGAAAATGGCACAGCGCTCATGCCATACTAATGCGCCCCATTGCACTAATTCCTGAATTATTATTAACCATCACCATCGACAATCGAACCCCCGAACCCCCGAAACCCCCGACCTCGGCATCTTTACTTAGTGCTATCCACTCAGCTACGGACGCTGGTGACTCTTTATACAATGCTGAAGACTCGGTTCAAATTCAATTAATGTTTAGTATAATTGTGAGAAGTTTCGTTTACTCAGATAAAGTCCTTCATCTTACATAGTAGGAATTACCCTAAGCGCAAATTTACTCGAAAGAGAGGTTTAGTTTTAGAGAGAGCGCATATAAGAGGCTAGTCCATGAAGATGTATTCATTTGGTGAAAACCTTTTCTTTCCTGTTTTTCAGATAGTGAGTAGCGTTTTGACATATCTCATTGTGGGAATTCAGTTCAACCAGTCTAAAGATGTGTGACGTCACTAATGCAAAAGAGAGCGTATAAACATTTTATTTTGTAACGTTGAAAATTAAGGTAAAACAGTGAAGACAATATTGGAAGGTTTTTGTAAAGTCAATTCTGATGCCATTTACGTTCTCAAAATTACTTTATACTTCGTTCAAATTAATCTACTTCCGATGATATCCTCAACTTACAGTGACCTACTATTGTTTCAAATTGTAGTTTCAACTAATTTAAGACTATTCGTGTAGTCAATTAAAAATATTAGGTCCTCGTCGGTAAGTGGAAAAATAGAAAATGCAGTTTAATGTTGAGTTTTCATATAATTTTAAAATATTTTTAAGATTGTTTCCCTTAAAATAAAAACTTGCAACGTTTTCTTTATAGAATTTAAACATTTAAATACGTTTTAATTTGTAAAGAAAGAAAATAATTAAGCTAAATTTTTAGTGGCTTTAAATGTAAAGCAAAATTTCCTCCTAACCAAGGCAATTACACTGGTCTCTTCCCAGGAAATTTCTCTTCCAGATGAAGTGTTCTCTCGTCGTTTCATTTGCTGCCTTTGCAGTGTGAGCAGTACTGACATATTTGGGACATTAAATTCTATTTTTTTTTTCATTGTTTTTTGATGAATTCCAGATTCCTTTCTGCTAGAAAAGTTACAGAACTCTACTGGGGGCCAGTTGGAAACAATACAAAGTTCCAGAAGGTATAAACTGAGTTTTTATGGGTTCTCACTGTCACTGGAATTTTTTGATGGATTTATTCGCATGAAGCTACATTTTTAGTAAAAAAGTTCGCGTAGAAAAATAAAATTTGTAATAAATGGAATTGATGTGCTTGTTAATTAATGCATTTTGATGTGATTATTAATTAGAAATTTGATTTATATTAACTGTCGAGAGAGAGAAATTACTGCAGTTTTAAAAATCCCAGTTGGTATGCCCAAAGAGTAATTTGTTTTAAAATTTACAGTTGGCAACTATGCGCCTCATTTTCAAATAGGTTTTCGTTGAGATTCGTGATCATCGGCGACAGGGGGTCAGAGATTTTCTTGGAAAGAGAGAAGAACAAGAAGCATATCGCTGACTTTTAAATGATTTGGTAATTGAAGACAGGATGGGGTATAAGAATTTTGTACCTACAGTATGTCAGCCAAAGACTTTGAAAAACTGCTAACAATGGTGGCTCCAAATTTCAGTAATAGTGAAAAACGATAGTACGTTCCGAAAGACGATTTCACCAGCGGAGAGACGTTAAGATTTTTGGCTACAGGAGATAACTACAGCAGTTTAATGTACCATCATCGTATTTCCACATTCATACACATGCGCAGAGGCACCCATCAACAAATGTTTTTCGAATCCGAGCGATCAACTGGAATTAACAGAAATCAACTTATAAATTGTTGATTGTTGACGCGAAACTGTGAGCTCTGCCCAGTAGCGGATTATAATGGGGGCAAAGGGGGCATTTGCCCCCGGCCCCAGATGCTGACCGGCCACGAGAAACTATGTAAACGCTATAATCTACCGTTGAAATAATTGGTCGACCGTGAGGAAGAAAAAAATTCTAGATTCCGCTTCTACAAAACCTAGTTTAGTATCCCATTTATGTGAACAAAGTATACATTTTCTGTAATCACATCTTTGTTTTTGTTTCGTTTTCTGTTGATCGATCCCAGTCAGCTGATCACATCACTCATGTATGATGTATCAGGTAAAGAATTGTGTTTTTCTAGTGTTTTTATACTGACACCTGCCCGAAAATATTCATTGCCCCCGGCCCTAACAATGCTTAATCCGCCCCTGGCTCTGCCTACCGGTCAACAATCAACAATCAAGACGTTGATTTCAGTTGACTGTTAATTGTTGACGGTAAGTGTAAACGTACCTTAAAATGCAGTTAAACGTGAGTCGAAATAGGAGAGCCGTAAAAGTTTCTAGCACAGTATAAATTCGATGTAACAAATACACAAATATCTTTGTAAGTAAATAAAAATCATGTTAACACGAATAAAAATTATTACGGTAAAAGAGAAACACTACAATTTTTTTAAAACCAGGAAAAATTACTAATTAGTAATCACTGGGTTTTGGTTTAGAAATTTTATTATTAATAAAAAAAATCCAGAGAAAAACAGAATATTATCAATTAATATTTTTTTAGTTTTTTTTAGAAATTTTATGTTTTTAGGCGAAGTTATTTCCGAAATTGTACAGTACATGAAAGACAACCAAGAAGTGCCTCAGTGAGGTAATACTTCTGTATATATACAGGGGTGTAGTGCTGCGGGAGCGCCGCTCCCGCACTTCCATTCATCCAAATTTTATTTATTTATTTTTTTTAGTTGATACGTGGAAGGTGGGAACAAACAGACTGAGATGAAAGCACTGGCTTCTAATTGTGATTTCAAATTCGGTTTACTTAGTTAAAAGGCATATTTTTATTGAATTATGGAGCCAAATTTTCCCCTTAAATATGATTTGTAATTGCAAAAATTAGATGAATTAATTATTACGCCTCGGTGTACTACCGTAAAATTCGTGTATTCAACTTTTCGCTTATTCTCAGGAGTAAAACCTGATTAACTGATGTTCGGTACAAGGAAATAATAGCACAATTTAAAATTATGTATCAATATACCGGTATTTCCTTAGAGCTTCTCCACCTTAAAATTTGCCACTACACCCCTGTGTGTATATATATATATAGTCCATGCAAATACATGGAATCAGTATTTATCGTATATGCAAAACTTATTTGAAGATTCAGTGACAACCGTTGATTTTTAATAAGTGTAATCTTATGTCAGTGTCATCATCGTTCACACTATAAGCAGAAAATATCCGCCAACTGATTGGACTTCACCACACAGTAGTGTAGAAAACAACCTTTGTCTTCTGTCCTGCAAAACCTGATATGTTGTTGTTTTATTAAGAAATTATTAAATGTAATTATAAAAAAAATGTTTAATTTATAAACCAATAAAAAGAGTCGGCTGTTGATTATTGTGGATATCCAGAAAGTATATTATCTGATTAGCATAAAGGTCAGATCCACTCAGAATCGCCGCTGCATTTCTCAAAAGAGCTCTCGCATTCGTTCTGTAAATTAATTTTTGAACAAATTTGAAAGATTGCAGTCCATAATCTAAGTCTAAATCTGTTTGCGGGTTGATTTTGACCTGGGCAGGTCTGAAATGAAATAAGAGAGTAATGGATGAACGAACTATATATATATATATATATATATATATATATATGATGAATAAAACCACGAAGGAAAGGAAACACAAAATGGTGCTCAAGCACCTTCGTGAAATAATTTTCATATATATATATATATATACAGGGGTTAGACAAAATAATATGAACACCCGCCGATTTCACCGGTTATCTTTACGGACTGCTCAGACACAAAGTAAACGGTCAAATGACTGGCAAACCTATTTAAATGCGTAACAGAGAGTGTATACGTCATGTTATAACCCTCACGTTGTTTTTACAGATCTGAGTGAATTATGAATTAGCAGTTATGAAAGACCTGTCAGACTTCCAAAGAGGGCAAATTGTCGGAGCGCGGATGGCTGGTGCATCGGTGACGAAAACCGTTCAGATGTTCAATGTATCCAGAGGAACTGTCTCTATGGTTATGTCTGCATACCAAAACCATGGAAAGACAAGCACCGACAAATGCAATAGTGGACGCAAGAAGAAGCTGTGTGATCGAGACCGCCGGTGCTAAAGCGCATTGTGACAAAGAACCATAAGACCACAGCTCCAAAGTGACTGCAGAGCTTAACCAGCATCTTGCAAGCCCGGTATCGACCAGAACTGTACGTCGCGAGCTCCATGGAGCTGGATACCATGGGAGGGCTGCAATTGCCAAACCCTTCCTTTCGCACATCAACATTGAGCGGCGCAGAAAATGGTGTAATGACCATAAGAATTGGTCAATGGACCGGTGGAAGAATGTAGTCTACTCCGACGAATCCTCCTTTACGCTATTTCCATGTTCCGGTCGAGTTTACGTCTGGAGACAGCCTAAAGATGCTTATGACCCCGACTGCCTGACCCCAACCGTTAAGCATGGAGGCGGATCTGTGATGGTTTGGGCAGCAATATCGTGGAATACTCTTGGCCCAGCTGTAGTACTGCATGGTAGGGTTAACGCCCAGGTCTATCTGTCAATATTGGCTGACCAGGTCCATCCCATGGTCCAAACGCTGTTTCCCAATGGCGGCGCCGTCTTCCAGGATGATAATGCACCAATCCACACCGCTGGGGTCGTTAAAAAACTGGTTTGAAGAGCATGTTAGTGAAGTAGAACGCTTGGATTGGCCTCCACAATCCCCGGATCTTAACATTATCGAGCATCTGTGGTGTCAGTTGGAGCAGCAGGTCAGAAGCCGATTCCCACCGCCGGCGTCTATGGAGGAACTGGAGCAGGGTTGCTCGAAGAATGGCTCAGGATTCCTCTAGCCACTGTCCAAAAGCTGTATGAATCAATTCCCCGACGCATTGCAGCTGTTATTGCCGCTAAAGGAGGACCAACTCCATATTAAGAATAAAAACCGCCATTTATCAAGGTGTTCATATTATTTTGTCCAACCCCTGTATATGCAGAGCTAAGGGCAAATACCAGCGAAAGCGCCCCTCCCATAGAAGAAGAGGGCCAAAATCAAGGTCCGAGTTTTTCGACATGCCTAGACACTCTGCGATTGAAAGATGGGAGGTCATAGACAGGAGGAAAGATGGATTGAGGAAGATTGTTCCAGAGTTGATCGGGTGAGTAAATGAAGGATTGAAAATACCGATTAACCCTTGCATTAGATAGTTGGACAGAAAAGGAATGAGAAAGTGTAGAAAGTCTGGTACTGCGTGCTCTCCTTAAAGGAGGAGGTATGCAGTTAGAGAGTTCAGAAGAGCAATGTCCGTTATGATAGCGATAGTAAAGAGAGAGTGAGGCAACATTGTGGAGAAGAGAGAGATATTGAAGACAATCAGTAAGAAGCGAGGAATTGATGAGACGAAAAGCCTTTGATTCCACCCGCTCAAGTACGGCTGTGTGGGTTGAACCACCCGACACATGAGACGCATACTCACACAGGGGCGGACTAAGCCCCTGTTGAGAGACAGCAACTGAGTCTGGGTGAAGAAACCGCGGAGGCGGTACAGCACACCTAACCTCTTAGAAGCTGTTTTAGAAAGAAACTGAGAGAGTATACGTGATCTTTCCAGAAAAGATCACGAGAAAAGGAAACGCTAAGAATGTTAATTAAGAGAAGAGGAAGGATTGAGTTGTTTGTTGTTGAAGGTAAGGGGCAGAGGCGTCATTTGGGGGGGGGGCGTGAGGGCGGTCGCCCCCTCCCGATCTCACCAGGGGGGCCTCCAAGGCCCTCCAAATGATAGTTTCTTAAAAAAAAGGCACCTAATATTTTGTGGATTACCAATATAATGAACTGCTTACAGTTTAAAATTTTTTTGGAATAATTTGAATAAAATAATGACAATGAATTATGACATAAAAAATTGAAAACGCTCTGTGAGTAACGTCTGACGTCACAGTAAACAAAAAACAAATGAGCGCAGGAGCATCGGAACTTGTGATGGGCTGGTGTCAGTCCGCCAGCCTCCAAGCGAGAGGGTAGGGACAGGGACCCGACAAGGGTGTTGGGGCAGAGACGGTTGACATTTAAACTGCCTCCGTCGTGAAGGAAAATCATATCTCATGTGACGTAATTTGGCAACGCAAATTTAGTAACTGTGGCTAAAGGTGAGGGAAGATCACAACGAATTCAGAAGGTCTCCTCACATCTCAAACATTTTCTCATAGACACAACCATTGGGAAAAGTAATGTTGAGGTTTCTGGCAGCACATCTTTCCCTCTTGCAATGAAAACCAAAATAGATTATTTTTCCATATTAGATAGGTTTATTTCAGAACTTGATAGGCGCTTCTTAGAAAACATGCCCTTCTATAGGGAGAGGTTACGAAAGGTGGTATAATTAATAATATATATATATATATTTATATATATATAATATATAATAATATATATAGGGTGGCGTAAAAGTCGCGCATCATAGGAATTTTCAATGTTGATTATATTATTTTTTTCTTTTAGGCAGAGGATGTTGCGAAATTAACAATAGACGAGAGGATGAGCTTGGTTTTAATGGATGGAATACCAGGTACAACAAATCGATGAATCGGTACAGAACTTTAAATTCTGTACCAATTCATCGATTTGTTGTACCTGGTATTTCATACATTCAAACCAAGCTCACCCTCTCGTCTATCGTTAATTTCGCAGCCATGCCCTACCTAAATACAAAAAATAATATTGTAGTCAACATTGAAAATTCCTATGATGCGCGATTTTTGCACCACCCTATATATATATATATATATATATATATATATATATATATATATATATGTGTGTGTGTGTGTGTGTGGTGGTGTACACACCTTTCGTAACCTTTGGTTTGCTTCCGCCCGAATTGTTCATTCTGACGAAGGTCAAGCATTTCACTCCACCTTAGACCTGCAATTTAACGTGGAATCCGAACCACGTCCCACCACCAGCCCAGCGTCTTAACCATTAGGCTACCCAGGGTACCCATTCATCTACCAACCACTTTCTTTAATGTGTGGAAGGATGGACACTGGACAGCTGGGGTTTGCTGCGCGCCGCCTGCCGTCACCGGGTTTTGATCCTGAGCTCTCTGATTTTGCATCTACTTTTGTATATTGCTGAGAATTTTACTTTGGATAGTTTTTGAATTTTATATACTTGCGTTTAAATTTACATTGTTATAGTTAAGTAATTGAATATTAGTGGTTTTTAGCGATTTAGAAGTTTTCATAGCGTGCCGGCTTAATTTAACTTATACCTGTGACGGTTTAAATTTTTAACTCCGCGATGCCGTCGCAGAAAGCGTCGTGTGTTAGGTGTAGGGTTAACCGGTGGTATTCGGAATTTAAGGATTATAACGGCGGTCCAGTGGCGATTACCGATAGATCAGTTTGTTTCTTTTGCGAGTTCATGGAGGAATTAGTGGACATAAAACGCAGTGTACGTGAGGTAGCGGATAGACTTGCAACGCTTGATGATGGCAGGGTTAGGGCTACGGTTGACGGAAGCCGAACCAATATTAACGTTGAAGACGTTAGTAATTTGAAGGGTGAGGTGCGTAACTTAGTTTCTAGTTTAGGTAGCTTGTCGGGAAGGTTAGATAGAGTTGAGGAAGAGGTTAAGGTTAGTCCGAGAGTAGTAGATAGCGAGGGATTTAGAGAGGTTAAGGGTGGAGCTAGGCCGCGTACATTAGGTGATAGGAATCCCCCCCCTATCGAGGTTTCGAACCCTTTCGCCCATTTGGAAAGGGACGTGAATGAGGGGGAAACTATTTTAATTGGGGATTCTTTAGTGCGCCACATGGACAAAGATTCGTTAAACGGAATCCAACCAAGAGGAGGAGGGTCTGTCTCCCAGGGGCCAGGGTTGACAGAGTTAGAGACGAAGTGGATAGGGTTGACGTTGCTTCCCGTCACTCAATGTTGGTGACGATGGTAGGAGGCAACGACTCGTATAGGCCCGATACGAGAGTGCCTGACCTTTTGGAGAGATATAGGGGGTTAATTAGGTCCCTGAAGGCGAGGTCAGATAGGTCTTTAGTTCTAGGTATTACCCCTAGGCACGGGTTGGGTCTTAGAATTACGTCCAAAACAATATTTTTGAATAACAAATTAGAAGAGATTTGTGCTGAGGAAATGTACCCTTCGTAAAGCTGTGGTCCGAATTCAATGATCCTAGCCTTTTTATAAAAGATGGGGTGCATTTTAATGAAATAGGTAATGCTAGGCTAGGTAGGTTAATAGACGAAAGCGTGCGAAAGCTGTATAGGTCGAAGCCTTCTTTAAACGTTGTGGGTCCGGGAAACGCGGGCCCGACGTGATAAATAGTTTAAAACGCGGGCCCGTGGTAAAAAATAACTTAAACGTTTTTATTGCAACGCGCGTAGTATTAGAAATAAATTAAATGAATTTAAGGCGGTAATTTATTCCGGCAACTATGATATAGTTGCTATCACTGAAACTTGGTTAAATACCGTGACTCGGGACTTGTTGGGGGAACTTGAGATACCGGGTTTTAAACTCTTTACTAATGATAGGTTACATAGATTTGGAGGCGGCGTTTTGCTGTACATTCGTAATTCCCTTAGGGCTATCGAGGTTAAGTTAGATTTTCCGGCAGCAATTAATGCGATCTGTGTTGAAGTTAGGGCGCGTAGTATTAGTTTTATTTTGTTGTTGTTTATAGACCTCCCGTTCAACCCCTCGATATAGATACTAGATTTTACTCACTTCTTGGTAATTTTATTGACAATCGGAATAGTATAATTGTCGGAGACTTTAACTGCCCTAATGTTAATTACGAGAATTTTACGGGTAATGAAGAGGGTTTGAGATTGGTTGAGTTTATGGACGATAACTTTTTACGACAGATAGTTACCGAACCAACGCGCGGTGATAATATTTTAGATTTGGTGATGACGAACGGCGAGAATATAGTCGAAGGTTTAGAAGTAGGCGAGAGTTTAGGATGTAGCGATCATCAAATTCTTAGGTTTAAGTTATTGATAGAAAACACCAGGATAGTAACGTAATAGAAGTCCCTGATTTTCGTAGGGCTAATTTTGATAGTTTCGCGGATAGGATGAGAGTAGTGGACTGGGATAACTTATTTATGGGTAATGACACAAATTTGCGTTGGGTGGCGTTTAAAGAAAGTTTTAGGAATATTGAAAGGGAGTTTATTCCTCGTAGGCCCAAGCGCGCTAGAATCGTGGTAGACCGAAGTGGTGGAGTAGGGAAATAGGAGAGTTTATAAACGAGCGTAATAGAGCGTATAGACTTAGTAAGCGTAATGGCCAGGTAGCTAACTTTAATAGATATATCGAGCTTAGACGTCAGGTTAAAAGATCAGTTAGGAATGCCAAGCGTAATTTAGAGATACTTATAGCTGCGGATAGTAAACATAATCCAAAAAAGTTTTTTGAATACGTTAATAATCGTAAGCCGGTAAAAATAACATAGGCCCTCTAGTGGATGTTAATGGCGCTTTGGCTTCTGACGCTCAGGCGATGGCGGGTATTTTCAATAACTTTTTTGCGACAGTTTTTACCGTAGAAGACGTAAATAATGTCCCCGACGTGGATGATATCGTTCCATTTAGTAGCGAGACTATTTTGGATGAAATAACTGTTTACGAGGCTGAGATTGCGCATTATATCGATAGGCTAAAAGTTAGCAAGGCTCCAGGCCCTGACGCTTTTTATCCCAGACATTTGAAAGATTTGAAAGAAGTTATCGTAGGCCCCTTAACGAAGATTTTAATCAGTCACTCGAAACGGGGATTATTCCTGAAGACTTTAAATTAGCTAACGTCACGCCTATTTTTAAAAAAGGCGACCGCGCGGTAGCTAGCAATTATAGGCCCATTAGCTTAACGTCAATTGTCGGTAAACTTTTGGAATCCGTAGTTAGGGATCGTATTATCGATCACTTAGAAAGTAGAGATTTGATTAATAGTAGTCAGCATGGGTTTCGACGCCATAGGTCTTGTTTAACTAATTTGTTAGAATTTTATAACGAAATAGTGCGCGAATACGATAGGCATAGCAGCTGACGTTATTTATTTAGATTTTAAAAAGGCGTTCGATACAGTTCCGCATAGGAGACTAATTGCGAAGGTTAAAGCGCACGGTATACGCGGTCAGGTAGCTAACTGGTTAGAAGAATGGCTTCGTGCTAGGAGCAGAGGGTCGTAGTTAATGGTAGTGAATCGGGGTGGTTAGATGTAGGTAGCGGTGTCCCACAGGGTTCAGTGTTAGGCCCATTGCTATTCGTAATTTACATTAACGACATAGATGTAGGATTGACTAGTAACGTGTCAAAATTCGCGGACGATACTAAAATAGGCGGTAAGGTTGTTAACGAGGACGATAGAAATAGGATCCAAGACGATGTAAATAGGATTATGGAGTGGACAGATAAGTGGCAGATGCAATTTAACGTAGATAAATGTAAAGTTTTGCATATAGGTTCTCGCAACAATAATTACGCGTACACGATGGATGATAGGGAGTTAGCGAGCGTTGACGAGGAAGTAGATTTAGGCGTACGCGTACTAAGATTTAAAGGTTAGGAACCAGTGCCTGGAGTCTTGCGCAAAAGCTAATAGGATGTTAGGCTTCATAGCGCGTAATTTCGAATTTAAATCGAAGGATATTATATTGCCCCTTTACAAGTCCCTAGTCAGGCCTCATTTAGAATATGCCGTTCAGTTTTGGTGCCCGTACTTGCGTGAGGATATTGATAGGTTAGAAAGGGTTCAGCGTCGTGCCACGAAACTTATTCCGTCATTGCGCAATAAGCCTTATGAAGATAGGATTAAAGAGTTAGACCTGTATTCACTCGAAACTAGGAGATTAAGGGGGGAGCTTATTGAAGTTTTCAAAATCGTTAATAACATCGATAACGTAAATTTTGACAAATTGTTCACTTTCGATAATAGTAATACTCGCAATAACGGATTTAAGTTGCGTGGCAGACGTTTCATTACTAATATCGCTAAAAACTTCTTTACGTTTAAAGTAATTGATAAATGGAATAATCTTCCCGCGTCAGTCGTTCATTCTACCAGCGTTAATATGTTTAAGAACCGTCTTGACAGACATTTTAAAGGTATTAACGTTGTTTAATTTAAAAAAACAAAGTTAGCAACAGAAGCTCTGGTGGTGGTGCTCGAGGATGAGTCTGTTGACGATGAATGCCAGCTTGTGACATGCCAGCGTGTGATGCCAGCAATAAAATTATTAAAAAAAAAAAAAAAATTAGACTAACACGAATGTAGATGTAGCTCATAGCGTAAACTAACCCACTTTTTGTTTAACTTACCTACTTTTTTTTTTTTTTTTTCTTATCCTCTCCTTACTTTGCATGTCTCTAACTCTTTCTTGCATGTTTGTAGTTTGCATGGTATGACAGTGAGTTAAGACTGTTTTGCATGGTTTGTAAGCGTTCTTATTTTACTTCTTTTCATCTTTCACCCCTCTCCTATTCTCTCCGACTATTTTTCTGACTTGTCGGCAGTGGCCGGCGGATGATGATGGTGAGACACTTTTCCTCTTTTTCTGAATGAATGTTAACCCATGAGTGATAGGTGTTGCTCTTACTTAACCCCTTATTCTCTTCTCTTCTCTTAACCCGCTACTCTTTCCTTTCTCTCGGGCTAACCTTAGAGTGGATCTTAGGGTCTTTGTTAGCCTTAGCTTCTGTAGATCATATATATATAATATATATATATATAATATATAATATATATATATATATATATATATATATATATATATATATAATATATATAATATATATATATATATATATAATATATATATATATATATATATATATATATATATATATATATAACAGGGAAGGGAAAAAAACGCGCTATAGGAAGAGGCAAATTCGAAATTTTTAATTTTCACTCCAAGGCTATAAATTGCAAGGTATTGGCATCCAGCATGGAAACAATAGACTGGAGAGAACCATCTTTAAAGACAAAACAACGGAAGAAATGCTAATAACCCTAAAAGAGAAGACGTTAGAAATTGGGAAATACATTTCCCCCCCACCACAAGAAAAACAACAAAGTCGAAAGAGAAGTAGGTTCGAGAGACAAAAGAGGTCAATGTTTTGCAGGAGAAAAAGAGTGACTGTAAAATTAAGGAACTGCAAACACAACATCAGAAAAAAATTATTAATTATTAATTAAGCTTAAAAAAATGTTCATACAAACATTGATTTTATATTCTTACATTACAGATCAATGATGACTTGTCGCGAGGATCAGCTGCACTGGCATGCCGAAGATTTCGTGGAACACAGCTTTGATAAAATTGCTGGAATATTGGACAGGATCAACTCGGAGCATGGTTATCTTATAGAAAAGTTGTATCTACAGTCACCGACAATGCATCGAACATGGTGAAATGCTTTAAAGAGTTCGGTGTTTCGTGTTCAGAATCGTACTGACGACATTGATGAAGATGATGCAGATGAAGATGATGATGAAAAAGATTCAGATGAAGAGGTTATCATCAGCAACTTTCCTGAACATTCAGGAGAGCATGGAGAGGAGTCAGTGAAAACTATCATCCCATATTCGATGTGCCTCCCACACATTGAACTTGGTAGCAACAACTGATGCAGATAAAGGACTGAATTCACCTGGACTAAAGAAGATAAAGCATTCTGCAATGGGAAAATGTTCGGCGCTGTGGAATGCTGGTAAAACCAAGTCAGCAGAAAAAATACAGGAAATAACTGGCGTCCAATTTAGGTACCCATGCGTCACCCGATGGAACTCAATGTACGACTCATTAAGCCAAATATATAAACATAAGAACGACGTGAATGTAGCTCTTGAAGAACTGAATCTACCCATCCTCAAAGACAATGAATTGGAATTTATTCAGAAATTTGTCTGTTCTAAAACCAATTGCAGCAGCCCTCAACAAATTACAGGCAGAGAAAGAATGTACTACGGTTGTCTTCTTCCAACAGTCCTAGTGACTCAAGATGCCCTCGCAAGATTGGAGCTTATCCAACCAAACGACCTGCGCTTGAGACACTGCATGCCATTACTGGCAGCAGTCGTCTCTGGCTTCAATGCTAGATTTGGTCATTTTTTGTCGTTGAGCCCGAGGTAACTGATGCCGTTTTGGCCTCAGTATCTCATCCGTATTTCAAACTTAGATGGATATCATTGTTGCAAGGGCCTAATTTCGGCGATCATGAAGCAATCAAGTCTCAAGAAAGACAAGCTGCAAATGGCTGTAAGAAATTGTAATTCTGACAGCAGTGGTAATAGTTCGGTGAACTCAGACTCATCATCTGAAGACGATTTCTTCAGAACTATGGACGGCTCATTCTCTGCTCCTAACAACAAGGAAGACTTGGAAGTCCTCGATTATTTGCAGGACACCAGTAAGGCACTCGACTCTTTAGATAGGTATCCTGCTATAAAGAAGATCTTCAAGAGGTATAACACCACGCTACCTTCCTCTGCACCAGTGGAACGGTTGTTTCGTTTGCTGGCATGGTTCATAGCCCCAAACGAAGTCGTCTCTCGGATGGTAACTTTGAACAATTGGTTTGCTGAAAGCAAATGTTTACAGCGGTTGAACATTAAATTAACACTCTTAACTTGCGGTTTTTACCCTTATATTGTCAGTAATTGCGTACTGCAGTAAAACTGTAAAATTAAATTCTATGTAAAAAATGTTTACTTATATATGCTGACCATTCATTGATATGGGTTATGGACCTGGTGAAATGAGAATTGAGAAAAATAGAACTAAAAACTATATGTAGGTCATTTAATAGTTTTTTCTTTGTGATAAGTTATGATAATACTAAGTTTTAAGTTTACCACTGAAAAACTGAAAGGGGAATCGTCAATCCCCGTGGTTTAGATCAGGTGACATGGGTAGGATGCGATGTTGTATTGCCTCAGCCCTCAGGGAGTATTAGGAGTGATACTTTCAGGAGTGATTAACAAAATAATTTGTTTTGTTTACTCTACAAGAGTACAACTTTTTTCAATTCATATAAGTGATCTTAAAAAGTGATCTTGAAAACAGAGCTGGGCACTTGCGGCATATTTTGCGGTACTGCGGTACTGCGGTACTACCAAACTACCAAACCGGGACCGCATAACGCAGTACCGCAAAGGATCGCTGAAAGTACCGCAGTACCGCTACGCATTCAAATTCCGCGTACCGGTTTGGTACCGGTTTGGTAGTTGGTAGTACCGCAGTACCGCAGTACCGCAAAATATGCCGCAAGTGCCCAGCTCTGCTTGAAAAGTGATCTTCAAGATCACGATCTTGATCTGGATCTTCAAGATCACATTTTTCTGGTGATCTGATCTTGATCTTCAAGATCACATTTTTCTGGTGATCTGATCTTGATCTTCAAGATCACCAAAGTTGGTGATCTTGCCCATCTCTGACTGTACAGTAGATTGTGTCATACAGGGTCTAATTTCGAACTATACAGATAAAGAAGATGACGCTATGGAAGCGATAAAGGTTAACTCAAAATAGCGGCAACTATTTAAAAAGATCAATAAAAATTAAAAATTCGTCTATATATATATATATATATATATATATATATATACAGTATATGACGTCCAGTGGCGTGCGGTGATTTTCGTCAAGGGGAAGCAATTCAAGCAAAAACGACAAAGAATTATATAAAATAAAAATAAAACTTTAAAATACTTCTATAATAAAAACAAAACACATATAATCATCTACTTACTTTACTTATAGGTTAATTCTATTCTTCTTTCTATTTTATTAAATATATCTATTATTTCTTCGTAAAAGGCATCGGTTTCATACTTAAGAAGCTTTTTCTCAATTGAGATTATTAAAGCTAAACTTGCAAGCCTTTCTTACCCTTGCGCATTTCTAGCGTAGTTACGTATTCGCTTTAAATGAGAGAATGACAGCAGACAGCACGTAAAGTTGCCAGATATTTCAAGAAAATTAACTATAAGATCTGGACAGCGATTTCTAAATTGCTTCCTTTTTGACATAGGGAAGGATAAAATAACGATAAATATATATTCTTTTTCGCTTAACATGGCCATGGAATTTCTTAGTAGAAAAACTGGATCAATCCCAGAATAGGCACCTGAAATGATTGAAATCATTTTTAGGTGCTTAATCTGGGATTGAGGAGAAAAAAATATAAACAGTTTTTAGAGATATAATTTCATTGTTTTTATCAATATTTGAAAAAATCAACTCTAACCTAACCTAACCTAACCTAACCTAATCTTTGCTATATCTTCTGCTTTTTTGGTTAGTTTTGCTATTCTTACCAGTTGATTTTTACCTGATTTTCACATTTAATATTTTATTAATAATATTATTCGATTTCTATATCAGAAATAATCAAGTGACCCCATTTGTAATAAACTTGTATAAAACAATAAATTTTGTAATCATCAGGTTTTTTTATTTAATTCCTTGCAAGGGCCTATTCTGGGATTGAGGTTGAACGCAGCAGAGCTGGGCACTTGCGGCATATTTTGCGGTACTGCGGTACTGCGGTACTACCAAACTACCAAACCGGTACCAAACGGTACGCGGAAATTGAATGCGGTAGCGGTACTGCGGTACTTTCAGCGATCCTTTGCGGTACTGCGTTATGCGGTCCCGGTTGGTAGTTTGGTAGTACCGCAGTACCGCAGTACCGCAAAATATGCCGCAAGTGCCCAGCTCTGGTTCAACGCAGGTGCTTCATCTGGATTGAGGTACATCAGGTGCCTATTCTGGGACCCGAAAAACTATATATGAAACTTGTTGTATTCAATAAATACTACATTATTAAACATTAAATGAGTTTTTAGAATGGAAAGAAGCAATTTGTAACAGTAAAAAAAAAGCGAAAGTCATTGGGAAAAAGGATGCATTTCGTCAATTGTTGTCCAACTCGAGATTTTTTGCGTCGGCTTTCTGAAAGGTTTTTGCACGAACAGCAACCAATGTATATACTATGTATCCACCTGATTACCAATCAAATGCTATAAATAGTATAATAAAATGATTTTGTACAAATTATTAACACATATTGAACTGTTTAAACTTTAAAGTATAATACAGCATTTTCTTCTTTCTTTGAATAGGGAAGCATTGCTTCCCTTGCTTCCATGGACCGCACGCCACTGATGACGTCATACTATGGACTTTAGCGGGCACCGTTTCAATAACTAAATAAAAATTCAAAGTACACTAACCTAACTTATACCTATGGTCGAACCCTTCCACGGCGTTTCCCCTATGGGAGAGAAAATCATGATCTTGGACCATTGAATTCTTCTGTTGCAGCATTTCACTTCATTTGTAGGACTTGGATATTGGTGTACTATCTATCAAAAAGTCTTGGTTGCCTATTCTCCGGAGAAAAATGATGCATGAGCGCATGTTACCCCGCATGCACAAATAGACACGGGGTCGTGGACTACTGGTGGGATTTCGGGAAGCGGGAGGGATGTTGTGTGCGGTTCGTTTCCGGGCTCCATGTGTTGCTCTAGGCACCCGTACGAGACTATGGAAGCACTTTTATCAAGATGAAAACAAATGAATTGGTAAAAGATTTATTTAGCACATATTTTTATATCTGAATATCTGTGTGGAGACGATCCTCGGTGCAACGTGTGTGTGTGTGTGTGTGTGTGTGTGTGCCACTTGGCTGGAAGTGAAGGGGACAGGGATGGGGGATATAATAATAATAATAATGATATTCACCATTGACCGACTCCCAACGGGAGAAATAATACTAATAATAATAATAATAATAATTTATGAAAATGAAAATGAAAAGGTTTATTGGCAGACCATAATCCATATGACAAATAATAATAATAATACAATGACAGTTCACATACTAAGGATAGTATTCACAATTAATTAGAAATAATACAGTAATGTCAAAGTTAAGTGGAGCTACAGACAAACGTTTTCATCCCATGAATTCCATAGCTTAGGCCTTAGAAGACAAACGGCAGGACACATGGATAGCTTGGATAATCGGGTTGGTTAATTGTTTTAATTCTTTGCATTAGATTGTATTGAGCACGTCTTGTTACCTCCAGGAAGCTCGGGATATTGCGGGTAGCAAACATTTGCAAAGCTGAGCATCTCGGGGGGTAATTTATGTAAGGGTCTAAAAGACCTGTTATTCAGCAGATTTAGAGTTCTACCAGAACCTTTTTTATAATTCACCCAGAGTTGCTGTCCGTATATATTCCTGCAGAAAGTACGAAAGAGAGTGTCTTTAGCATCACTTGTACAGAACCGGAAGTTCCTTATAGTCATATTCGTTTTAGCACAAAGGCTTCGAGATTGTTTTCTTATATCTGAGTCCAGGAGCTGGTGATAGCTTGACCCAAATACTTAAACTCTTGTACTTCCTCAATTACTTCACCTATCATTTTAAACCTAATATCAGTTGGCTGATTACAGCTTTTAGGATGAAGTTGCATAACCTTAGTTTTTGTAACATTAAAAAGAATATCATGGTTCTGCGTATACACCTCGCAGACTTTTAGTAGTTGATACAGACCTTTAACAGAGGGACTTACTAACACCATATCATCGGCATAAACTAAATTATTTATCCTTGTATTATCATACAACATCCCACTGTTACCTCATTAAGTGAAGCAATTAATCCAGCAATATACACATTAAATAGCATAGGAGAGAGCAAGGAGCCTTACCTCACCCCGCAAGAGGAACCAAAACATTCGGATAGTACATTGCTCCATCTAACGGTAAAAGATTGGTGGGAATACCAAAATTTCACTAAATTTAATATGCACATGGGAACTTTCCTGTTTTCTAGTTTTTTAAATAAAATATCGTGGTTCACTCTATCATATACCTTACTTAAAGCTAGGAAACAGCTATAAATAGTTGAATTACTGTCAGTGTATTTACTGTAGATATTATTTCTTTACGTACATACAGTAGATACACAGGTCAGTTGAGTGGGAACTTTTAAAACCAAACTGATTAGATGTCCATAAGTAATCACTAATCGGAGTAACAAGAGTTTTTCTAGTAGTTCGAGAAGCAGGAAGCGACAGCAATAGGCCTGTAATTATTTTGAATAAAATGTCCCCCTACTTATTTTTGATCCGGGGCAAGATATATATCCTCATGAACTCTGCAGGGATATAACTATGAGCAAGCATGGCTGATAAGAGAAATGATATATGCAGACATACGACGTCATTGGCATATTTTAAGTGCTCATTCGCTAGGTCATCTACCCCTGATGAGAACCAGTCTTTAACTCTTTAATTAACCTCTTTACTCAGGAACTGATAGAGTATTTTCCCTTGTCCCTCCCACAGGCGTTTCGCTGCAATCTATCTTAAGATTATCCCTATTCACACTGTTAAGAATGTTTGAGTAGTGGTTTTTCCACAGCTTTGCATCGATTGTCGGAGGGAGGACATTTTTGACACCCGTTTCATTCTAACAAATTTCCAAAGTTGTTATTATCGTTATTTATGTGAGCTTCACAGGCTTTTGATGCTCGAATAGAATCTTCTTCCTGTTTATATCGTCTTATGGCTGCCTTATACTGACCCCTACTTCTACACATATTCATGTATACTGATCCTAATCTGGGTCTACCATGAAAGCACCACAAATCATAAGCGTCTTTCGATTCCCTCTTCAGGGGGGCAATAAAATCATTCCATCCAAGAATAATCTTAGTATGATAGTTGTAAGATTTAATCAGGGGTCTTCCTACTTCTCTTAACAGGGATACTATCTTCTTATAATACCTAGCTATGAGTTTACAGTGAGAATCATTTAAACAAGGATTACTACAGGCAAGATGCAAAATTTCTAAATTATTAAAGAAGTGACCTGTTCTGTCTTTATATGCTATTCTCTGTTGCATATAACATTAGACCAATCGACGCGATTATTCTTACCTATTGAGTTCTTGTTATGTCGTGCTGCGCATACGTTGGTAAAATTAATTAATAGTTCTAACGGTCTATGATCAGAAAGAAGGAAATCATGCAGAATATGAACTCTAACAATTCGAGCCTTTAGATTATACTAGCGAGACAATGATCAGTCCACCTGGTGGTACCACTCATATCACTAACGTATGTAAAATTACCACCGGTTACCCCTAATACATCTACATCACTTATACTTAATGTCAGCGGAAACAAGATGGCCTCTTCTTCGTTAGACAGCCATCGCCGATATGTAGGTAAACTCAGTATGTCGCTTCCTTGCACCGACAATGAAGTTTATACTGCTGACGTCCACGGTTCTTCTTTCAACTTTACTTTATCTGACTGCGAGTTACGGAAAACACTTTATACCCTTGCTCAATGGCGTCCCCTCCCTCCGTCCGTTGTGGGAGTGGAATGCTTTTCGTGGAAGGATATAAATGACGAATTACCTTTTCAGTCTTTATTTCACAAGGATAGATCACTTTTAAAATATTAGATTTCTTTTACAATCAACGGAAACAGAATTCAATGTTGTATCACTACACTGGCTTAGAGAGTTTTAAACGAAGAACCCAATTGAGTTGACTGACCACTCAAAGGGTGAGGCATGCACTCTCTGCCCGAAGGCCAAGGCACCGACTGCCCTCTCAAAGTATTGTACTTTGCCATGGAGAAACCCATGGTGCCACGTTTACAAAAGATTCCTAAGGTTGCAAAGGTTATCTAACAATGATATTAGCAAAAAAATTATATAATTTTGGTTCTACACTTAACTCCTTTATGTGATTTATATTAGCCGAAAAGAACATTTAGAATTTAGTGTTCTCTGTTTAAGATTATAGATGTGGCACCACTGGAGTCGTTAGGGTTAAGAAAGAGTCCAGATGGTCCACTGAGGCATCGAGGAGAGTTATAAAATTAAGAAATTAAAGAATAATACTTTAATTTATACAAAAAAAAATAAAAGGATTAATACGTTAATTTAGACACACAATACTATTTTTAAATTTAAAAAAAAAAAAATATTTTCCTGTGGAAAACGTTTTCCACATTTAATTTGGCCGACTCGCACATGTTACCCAATTCTACAAAGAATTTCGAGTTCACATGCACATTAAAGTCCCCCATTATTATACAGTGGGAATATTTGGGGTTATCTGATAATGACTTAATTTTGTACAGCAAATCAATGTATTCATCTACATTACTGCCGCTGTTGTATGGTAAATAGCAGTTTACAGTCAATATGTAATCATGCTCATTTGCAATTCAATGCCTACAACCTTACATTATCGCTTGTTAAAAATTTATATGTTTTGACAAATTTTTCCTTATTAAGAAAGCAACACCACCAAAAAGCCTACCGTACATTAATTCATTTGACAAGTGTACTGCTGATGAAGCATGGTACATAAAGTTATCATGGATGGTAGAGAGGAATTTTAGCTCTCGCTTGGTAGCCAGTGCTCTTGCAGGAGTATCAAATCTGCACTGTCACATATTTTATGAACATCTACAATTGAATTCCTTACTGACCTTGCGTTATATGAGACTATTTTCAACAAGTTATCCGCCATGACTGATAGAAAATTTATTATTATTATACACACAGTACAAATTTCAGGCATTACAGTTAGGGTGCCTATTATATTATTATTATTATTATTATTATTTTATTATTATTATTTTGCCTGTTATCAAATCTCCTGGAAAAGTGAATAAACTCAACAATAATACCCTCTGCCACTGACTCATACTGTATGGTTGAACTGCGAGTTTACATCTCTAATAATTAATTATTACTTTAAATGAATTATAATACGGAGAGTTTGTGTTTAGCTTATTAACTCATAATAAATTGTGTTCACCACAGATTTCTTGCACCAGGTGTCCAATATCACTTTCCTCGTTCGAGAGTTGAATTCGCGACAAAAAGAGGGTGAGATTCCTCACCGGTGGTCTTGCTGCGAGGACAGGTTGAGGAACCCTTCGTGAAGTGCGTCTGTTAACTGTAACCCACCCGTGAAGTGTGTCTGTTAACTATAACCCACCCGTCATCTTCCTTCAATCTCCCTGAGGCAGGGTTCGCCTGACTGGGGGATGGGTGGCACGATCTTGGAGAGATAGGAGGTCCCTACCCTACTCTGTGGCTTGATGAAGGTCTGTTGGCGGTGTTTATATCCTGACGTACGCACGTGCTCCTCCTTCTTCGGTGGGAAGTGGGGAGTACTGCATGCCGAGGAAGGCGTTTGAGTAATCGAACGCCTCTCACCTGCAGGCGAAAGTAAAGAAGAGTGCAGTGACGCCTCGTCTCTTGGCACCGGACAGTCCCTGTTCCTAATAGTAATGTTGTCGAAGATGTTGACACTTACCACCTGTCGATCCATTGTGAAATCGGGAGCAGAAATCCTTCCTGTTCGTCCTGAGTGAGAGAGAGAGAGAGAGAGAGAGAGAGAGAGAGAGATGAAGAGAGAGAGAGAGAATCTATTATATTATACCTCAATGATTCATTTTGTGTAGTGATCCCTTATCAGGGTATGGAGTATATTCACACAGCTGTGGAGAGACAAAACGAAGAATGCCGAGTGGGTTAGACTCCGCCCACAAAATGCATTTTGGGAGAAGGGGTGCGGGGTAGAAGCCACTAGGTCATACATATATATTTTTTTCTTAACAAGTGAGGAAAAACGGTGTAGAAGGGTTTGACCATAGGATAGGTTGGCTAGGTGCACTTTGAAATTTTTTCTTATCTATTGAAACGGTGCCCGCTAAAGTTCATATTATGACATCATATACAGGGTGGCCCAAAAAAAATGGCACCAATTTTGAGAAGTGATATCTCAATAACCATTGCAGCTAGGGACTTAAAAAAAACAACCAAATGAAAGATAATTATTTTCTCTTTAAATACGTATTCTATGGCTTGATGGTTATAAGCCCATATAATGCCCAAAATTGGCTTCCAAAAACAATATACAAAAAAAGTTGCGCATTTATATTTATTCCTTGATCCTAATTTTAAATGAAATTTTTCTATTCCAGACCCCTCAAGATGGGATTGAGAGAATCTGATAAGAACACTATACAAGCACTACGTGAAGAAAAAGGATATTCATTAAACAGAATCCTTTATGAATTTCCAAATAGAAATTGGAAAAAAAGAACTGTGGCACATTTTTACAAAAACTTAAAGAAACCGGCAGCAGTCAACAGCGTCGGGAAGTGGTCGACCAAAAAGTATTAGAACGCCAGAAAACATTGAAAAAGTAAATGAAATGGTTTTAAATCAAGAGGAACAACCGGGAACAAGTAAAAGTGAACGTGAAGTTGCGAAAGAAACCGGGATTTCACGTTCATCAGTACAGCGAATAATTCGAAAAGATCTTGGGTTGAAAACATTTAAGAGGGTGAAGGTTACTGCTTTATCGGAGCCTGTGAAAGAAAGACGTTTCCATCGATGTAAAAATCTATTGCGAAGATTTCGGTCAAATGAGTCTGTGAAAAAAATTTGGTTTCTGATGAGAAACGATTTACGGTCGAAACACCACGAAATACCCAAAATGATCGGGTTCGTGCAGCAGTGGCGACAAAAACTCATGTTGACCCAAAACGACTTTTGCGTGAAAAAAAACACTTTTCAGATTCGATAATGGTTTCCCTTGCAGCGTCATCTGAGAACAAAACATCCATCATTTTTATTCAGCGAGGCGTTAAAATTAACTCAATTTACTACTGTAATGACATTTTGTCTCCAATGTTGTCAGAGATCAAGGAGACGAGCACTGATTTGTGTTCATGCAAGATGGAGCCCCATCTCATACAGCCAAGGAAACAATAACATTCTCAATAATAATTGTCCTGGTTTTATCGAACCAAATAATTGGCCACCATGCAGCCCAGATCTAAACCCCATTGATTACTTTGTGTGGTCTGCCTTAGAGAGAGAAGTCTACCATGGTCAGAAAATCCGTGATGTGAACCATCTTCGTGAACGAATTCAGGCTGCATGGGAAAATCTCTCACAAGTGACGATCTCAAAGGCAATTTCAAAATGGAGGGCGAGATTACAGGCTGTGGTTGACTATAATGGAGGGCAGATTGAGCCATTTATTGAAAATTAGGTTTAACTTAAAACCACAGAACTTCGTTTAAAGACCGTAAATTAGAAGATAATTAATTAGAAAAAAATAAAAGGAATAAATATAAATGCGCAACTTTTTTTTGTATATTTTCTTATAAGCCAATTTTTGGCATTACATGGGTTTATAACCATCAAGCTATTCAATAAGTATTTAAAGAGAAAAGAATTATCTTTCATTTGGTTGTTTTTTAAAATCCCTAACTGCAATGGTTATTGAGATATCACTTCTGAAAATTGGTGCCATTTTTTTTGGGCCACCCTGTATATATATATATATATATATATATATATATATATATACACACACAGCGTGTTCTAAAACTATCTAGTAAACTTTATATGCCTGTCGATCAGTAATCGGACGTAATAAACAATGTGTTCAAGTTGAAGGAAGACACTTTAGAACATCCTGTGTATATATATATGGTATATATGTTCATAGTACAACGTTACTCACATACACACACACACACACATATATATATATATATATATAATATTATTTTTTTTTTAAGTTCGGGAAGAACCGATTCGCCTCTATTTAAAAGGGCATATCTCGGCGAAAAAACAAAGAAAAAGTGAGAGGAAAGACAGAGGAAAAAGAAAGGGTGGAGGGGACAGTCGAAGTGGAAAAGACCAAGGATGACAAGGACTGCAGGGTCGAGCCCCATCATCCTTGGGTGCTAGGGCCGGGAGGGCGCACGTGAAACCTCCAGGAACAAGCACGTACAAACGAGCACAAAGAGCACTCAAGAGCACGAGCTTAGAACCCCCTTGCGGGGATATATATATATATATATTATATATATATATAATATATATATATATAACGCTTATCTTATCATTCCCTCCCCATCCCAACTCCCTCCACATTTTAGCCCTCTTTCCTCTCCTTTCCTCTTACCCCTTCACCTCCCTCCCCCTTTTCCCCTCTCGTCGTAAATGCACTACTGAAAGAATAGTTAAGAAAAAAATCTGACTTTTTGGAAACTCTGCGAAAAATTAAATGATAACCAACATGGATTCTGGTCAGGAAGCTCATGCTTATCACAACTAATGGAACATTATAACATTATTGATACACTCGAAAACGTTGAAAACTATGATGTGATATACACAGACTTTGCCAAGGCGTTCGACAAATGTGACTATGGAATCATAGCACAAACTGAAATATATGGGAATTACAGGAAAAGTAGGAAACTAGGAAAATAATTTCTTTAGTGAGCAGCAGCAGGTCGTTATAGTTCAACGAATAGCTTCATCAGAGTCAGAAGTCCTTAGCTCAGTATCACAAGGAACAGTACTAGTAGTCCAGTCAAATTAGGATTTTTGGTGGAAAAAAATTATAAAAAGATGAAATTTTGCATACATACTTCTGAAGGATATAGAAGTAAAGCTCAAAAGAGTTCCCCTCCGTCCGAGTGCAGCATTCCCCCTTTTTTGATCCCCAAACCCCCCATGAGGGGGGTTTGCGACTACTTTTTCGCTGTTTTGTGCTAAACGGTGCATCGGACGATAAAACTGCATATAGACAAAAATGTTGGAAATGTAACTTTGAACAAGATTGTGTAATATTAATATATATATATATATACACAGGGTGGGCGGAAAGTAGCTCCCTAATTTAAATTACATATAAATTATGTATAAATTGTGATTGTATTGTTATATTGTTATGGTGTGTTCTCTAAAGTGGTACAATTGTAACGTTCATTTTTATTTTTTTCATTTCAGATTGAAGGGTAACATGGCTGAGCGTTTAACACTGCAGGAGCGTGCCCAGTTGGCGGCACGGTACGAAGTTTGGCAATCTGTCGTTCGAGTTCAAAGATGGTGGCGGGCCATTCACGGACCACGTGCCCAAGTGGACCCGAAAACAATCAAGAACTGCAACTCGAAGCTCATGACCACGGGGTCTGTGGCAGATGTTCGAAGATGTGGTCGCCCTTCGACATCCAGGGCCCAGGAGACGGTGCAGGCAGTTCAGGAAATGTTCGCACGGAGTCCACGAAAGTCAACGCGCCAGGCAGCTCGGGAAAGTGGACTCTCCAGCTACTCAGTGCGAACTGTGCTGAAGAAGGAGCTGAACTGGCGTGCGTGGAAGCCGCATTACTGCCAATCTCTCTCGGACGAGGACTGCGACATTCGCATGGAGTTCGGGGAAATCATGCTGGCTTGGCATGAAGACTGGCCCCATCTCTTCCGCAACATCCTCTGGAGCGACGAGGCGGTGTTCCACGTCGGAGGCTTTGTCAACCGCCACAATTGCCACTACTGGGCAGGAGAGGATCCCATGGTTACCGCTGAAAAAACGGCAGAATCGGTTCAGTGTAAGGTGTGGTGTGGTATGACCTCAGATCAGGTTGTGGGCCCGTTCCTTCTGCGCAACACCATGAATGCTGAGCGGTACCTTGCTATGTTGCGAAACGAGGTCTGGCCGGTTGTCAGCACATGGGAGAACATCGACGATCTGATATTTATGCAAGATGGCGCCCCTCCGCACTTCGCTCTTGTTGTCCGTGAGTGGCTGGATGCCCACTTCCCTGGGCGTTGGATGGGTCGTCGTGGTCCACATCAATGGCCAGCCAGGAGCCCCGACTTGACACCGTGCGACTTCTTTCTTTGGGGGTGGGTAAAGGAAGAAGTCTACCGCACCAAACCGAGGACATTGGAAGAACTGGAGGACCGAATTCGGGAAGTCATGTCCTCCATCCCGCCGGAGTTCCTGCTAAAGTCAGTGGACGCCATTCTGGGCGGCTCCAGAAGCTGGTGGAAAGAGTTGGAGCCCACATTGAATTTTAGAGAAAACCTACCATGTATGCCTACCTTTTCATATTATTTCTTCTGAAATAAATGGATAATATACGTATTTTTTTACCAATCCAAAATAGGGAGCTACTTTCCGCCCACCCTGTATATATATATATATATATATATATAATATATATATATATACACCGAATTTTTCCCGTAGAAGTTACAGTTTTTGTGGAATCCACCTCTGAAGTGGGACAGACTTTTAGCGTGCAGCGAGAAATTTGCTTCTGGTGCTCAGTTTTTGGCAAATAACTCACAAACGCCAAACTTTTTATTAAAAATGCATCTAGTTGAAATTGTAGAGCGGAAAATTCTCTATTGGCTTAAGTGAAAACCATATTTCTGCAAAAGTTTTGAAGCTTTTCCTGACTCATTCAAAACATTTTCTTTTGCAGGTATCACTTAGAATATGTCTGTGTTCAGTATGGCGTGCACAGGTGAATGTTTTTATTGTGATGAAAGTTTAGCAGATGGAGAAACAGTGGTTGTGAAAGACGGAATGGAGAAATTAAGACGTGTAAGTCAAATCCGAAAGGACGGCCATTTTGAAAAATTGAAGAAAGTGAATACTGTAGTACTGTACAATTGAAATGCATAAAGTTTGCAGACGTGAGTATATTAAAGATAAAAACATTGCCAGGGATTTGAAAAAAGCAGAAGCTAAAAAACTGAATGAGTGTACATTGCGATCAGAAGAACAATTTGATTTCAAAAGGAATTGTTTGTTTTGTGGTGAAAAATGTGACATTCCTGCGGAAAAGAAAAAACCTGCAGAGAAACGCCAAGTAATGTGCGAGATTCGTACTTTGACTGAAAGATAAACTATTGAAGGATGCTGAACAAAGGAACGACGAGTGGGATGAGAAAGTGTCAAGACGAGTAAACAGCGTGATGTGTCTTGTAGCAGAAGAAGCGCGCTATCACGGAAAATGCTACTCTAAATTTGCATGCAACCGACCGTCAACTCTAAAAAGAGGAAGTCCACAGGATGAAGACATGGCTTCTGCTTTCGAAAAGCTGTGCTCCTTCATTGATGACTGTGAGGAATGCCAGTTTTCTTTACATGATTTGATGAGGAAAGTTGAAGAACATTTACCAGAAGGGTCATCGATGACTGAAAAAACGCTGAAAACAAAATTAGGAAATGCATACGGGGATGGAGTCATGTTTGTACAAATGAACAAAAGACCACTAGTTGCTTGTTTCCGTGGCTCCGGACTTAAACTTATCAATTCCTGGTACGAAGAAAGAAAAACAAATGAGAAAGATGAGCGCTTTAGAATCGTCGAAGCTGCAGCTGCTATAGTTCGAGAGGATATTAGGACAACTGCTTATAACACAATGGATTACCCAGATATTGCAGACTTTATGAAAGATGCAGATGACGTGGTTCCCAAAACTTTGCAAGCATTTTTGGATACCGTTATTCTAAAAAGCAGAAAATGCGAAAAGGAAAAAGTAGCAAAACGGTGTACTGCAATCGCTTATTCTATAATTGCTGCAACAAGACCGCGCTCATTTCTGTCTTCCATACTACTTGGTCTCTCTGTGTATTTATTTCGGAAAGTGGGTTCCAAAAGCATTGTCACTGCAGTGTCAAATTTGGGATTTTGTTCAAGCTATAATGACGTTGCATTGTTCGAGTCATCTGCTGTTAAATCTTGGAAACCTGATTTGGACAAAGATTCTTTCTGTCAGTATGTTTTCGACAATGCAGATTTTAATATAAAGACCTTAACTGGTAAAGGAACATTTCACTCGATGGGCGGAATAAAATGCATAACACCAGCAAAGATGGTAATAAATCAGGAAATTTTAAAATTGCGAACCATTCCTTCTTCAAAAGAGCTAGCAAGCATTGGACAAATGGAAATACAAACTTTTCGAGGAAAACGAAATTCTGGTTTGAATGAATTGAAATTGCAAAAGGCGTACAATGATGAAGCTTGCAAGAATGTTACAATGCTCTCGACCCAGGATATTCTGTGGATGTTCGGAAAATTTTTGCAGACACCCTCTCTTTCATCGTGGCAAGGTTTTATGGAAGCCATGATGGGTACTCTGCCATATGAGCAGTCAAAGCTTTTTGCATTACCGTTCTTTAATCTGCCGCCAACGTTATTGTGAGGTTAGGAGGATTTCATCTTTTAATGTCCTATCTCGGATCAATTGGCTACATTATGGGAGGCAGTGGACTACCAGACCTATGGTCCACAGTATTTGCTTCTTCATCTGTACCTCATATGCTTTCTGGTCACGCCTATGCACGAGCCATTCGAGCACATTTGTTAACATACTGCGCTTTGGCAAAGATCATGTTTCATGAAGTCACAGTAGATAACACTGACAAACAATATGTATAACAAATTCTCACTACTTTTAAAGATCTGCCTCCATCATTTGACTCTGTGGAAAACGATGATGTAATTAAAGAGCTCCATATGCAGTTCATAAATCACATGACATCACTCAAGCAAAAAGGAAAGACAGCTCAATTATGGCTACAATATTTTGAACTTGTGACTATCGCTTTACATTTCATTCAGGCAGAGCGCATAGGAAAGTGGAAGCTTCATTTAGATTGCATTAGAGCTATGCTGCCCATTTTTCATGCAAGTGGACATTTTTTGTATGCCAAGTCCTGCAAGCTCTACCTCCAAGATATGGATTCTCTTCATCTCAAGATGACAGACAAGGAGTTTCACAGATTCACCTCAGAGGGTTACTTCACAATTCGACGTTCGGACAAGTGCTGGAGTGGTGTATGGTCTGATATGGCTATCGAGCAGACTTTAATGAAAAAATATGAAGAGTGTTGGAGGCATCACTCACGGAAGAGGCTTCACAGAGTGTGTTCTGAATAAATGGATCTTTGGTTTGCCAGTAGCTCACCACGTATGCGAGAATGTAGAAGAGTTTTGTAGGATTCGAACCAGCAGTAGTTTTCAGCATATCGAATTGAGAGATTCAAGGATTAAGAAGGACGAAGAGGATCTTCAGAAGTTTGTTGTATGGCTTCAGCAGCATTCTCCATTCATCAAAGCAGAAAAGCTCGTTTCGCTGTTGAATGGTCTGGTTGCAACTGAAAACATAAACTGCTACAAAGCTAAAGATATTGGCAAGAAATTGATGGATGAAGCCATAAAAGGCAGAGGCACTTTTAGAGATTTTACAGAAAAACGCAGCAACAGAGTGAAATCAATTTCTTACATGAATACCAGTGTCAAAGTCGCAGATGACATCATAGAGGTTGACACCACTCAATTATTTCAGAGAATAATTTGCACTGTAAAGTTGCCGCAAGACTTGGAGACCTGTTTCAGTCATAAGTTGGCTTCATTTCCGCACTCCATATTTGACAAAACAGGTTTGATGAGAAAGACGAAGAAATCGTCTTTGTATGACATTTTCAACACTGTCGAAGAACGAGTAGTTAAATCATCATGGTGAAAATATGTCATTGATGGAGGTAACTTAATCCACCGTGTAGTTTGGCCGGAGCAAGGCACAATTGCAGACTTTCATGCTGCTTATGTCCAGTTCATTAGAAAACATTACGGTGAAGATGTAACTGTAATACTTGATGGTTATTCAACTAATGAAGTCAGTACAAAGAGCATCGAGCGTCAACAAAGACTTTTGAAACGAATTTCAGCTGAAATCTTATTTGATGAGAATACGGCTCTAACTACACTTAATGAAAAATTCTTGAGTAATCTAAAGAACAAGGAGCGTCTAATTATGCAATTAAAACAGAGATTTGAGAACGAAGGTATTGAGACACATATTGCTGCAGATGATGCTGATGTACTAATTGTTCAAAGTGCTATCAATGCATCTTACCAGCATGACTCCGTTGTTATAGTTGGACAGGATGTAGATCTTCTTACTCTACTTATTGCTCTTACTCCAGAAGACAAAGATATTATGTAATTAAAAGAAGCACAGGAAAACCTCAGAGCAAGACTTTATAGTTCTCGAGATTTGCAATGCTCCAATATTCTAAAGAACTGCAAAAAATCAGTTTTGGTAGCTCATGCATTTAGTGGTTGCGACTCAATGTCCTCATTTTACGGATTTAGAAAAATGAAAACGATCACTCTCCTCAACAACGATGACTCTCTGCAAGATATGGTATCGGTTTTCAACAATCCTCAATCGACTCATGATGAAGTTGCAGCCGCTGGAGAGCGTTTCATTCTCGCTCTGTATAAAGCTCCACACACTGAAACAAATCTCAATCATTACAGATTTCTTTCTTTTAACAAATCTGTCAGTCACTCAAATAATGCTGTGTTCTTATCAGGTCTTCCGCCCACTTCTGCAGCAGCTAGGCAACATGCTTATCGTGTCTTTCACCAAGTTCAAACTTGGCGAGAAGAAACACTACAGCCTGAGTTGGGGGCTGGAAAAAAATTTGCAGTTCTCTGTCACCGCAAATCTCTTGAAACTTATTTCATGTGGCTGCAAATTAGGGTGCGGGAAGCGGTGTGTTGTGTAAAAGCTGATTTACGCTGTTCTATAATGTGTTCTAATTGCCATGGTCAAAGTTGCCTGAATTCCGAAATTGTAGATGATCCCACTGATGACCTTATTATGATTGATGAAGAGGACTATTCAAGTACTTAATGAATCATCTTAAACAAGAAAAACGTGGAATAGGCCTACTGGGGAAACCACTAAAAAGAAACGCGCCCAAAGGTGGTGTGGAAATGAGTTTGCATTATATAAGTTAATTTCTACTGAATGAGTCAGAAAACCTTTGAAATCTGCTTTATGCAAATGTTTTTCACTTAACCCAATAGAGAATTTTCCGCTCTACAATTTCAACTATATACATTTTTAATGAAAAATTTGGCGTTTGTGAGTTATTTGCCAAAAACTGAGCACCAGAAGCAAATTTCTCGCTGCACGCCAAAAGTCTGTCCCCCACTTCAGACGTGGATTTCACAAAAACTGTAACTTCTACGGGGAAAAAAAAAAAAAAAAAAAAAAAAAAAAATATATATATATATATTATATATAATATATATATATATATATAATATATATATATATAATATATAATATATAATATATATATATATATATATATAATCTTGTTTAAAATTACATTTCCAACATTTTTGTTTATATGCAGTTTTATCGTCCGATGCACCGTTTTACACAAAACAGCGAAAAGGTAGTCGCAGACCCCCCTCAGGGGGGATTGGGGGTCAAAAAAGGAGGGATGCTGCACTCGGACGGAGGGGAACTCTTTTGATCTTTATTCCTATATCCTTCAGGAGTATGTATGCAAAATTTCATCTTTTTTACAAATTTTTTCCACCATTTGCATGTTTTCATGCTAATTTGACTGGACTATAGACCCATTACTCTTCATAATCGTGCTCACTGATATAGATGAGGAGGTTACCACTGACAGCACAGTAACATCCTTTGCCGATGAAACAAAAATTAATAGAAAAATAAGAAACGCAGAGGATATAGGATCTCTACAAACAGACACGAACACAATCTACAATTGGTCTGAAGGCAATAATATGAAATTTAACACTGAGAAATTTCAACTATTAAGGTACGGAAAATGAAGGATCTAGTATGGAATACTATACCCCAAATGGACAGGAAATTGAGAGAAACTCTAAAACAAAAGATTTAGAAGTTGTAATGACTGATGACGCGAAATTTGAAACACAAAATAAGATAGCAGTAAACAGAGCAAAAAGAATAACTGGACAGATAGTGAGAACCTTTAAAAGAAGGGATAGGAATATAATGATTCCTCTCTTGAAAACACTGATCATAGCCAGGTTGGAGTATTGCTCGGTTATAACATCCCCATATAGAAAAGAATACACTAGTCAACTAGAAGGGATTCAGAGAAGTAAAGTGTAATGACTGAGTTGTTTAACCTCCTCCGCAATATCTAAGGTCATATGACGGAGGGGACCTACAGCTTTACGTGGGATTCGAACCACGGTTCGCTGCATAGTCTGGACGCAGCGGACAGTCTCCCATCCAACTACTATCCAACACAATGTCGCTTAATTTCGCTGATCAACGGGAAACGGTGTTATGACATTGCCTACGAATGCTGCCCGATTCAGGGAAGCTTCACAGCCAAGATCAATAAATGCAAAGAACTAAATTACTGGGAAAGGTTACTTGAATTAAATTTATATTCACTGGAAAGAAGAAGAGAGAGGTACACCATTATTTACACTTGGGAAAATAATAGAGGAACTAGTCCCTAATCTTATTTTGAACCCTATAACCAATCAAACAACAGTGGAAAGTAGGAAAGGAAGAATGTGTTGTGTTCCCAAATTAAAGGCTAGACAGGGAACATTCTCATCCCTGAAGGAAAATAGTTTTGTTGTGAGAGGACAAAGCCTGTTCAACCAGCTACCCAAGGAACTAACGAACACGAGTGGTGTTGCGGTGGATATCTTCAAAAGAAGATTAGACGCCTGGTTCAGAACAATCCCAGATGAGCCGAGCGTATCTTGCTATGTGAAGTGGAGAGCGCAAGAAACCAACGCTTTACTTCACTCGGCCAACTCAAGAGGAGGGGCAACAAACCTGACCTCCGTGAAATGAGGAATCATCGCACGGAATATAATATATATCGATGCGTTCATAGCTTAAGTGAAAGGATGAAGGGCTTGACATTTTTTCATATATATATAGATATATATAGGTGTGTGTTTGTGTGTGTGTGTGTGTGTGTATATATATATATATATATATATATATATATATATAATTTTTAGGGGGTGGGGGGTGGGCTTCTTCAGGTTCAGGCACCCATACTTGTAGTTACGACGTATCTGACTAAGAAAGAGAAAAGTAGATTGCTGAAGATGATCATCCCTCTCAGCAAAATATCTTTACAACTTTTACCTTGAAGCGTTATATAATATAACTGAGCTATATTAAATTGGTCAAATAAAAGACCACCATTTGAGAGCTTGACTAACATTGTAGGTGCAGTTGCGCAGTTTTATTTATTAATAATTTAAAATAGTAAAACTTTGAGTAAAATAACAGATTCAAGTTCAAGGTTACAACAAACGAACGTGTCTTCATATTTAATGATTTCAAAATACGAGAGAAATAAAGAGTTATAATTTGGAATTAACTCCGTTCATATTTGTCCTTCGTCAAATAATACAAAAAATAATGAATGAATGCTTTTGAACTGTGTTACTTTCCCACTATTTTATTTCGGTATTAAATAAGAGCGCGTCCCACCTACGCAAAATCCCTGTAATTCAGTGGGTAACGCCGTTACTCTGTAAGCGAGGTGGAGACACTGAAGTCGGGGTTCGAATCCCGAAGGTGGTGTTGGTAATAATAATGCAGGGGTTAGCGCAATGGGTCGCATTAGTCTGGCATGACCGCTGTGCCAGCTTCTGGCCTTCCTCATTGCTTATTATACCCCCATCTATGTATCTATTTATTTATCTCTCTCTCTCTCTCTCTCTCTCTCTCTCTCTCTCTCTATATATATATATATATATATATATATATATATATTATATATAAAGAGAGAGAGAGAGAGAGAGAGAGAGAAGTCAATAGATATACTATAGTATGTCAAAAGTCAGTTCGTGTATCCTGATGAAGCGGCTCCGAACACTATCATCAAATTTTGCGTGTAAACCAATTTGACCACACGGAAGATGATGTCGCTGTAGTATGTTATTGTGACGTCATACAGATGTCATTTCCACAAATAGGGGATTTCTTATCGTTGGCGTTAATTAAATTGGTGATAATCATAATGTACAGACGTGATAACACATTCCATACCCGAATCATATCAGGGTCAATTGAACGGATTTCCTACCCTATGTTCTATTTCAATTCGTGCTACGTTGTTTTAAACATGATAGAATGATAACATGATAGCGTACGACTTTCTCATGGTAGAAGGCCTACATTTTACACCACAAATTTCACGACAATGCGTCCAATTCCTTTTATCGTGAGCCACCTCTGAATATTGGAAGTGATTTTAAAAAAAACACACACACACACACACACAATATATATATATTAGCCACGCTATTTTACCGAGCGTGACATATAATAAATGAACATCAGTAATACACAACCCGAATCCTCCTAAACCCCTACAGATGTGGGTGGCCGTAGAGAATTTGGAGTCATGAGTGCCACTCATGACTCATGATCCTTCGCCAACTAATGCTGCCCACTGCGCTAACTCCTGGATTACTATTACCAACATCATCAAGATTCGAACCTCCGACCTCAATGTCTTCATTTCGCTTAAGGAGACACGGTGTTATCCACTAAGCTACGGATGCTGTCGAGACCAGCTATTGTTCAGAATCCGCGGAGGAATTCGAACCCGGCTAGATCCTTCGCGTACCGAGTCTAATTTGTAATTGCTTGAGCTCTTAAACTTTCTAATCTCTCTCTCTCTCTCTCTCTCTCACATATATATATATATATATATATATACAGGGTGTAACAAAATTCATGTTTTCTCTTTTTGTTTCAGGTTTTTAACTGATGAATAATGTGGATGATTACACACCACGAAGGAAAGTAAAATTAGATTTATTACATGTCGCTTTCTCTGCCGACATTTAAAGTCATTTGTTTACCAGACAAGACCACGAACTATTCAACATTACAAGACATGCAACAAGAATGTAACATTATTAATGATATCCTATGAAACTTTCAATTTAGATTACGTGATCGAATTGCATGTATCATCACTTGATTATCATGCAGTCTTGAACATTTGTTTTGTATATATATATATATATATATATATATATATATATATATATATATATATATGGCCTAATAATGTAGGCTATCAAATTCTTAATTCTGAAAACGCCTCTCAATAATAGCAGAAGAAAGAAACGATTAATAACGTAATTCAGTCGCATAGTGACGTCACAAAACTCACCCAAGGAGAAATTTCTTGCATGGATTCACCTCATTTTTTAGAAACTTACTCTGAGTGAAAGAAGTGTCGTAGCATTCGGTGCGAAAGACTCACAGTTTAATAGAAAGGTTATTAATAACGTAATATATATATATATATATCAGGGCTGGCAGGTCGGACCAGGACCCGGACCCAGACCCGGGTTTAACCCGAAAGTGAGATAAGACCCGGACCCGGACCCGATAGTGAATTAGAAAAAAGACCCGGACCCGGACCTGAAAGTGAATTTTAAAATTGACCCAGACCCAGACCCGACCCGAAAGTGAAGGACCCGCACAGCCGGGTTTTTAGTTTACAAAATTTATGTGTGCGCCTTTAGATTTGGCAACTTTATTGAATTATCACTCCACCCTCCAAATGACTCACTGGAAGTGGAGAGTTAACGGTGACGGAAGAATAGCTTAATCCTAATATATTTTATTGTTTGTTTGTGAGTTGTGAGTTGAAAAAGAATTACGACAAAAGGAAAGACTTCTCCAGAAGGAAGGACGAATTCAAACTGTGTCACTGAGGGCGAAGTTTGATGTAGGTGTGATACAGTTTGAAAAATGTCCTCGCCTCGCGAAAAAGAGAGATTCAGCCGGGAAACTGATCCATCAAGATCCCATGAAATGGTGGATGGAAATGGGAGGAGAATTAAAACAGGCAGCCTTGGTAGCATTGTCTACTCCGTCCGTGCACACAAGTTAGCGTTGAAAGATTGTTCTCCGCTCTAAGCTTCATTCTGAACCCGCAAAGAAATTCTCTTTCGCAATCATTATTAGAAGCAGTATTGTGTTTGCGATCGAACGGTGGTGGGGAACAAAGTCTTCTCAAATAAAATAGTGTAGAATAGTCCTAATAAAAATATTTCACTTAAGAAGCGCATATATATATATATATATATGCACTAGAATCACAAAATAACACGTGACCTTATTAATAAGCAAACAACCACAAGGAAAAGGAAACACAAAGTCCGAGCGCTTTCGTGTATATTCAAAATAAAAAAAATCAGTTAAAAATTCAGAAATCTCTGTCCCGTCTTGCCACAACTTTCAATCTAGATACTAGAGGAAATAAGTATAGGCTATGCCGCTTATCAATATCTGTTTTAAAGGAGTTCACAGAATATGTTGCCCTCAAAATATAAAGACAATATTACTACTAAATGACTTTAATTATTTCATATTATCGGTTTTATTTTTGTTTTTTAAGATAAACAAAGTATTTAATTTTAATGCAAGAAGATGATAATTTCCATTTGAGTTCACTCAAAAAAATATAGAATTTGTTTTCGCAAAATTAATTAAAATTTAGAATAAGGGGGCTGAAGAGAGCAATCATACATCATACTTTGCCCCTTAGCAATGCATGTATAACTATACCGAGTTACTATTAAATATTAATACAATTAATACACCTACTTTCAAACATTTCCAAAATCGGATTAATTAATATATATGGTTAGGCTACTACCGTATAGCCATATAATGTTTTACTATGTTTCAAAACATGTTAATGTAGCTACGGTAGCAGTCTTATTACCTATCCTATACCAGATTATAATTATTACATTTTTAATAATGGAACCGACCCAGACCCGGGTCATATACTGAAAGACCCGACAGGACCTGAAAGTGAACTTTCGGGTCCGACCCGGACCCGGACCAGGATCCGAGAGTAAATTAGATAAATGACCCGGACCCGAAAGTAAATTAGAAAATGACCCAGACCCGGACCCGACCCGAAAGTGATAGACCCGCACAGCCCTGATATATATATATATATATATATCGTAAAGAACGACGCTTGTATAGGAGAACATCCGCGCAAGATGAGAAGAGAGAACGAACAAATGAAAAAATGAGGTAACCACCCGGAATCGAACCCGGGATCTTCCGATTGCCGGTCAGATATGATAACCACTACACCATGGTCCTCAATCGATCAGAAGTCGTAATTCCTCTACATACGCGCATTCTTTACGTTTTATACTGCGTGTTCTTTGCAGTTGAAATGTATATATAGGTACGGCATGCGAGAGGTGCCCCCTGGGGGCATTGGTTTCTGCGCGTATGTAGAGGAATTACGACTTCTGATCGATTGAGGACCATGGTGTAGTGGTTATCATATCTGACCGGCAATCGGAAGATCCCGGGTTCGATTCCCGGGTGGTTACCTCATTTTTTCACTTGTTCGTTCTCTCTTCTCATCTTGCGCGGAATGTTCTCATATACAAGCGTCGTTCTTTACGTTATTTATACTGCGTGTTCTTTGCAGTTGAAATGTGTATATATATATATATGCAATAAAATCACAGAACAACACGTGATCTTTTTAATAAGCAAACAACCACAGGGAGAAGGAAAAAGAAACACGAAATCTGAGCGCTTTCGTGATATATTCACATCTTCAGGGAGATGTGAATATATCACGAAAGCGCTCGGATTTCGTGTTTCTTTTTCCTTTTCCCTGTGGTTGTTTGCTTATATATATATATATATATATATATATATATGTGTGTGTGTGTGTGTGTGTGTGTGTGTGTCCTTTGTTCTTGATCTTTTATTCGCATTGTGTAATGACTGTCAACGAGTAATGCTATATAGTATAGCACTTTCCACGCGTTTTCCATTTTGAATCAGTTCATGAATGTTTTTGTCGTAGCAACTCTGTTCAATTTCAGTCGTTTTAATCCATTTTGTTTACTCAATTACTAAACGATTTGTCAGTAAGAGATCGTATACTCGTATACCCATATACCTTTCATAGCTGGGGTATCTTCATTTTTGACCTGGTATAATCTCATCAGCCCAGTCGATAAACTCGTACGTAGATATATGTTCTGGTGACAAAACTGCCATAGTATTTTTCAGATATTTGTGAAAAAAATTATGAATAAATATATATATATATATATATACAGTGCGAATATTTGGAATAAGTTAATTATTAAAATTTCTCTCTAATCCATTGTGGAAAGTTTTAATAATTATCCAAAATAAAAATTATATTGTGTTCGTTCTCGCTTTAAGTCAATGTAACTTTAGTAAGAAGCTTTGAAAGATGCTTGATTCCGTTCATTACTCTGTACGAAAAATTTTATTAGGCAATTTAATTTTAACAATAAAATAATAATGGTTGCGGGTGTTTAATCTTCGTATAACGGCAAACGTCATATGGCGAACTCTAAAAATTACTTTACGACGCAACTCTAAAATTGACGCATTGCCTTCGTGCTTTTATCTATGACTGGTGGACCTGTCCTTTAAAACGGTCGTTGGTTTGTCTGTTTCAAGAGATGGTCAGCTGACCGACTGACTGACTAGTTAGATAGCTGGTTAATTTACGTCCTTGAACACGCACAATGGATGGGACTTGAGTTGGCTGAGCGGTCCCACCCCACCAACCGGAAGTATTAGGAATTCATATACTGTATTTTATAACATTATTTTTACTGATAATCCTTTTAACATTTCTCAACAAAGAATGAATAATGAGAGAAAAAATTAAATGTGAATCATAAATGAGAACACATCAATACAACATTTATTAACTTGAATGGTGATTTAATAGTGACTTATTCAGTAAACTTATAAATTTCTGCAGTTGTAATCACAAAACCAAATGAAAAACTATTGCAGCAGTTAATAACTAATTTTATGAACGTATATAATAAGTTGCAGTGTTTTATTAAAGTAGTTATATCTTTAAAATGTCTATAAATAGTCTTCCGAAAAGTGAAGTGACCATCCCAGATTTCGCAACAAACGTAACAAATGTACAAGCCGGTGAAGAATGCACTGATGACATCATAAATCATGTACCATCCATCGTCGAATTTTTTAAACGTGAGTATCCAGCTATGCGTGACTATATTAGTAGTGATATTTCAAACTTTCGTAGATGGCAAAACCCAATTGGACAGAAAGAAAACACTGAATAATGTATAATATATAAACTTTCAACAGGGTTCGAAACCAAATTGTTACGAAGGAAAGTAATACAAGGTAATTCTAATTTTTGTAAAATTATATGTCATTACGAATGAAAAAATTATAAAAAAAAGGGCTCGGTCGCTCACGAGATTTTGAAATATCACATTTAGATATTGATATTAATGTCAGACATAGAATTAATGTCCTCTAATTCCTATAACAAAAATAAGGTTATTGTTTCTAGTCAGAAAAAGGTGATTTAGTCAGTGTCTCTAAACACCTGGTTTCCGGACCGGTGTCGGTCACCGGAAGGAAAGCTACCGGTCCGAAGTAACGAAAGAGTCTTGATGCGCATGACAACCTGCGCCTTGCACCGACAAAAACAGTTTCGTATCAATAAACTTGTGAGAGAAGTGTTGCAATAAAAATAAAACAAATTGTGAAAATGTTTTTCTTTCTGTAAATGCATACGTCCGTATAGGCCTATGAATTGTTTGTTTTTAAGTTTGTGCATGCTATTATCAACAACAATTAGGGTTTATGTTTTGACTTGTGTATTATATGTCTTTGTCCGTGAAATTGCATAAAGTTGAATGTCCGCGTGTGTACGTAAAGTTGAATTCATAAGTGTACGTATGCTAATATCAATGTTCTGATTAGGATTTGCCAATACTAATCAGTTTTGATTAGGATTTGCCAATACTGTAATGTCTCTTTATTTTCCGTACTATTATCTAATTATGAACAAATAACAACTTATTAAATATATTCTTGACTAATGTTGGTCACGTTATCGTCAATCCTTTTTTTACTAAAATATTACTGTATAAAGCTTTTAGAGATGTATGACGTGATGAGGTATAGACCCTAAAATCTAAATGAAGTAGTTCTAAATTGCCGTTCCGCGGTATTTTGTAGCCGATTTTTGCCGGTCCCTGTCGTGTAGAAGTTTAAGAACCACTGTTCTGAATCATGTATTTCATTGCTTGTACTGCACGTTTTATTAAAATATTTGCTAATTTTTAACAATAACAAACACTATAGTTTTATGAAACTTAATGTAAACAACTTTAGATGCCTTTCATTTAAGTCTTCGGCTTGTGTTTATCATTTTGAAGCTGTCTTTTCAAACCATCTTTAGTCAAAGTATGGCAAATTTACTGTGCAATATTCAGTTTGTACGTTTCTCATACGGAACTAAGCCAGAAAGAAACGGAGTACAGTAGCTTCTGAAGTTCTCTATCATTATCAAACAAAAGGACATGGAATAGAAATTAGTATGATGATAAACTCTCTATTTGGGAATAAGAACACTAAGTATGAGTGATTTTTGCAAAAGGAATTACGGGAATAATAGTTCTAATCATAAGTTTAACTACTTCATGCCATTTACTGTACCGGTATTCAAATAATTCAAAGGGGCTTGGGTTTTGTTTGATTACAAAAGGATAATAACAATTAAGCATCTGTTGCAGCTGGATGAAATTAAGCAGAAGCTGGCTGGCCTCACTTGCTTCACCAGTAAGCCTAGCATGTGCTAGACTCATTACCGAGGGCTACGTCGTAGCCATTGTCGTAATGCCGCTTCCCGTTGATCAGCGAAGTTAAGCGACATTGGGTCAGATAGCAGTTAGATGGGAGACCGTCCTCTGCGTTCAGAGTATTTAGCGACCCGTGGTTTGGATCCCACGTAAAGCTGTAAGTCCCCTCCGTCCATAGGCGTAGTAGGGAATCAGGGGATCAACTGACCCCCCCACCCCCCCAAATTCAGCCCGACTGAATTTTTTCGGGCAATTACACCCGAAAATTTGGGCAAAAGCCCAGTACACATATTTTCAGTCATCACAATTTCACCCAAAAGGTTTTATGATTTTCATAAAGGATATCATCTCTTTTCCCGAAATGTATGTCTTCAAATCTTGAACCATGCAATATTTGATTATAGAAAAGAAAACCTGTTAAGTACCCCATTTGATATAACAGGTTATTTCAACAGTAACCTGTTAAGTACCCCATTTGATATAACCTATTACAACTTACTCTATTGTTGTAACTTCTTTGATGCTCAACTTTGTATAGTTAGTTGTGTATATCTATAAATAGAATTTAATAAAAATATGACTTCAAAATCAATTTTCGGTTTCGCTTATTTTTTTCGGACAAAACTTGCTTACCCCCCTCCCCCTGTCAAAATCGGGTCCCTACCCCTATGCCTCATTCATATAACCGTAAATGTTGCGAGGGAAGTTAAACAAACCCATCATTACATTTACTTATTAGTGATGCACTGGTAACCCCGTAAGCCTAACGCCTATTAGGCTATTCATGAGCTAATCAGAAATTCGCTAATCAGAACTCCTCTATAGACACGCATCAAACAAAATGTTCCCTTCCAGTCAGAGGCGTATCGAAGGGGAGGGCGACAGGGGCGATCGCGCCCCCCTTGAGCTAATAAATTATTATTTTGATTATTTTTACGTATTTAATTTACATATTCAATTAAATATTTTACATATTTAATTTCATGCGCCAATCGAAAAAGGTTAGCTAGCTTTCTAGCCATTTTGTGTTTCATGAGTATTGCGTCATTTTTCATGGCACCTGGCAACCGCAGTTTATCGATTTTTGTTTACATTCATTTAAATATTTAGTTTGTGAACTTTCTAAATTCTGATAATTTTAAGTATTGATTAAAACTTTGTGCGTATGAATGTGTGTGTGTGTGATCATGTGTGAAGGCCGCTTGGTCTCAAACATGTAACTAATAAATGAAACGAAACATTAAGTATGTAATTTTTAAAATTTGGTATTCAGTTTTTTACATATTTTAAAATTTAGTTTCAAAGTTTTCATTTAATTTACAATTTTTCACATTGTATTGCACACACAAAATTTTGTGTGGATTTTGTTTGGATTTTTTTATTTCATTATAATGGACTTTAATGTTATGGTTAGTAATAATTTTTATTTCTATTTGTAACTTTGTAGAGTACTAGTTGCGGGTGTCACAGGACTAAAGATAATGGACCTTTATAAAATTTCAAAAGAAAAATGTCCAAACTGACAGTGGTTCTAAAGAGCATGATGATCAAAGTACTGTTAATCCCAGTAAAATTGCTAGGTACAACAGGATGAGAATGAAAGTGGAAAAATTTCGGCGCCTTTGGCGCTAGCTCTTGCCTCCCCTACTACTAAAATCTAAAAGGCTTAGGATCCCGAAAACTCTTATCGGCCCTGAGAATAATTTTCTTTATAAAGGTAACAATCCAAGAAATGCTTAATCTCGAAATTAGCACTTTTTATTCTTATGTTAATACAAATCTGAGCATCCTAATGCTGTTTGCATTGAATATTATGTTACTAATCAGATTTTATCATAATTTTATATTTTTATTCATAATTATGTGTCTTAGCAGTAGCTAGTAATCATCTTTAACTGAACGATAAGCTCATCATGAACGTACATAAAAATTATTATCTCTATTTCAATTATACTTCTACGATTAGTTCCAAGTTCGCACCCCCCCCCCCCCTGGCAAATTTCTGGGTACGCCCTTGCTTCCAGTATTACTGTATTTCAAGTGTTAAAAATGTAAATACGTGCTGTAATAGCAGTACACTTCCTCTATAAAAGCTGAGTATTCTAATCAGTGGAGGATGTAGTCTAGTTCAGCACACTGTGCTTCTGGTTGCAGGTTGTTTTTCTATGTAGAAAATGAAGATATCTTTAAATATAGTGTACTGTAATATAAATGTATAGTGTACGAGTATATGTAGTTGGATGGGTGACCGCAGGGCCGTACCAACCTGTAATGGAGCCCTGTGCAAGGCATTCCTATGCGCCCCACCCCATTAAATTCGGAACATATGCAAATTGATTATGATAGAAATACATAATTATTTAATACGTAAACAATACATAATTAATACATAATACATAATGCATAATTAATTAAAATCGAAATTCATTCTACGTGGCAGCTCTAAGACCAACAATTTGGCACCCCAACACGTCGACGCCCTGGCGGCCGCACCGCTCGCCCCTGCCTTGGTACGGCCCTGGGTGACCGCCTCCGAGTCCAGATGATGTAGTGACCGTAGATAGTTCGGATTCAAATAAAGGTGTTGGTCCCCTCCGTCACATGACCTTTGATGTTATGAATGAGGCTAAACAACCCCAGACAGTATAAATGTTGCATACTCGTATACACCAGTGAGTTCTTCACGAAGGAGAATCTTAGTATAAAGATGTCTAGCTTATGTCCAATGTTTATTTAATGGATATGTTTGTTAAAGCAACTTTAACACTCTTCCACTGCAGTTAGTTCCAAAACTGGAGTTAAAAGCTCTTATATTAAACGGTCTCAAAAACAATAAAAAAAATCTTATTTATTTAAAACAAACTAATAAAAAATGATAATAAAAAGCCACTTAGCTGAATTCCTAAATTTAAAAATCGGCAATAATATAAAGAAAGGTTACACGAAAATGAAGTGAAGCAAAATGGGATAGGTAGTTGCAGAATAGGTAAACAGTTGCGCAAGAATATTGAATTCAAGGTTAGACTTAATTCTTCATGACAGCTTACATTTTCTATAATCTATATCAATCTTGCGCTATCAAAAAAATACCTCTCACAATACAAGTTTTTACATAGGAAACCCATTTGTGCAAAATCTTTTTCACTATTGTTATATAGATCATTGCCTATTTAGAGACCTATTTTAGCTGTCCAACTCATAATATAATTATAGTAATTAAAAATAGGATTTAAAAACGCGTTGAAGTTTTAAGAAATATAAAGAAATATTCTATAAAATCTTCACATATTGTATTTGTGTCAGTTTACAAAAAGGACGAGTTTTTTTTAGGGTGGTTGTAGAGGGATAAGTTGTAGTCAGGTGACAGCACCGATTCTCATTTGATTAGCGAAGTTAAACTATGTTTGGTCTGCTCTGTAGTTGGATGGGTGACCGTCCTCTATGTTAAATGATGTAGGACTGGTAGATGGTTCGGATCCCACGTAAAGCCAACATTAGGATATTAAGTAAAGCTACAAATTTACGAAACTTTATTATTAATCTTTCAATATAAAATTGTGAAATTTGCATTATTCTTTATTCACTGAAATTATTCTCGTATCTCCATAAAAGAAAATTTAAATTTTTATACTTCTAAGAATTAATAATTAAACAAAGAACTTATTCTTATAAATAAATTATTTACGCGCTCCAAATTTCATTTGTAGTTCGGGAAAAAAATTCGCCTAGAAACTCCAAATTTCTAAAAATTATAAAAAATTACGAATCAGTAATGACTAGATTGTTTTTTAAATTTTGTTACTCTCACTAAGAAGAATATCCAAAGAAAAATGTTTTAGTACCAATTAGTAATTTTTTAGGCTTTTAAAAAAATGTTAAGTTTCTCGAGGACCTTTTTCGAAATTGCGCGTGTTGCCTCGACATATTACAGAACTACGACAGTTTATAAGAGACGTGCTCGAAACGTGGTCCAATGACACAGGGACGAAACCTCCTTCCTCTGTGCCTCGAATTTTACTTCAATCTTTGTATTACAGTAGCTATATTTAAAAAATATAGGGTTCTTTCTACCAGCAAACTGTCAAGTAAATATGGTTGAATCAGTATGTCATAGTTATGACATCACAAACATCTCATTACCACAACTAAACGTAATCTATTACTCTTCCTTGTCAAATTTCAGATTTTATTTTTAAAACCTTTTTCAGTTTGTCTTAGCTACATCTTTCCAGTGCTCTTCGGTTGATCCAGCAGGTTCCAGATTTAGTATGGAACAAGATTCTCGTAAAGCTTCGGAGGCATTTGAATCAAATCTTTGAGATTACTTTTCAATCTTCTTTTTAGATTTTCTATTTCACAAATATTTAAAATGGCGGCTGCAAATTTCAATAAAGATATTCCTGAAAAACGCAAAAAGTCTATATTAGCTTTAATGAGTTTATATTATATGAGATTACCACGCAAGTGCTTTAGATGAAACTGTGGACTTTGTTAAAAAGGAAATTTTGTATACTGTACGTCTCGGTATCGTAAAATAACTACCAGTAATAACTGATAGCTAGTAACTGCTATGATAGTAATAACTATTGTACAGTATCAGTAAAAGTAGAAAACTATACAGCGAGGTTAATTTCTTCATTTAAACACAGCACGGCTGTAAAATAGCCTTTCGTGCCATTTGAGTGATTTAAAAGACATCTTTGAAATGAGTTTTATGCGCTGGTGGATCAGATTTATGGGATTTATATTCTGCCAATAAAGTTCATCATATATAATATTATATATAATATATATATATATAACATATACAGGGGTGTAAAGGTAAACGAAGTAATTTTACTTACGTACCATACTTAATTAAGTAACTTTTTTAGTATCTACTTTTTAAAAAGTATTATATTTTCAAGTACTTTTACTCTAACTTAAGTAATTTTGGGGAGAATTACTTGCGCTTTTACTCAAGTACAATTCATTTTATCCATTTCGTTACTATTCTTAAAACTCAAATTTGTGGCAACCGCCAGACAGTCAAAATGCAAGTTGTGCGCGCATTTAATCAGCCAATTAAGTGCGTTAGCAGACTGGCTCCTTGCCAAGTCACGAACGTCACAAATCTTACATTATGGTAATTTACGTAGTTTGGCAAATCTTTTACGTACAGCGTTTTGTTTAAAGACCTCAATGTCCCACAACATAAATATACCAGTATGGTTTGCGAGAACTGTAGGTGAGTACTTTTACTTTCATTACTTGAATACTTTATTCAGTAGATACTTTTTTACTCTAACTTAAGTAAATTTCAGGATGGATAACTTTTACTTGTACTTGAGTAACTTTTTGATAATGTACTTGTACTTGAACTTGAGTAACATACTTTAGTATTTTTTACAACCATGTATATATATATATAATATATATTATATACACAGTATATATATATAATATATATATATATATATATATATATATATAATATATATATATATATTATATATATACATAATAATATATATATATATACACTGTATTTTAAACTGTACGCCAAATATTATAAATAGATTTTAACATATAGGCTTCCAGAAAAATTCATGATTTTTATTATTTTTCTATCTTATACAAAGAAATATAAAGGAATAGCTTGTGCTGGCTATGTTTTTAGTTATGCCACGCCGTCAAAGGAATCATAAAAAATCAGTGGATTAACTTGATTCATGAAACTTGGTACGATTATTGTAGAAAGATGGGAATACTTTGTGAGGTACACAACATATTCAAAGTGTCCTCCTCTTTACGAAATTATATGACAAATTCGGCGTGTGTAATTTCTTATCTCGGCCTCCATTTTGGGAAGAAATGGAGCGGATATCACGTTCGGTCCCTGCTTTTTGAGCTTTCAGTGTCTTGGGATTTTCTTTGAAGATCCTGTCCCTTACATATCCCAGTAAGAAAAAAGCACAGAGATTGAGGTCAAATGACAGAGCAGTCATAAAGTAGTTCCGTTAGACAGGACTATCGAACCCAAAGTAATTTTTCAAAGAAGATGATACTGAGCGCGTGTGTGTCTGTCAAAAATCTCCCATTCTTTTATAATAATTGTGCCACAATAATTGTTAATCCAGTGAATTTGAATAAGTTTTTGAAAGTGGGCGTAATTAAAGAATCACACTGTACTCGTAAACGGCACAGAAAAACCCCAAGCGACTCAGCAAAGAAAAACCCCAAGCGATTCTTTCAATACGTCAACAATAGGAATCCAGTAAAAAGTGTCTTGGGGCCGTTGAAAAATTTTAACGGAGAGCTAGTTTCTGAAAACAAGGAAATGGCTACCTTGCTAAACGAATTTTTTACGTCAGTTTTTACTATAGAAGATGTAATGAATATCCTACGGTCATAGCCATAATACCTTTTGATAATGCTAATACTTTGGATAATATTTGGTTAGTGAAAGGGAGGTAATGCGCTATATTGATAAAATGAAAATGCATAAATCACCGGGGCCGGATTCCATATATCCCATACAACTAAAGAATTAAAAGAAAACATGTTGTTGTGCCGCTAACAAAGATTTTTAATGCGTCTATTTCTGAGGGGTGCGTACCAGATAATTTCAAGTTAGCAAATATACACCTATCTTTAAGAAAGGCGATAAAGGCGCGGCGGGAAATTATAGGCCAATCAGTTTAACGTCTGTTGTAGGTAAGCTATGGAATTAATAATTAGGGATCGTATAGTCGAACACTTAGAATTGCATAACTTGATTAGAAATACGCAGCACGGTTTTAGGCGAAACAAATCTTGCTTAACTAATCTTTTAGAATTTTTTCAAAGCGTGGCTGAAGTTTACGATAGTCATCGGGCGGTTGATGTAGTGTATTTAGATTTTCAAAAAGCGTTTGACACCGTACCGCACAAAAGACTCATTAAAAAACTAAGGCTCATGGAATCAGGGGTGTAGTAATAAATTGGATAGAAGAGTGGTTGCAAGGTAGGAAACAGAGGGTGGTCGTTGATGGAGTGGAGTCGTGTTGGGCTAATGTAGCGAGCGGCGTTCCTCAGGGTTCTGTATTGGGCCCCTTGCTTTTCTTATATATATTAACGATTTAGATGTTGGCCTAGTCAGTATAGTTTCAAAGTTTGTGGATGACACGAAATTGGGTGGTAGGGCGATTAATGACGAAGATAGAGGTAAAAGCCAGGAAGATCTGAATAAAATCGTTGATTGGTCAGTCGCATGGCAAATGAGATTTAACATCAATAAGTGCAAATTTTTCATATAGGTTCGCGTAACGGTAATTTTGCGTATAGTATGTCAGGGAAGGAGTTAGCAAGCGCAGAGCAGGAGAAAGATTAGGAGTTATAGTCAGTGCTCGAAGTGGACGGCAACGCGGGGGTGTGCACACCCCCACTTCTTTCAATTGGTCAGCAGCACACCCTTACTTCTTTGCTGGAAAGAAATGCGGGGAAACACGCACCCCACTTCTTGAATTAGTGGGGTACGAAAGCGTGCGAAATCTATACAAGCCGGAACCAAACAACGTCCAATAGTCCAATACGTAGTTCTGCGGCAGCCAATCAGAACATAGCATTCTTACCGACTCCTTGACTTGGAATATCCAAGTCAGACGGTCTTTGTAAATTCACCCTGTAAGATGTGCTAAATTCATTACGCAATTTCTGATTTTTTTAATAATTTGTTGTGAATTTGTGATACTCTATGACATTTTTTATAAAACAAATTTAGCTATATACTTTGCCCCATGGATAAGTGGCTTAAGAAAAGAAAAATTCAAGATGTTGAAATGTCCAGTCCTTTGTCAAAACCAAGTCCTGCTTTAGCATCTAAGAAAGTTGAAGAAAGTGTTCCTGCTAAGAATCCTGCTGTTCCCCTAAGTGTTGGTCTAGTGATCAGTATGAAGAAAAGGTGCGGCAATATAAATGGCTCTATGTTAAAGATGGTAACATTGGTTGCAGTTTATGCAAAAATTTCTACCCTTGGTGCAGGAAAAGAGCAAGGATTAAGTTTATGTGAGGACTGGAAAAATGGCACTGTTGGAGCTGGAGGTGACACTATGGAAATACAACAGAGACAGTTGAGAAATAAAATTTATAAGCACAAAAACAGCAGGGCTCGTAAAAAGGCAGAAGAAATTTCTTTCGAAGCGTCTAAAAAAACGTTGGAAAACATTTTGAGTAATCAAAACAATTCATTTTTAGAATCTACTTGTTGCATATTTCGAACTGTTTATTACATATGCAAAACTGGGCGTCCATTCTCTGACTTGCACAATCTTGTTGACTTGCAACAGCTGAATGGAACTAAAATGGGTCGTGTTTTGTACAGCGACCATTCATGTGCTGACATTAGCGCTCATATTGCTAATGTTATGAGAGAGAGAAATTGATTAGTGAAATAGTTTCAAAGCAGCTCAATATTGAAATTATGATTGATGAATCATCGGCAATAAGCAAAAAAATGACTTTAGTGATTTGCATCCGAGTCCAGTTTCCAGCAGAAGATACAGCTACAAGTGTGTTTCTGGATCTTGTCGAATTGGAAATAACAGCCGCAGAAGAAGTTGCATCAGTGTTACTTAAAAAGCTCTCAGATTTAGGTTTTACACAAGATTATTTGTCTTCTTGCTGGGTGTCATTTGCATGTGATGGTGTATCAAACATGCCAGGAAAAAAAGCTGGTGTTGCAACAAAATTATTAGAACTATATCAGATGCTAGCAGATACGATGATAAATATAAAGAATTAATAAAAAACTTAGAAGTTTTAGATCCTGTGAAGTGGCCTGTGGATGAAGATATTTGCTTTGGTGACAAAAGCATTCGTTTCTTGAGTGATGAGTTTCGAGTGCCATCAAAAGATTCTGCGCAAGGATTTGGAGAATATATTCAAAATAAAGGAAAAGATGTACCGCCTAGACTAAAATCATTATTAGCGGCAATAAATTCAGTAATTATTTCAACGAGCGAATGTGAACGCTCATTCAGCCGCATGAATCTTACTATTACATCAGCGAGAAATTGTATTAAAATTGATGCAGCATCCAAATTACTTTTCCTTAAGATTGCAGGACCACCACAACTTCTCTTCAAACCAGAAGACTATGCGAGAAAATGGATTGCAAAAGGAAAACGGGATGCGGATTATACAGCTTGCCGGCGCTGGTTAAGTGTGCGGTCTACCTACGATTGGTTAGGTTTAATCATGATATTTTCGTTAAAACTAACGAAAATATCATGACTAAACCTAACCAATCGTCAAGGGCGATTGACAATGGGATGTAAACAAACAATTAGTAAACAAGATAGGAAGCTATAATTAAAAGGTAGACCGCCGAATCGTAGGTAGACCGCATACTTAACCAGCACCCAGCTTGCCAAGCTAGAAAACTTGAAGCAGTAATTCCTACGGGATATGAATCTCTTTTTAAATTATTTTAATCTAGCATATTTTTTTTTGTTTAAAAATATTATTGAATAAATTTGCATTTTAATTACCTATTTTTATATTCTATGCCAGTGATGGCGAACCTTTTCAACCCTGGGTGTCAAAAATTAAAAATTTTCGTGATCATATTCAAGTGGCGTGTCACATACATAAACGATCACTATTATCAAAGGAACATCGCAATTATAATAAAACTATCTATTCTAGCTCATTTGAACAATACAGGAAAAATAAAAATAAATGACAATAAAATGTTTTAAAATAAAAACTACAATTTTACTTGTTATTTAGTGACTTCTTTGTTGCTGTACTCTTGAAGAAAGCTCTTTTATAGCAGGTGTGTAATTCGTACATTTTAATGCTACACAAGCAGCACTGACATCATCAACCAATCTGTTTCTCTTGTCCGTTTTGATGTTATTCAAAGTTGAGAACAAAGTTTCGCAGGAGTAAGTTGATGAAAAAATTGTCAATATAGCTTTGGCAAGTCTTTTAAGAGTGTCAAAAGTTTCCGGGATCCAGTTCCACACTTTCAGAATTTCATTGTCAGAATTATTATTCACAGATCCCTGCAAGTGGTCTCGCTCGAGTGTTTCTAAATCAGATCTAAGATCAATAAACTTTTGCTTCCAAATAGAGCTGGATTGGAACTCTGCTAACTGCATTTCAAAGTCATTTAAATCTTACCAGTCAAACAAATCTAACTTCAGATTTGTAAAAACAGCTTTATCAGGATATTTTATAAAATTTATTGTTCCTTCTAACTCTCTGAACTGCACAAATCTTGTTGAAAACTGCTCAATTATAGAGTTTAGAATTTAAACAAATTGTTCTCGAGCTTGTTCCAAGTCGTCTCTGTCTTGGCACTTCATTTCATCAAAATGTTTCTTCAACCTATGAAAGTACTTATAACTTCTACTTTCCAAGTCACGTTTAAAAATGTTGAGCTTGCTTTCAAAGCCTTTGATCAAGCCAAACATTACATCAATAGTTTTTCCAAAACCTTGTAATTTAATATTGAGTTCATTCAGATGTAATGACAGATCAGTGGAAAACATAATTCTACTGAGCCAAGCCACATCAGTTAATTGAGGAAACTGTTCTATATTTTTCATATTTAAAAATAGCCTGATTTCATTTAAGCATTCCACAAAACGTTCAAGTACCTTTCCGCGACTTAACCATCGCACATTATTATACATAAGTAATCCATTCTAAACTGAATCAACTTCATTTAACAGTGACATAAATTCTCGTTTGTGCAAAGCCCGTGAAGCTATCAAATTGACTATTTTTGTCACAACTGCCATTACATCATTAACTTCTTTTAAACTTACCTTTGCACACAATACCTCTTGATGTATAATACAGTGAAAGCATACAAGCGGATGACCAACAGTTTCTGTAAAATGTTTCACAAATCCAACATTTCGTCCAACCATATTTGGGACACCATCTGTCGTAACTGACACTATTTTTGACATATCTATCTGTTTATCACGAAGCATTCTAACAACAAGCTCACATATATCTGCTCCTGCTGTATTCAGAGGCAAATTTTCTAACTTAAGTAATTCCTCATATATTGCATTGCCACTGGGATATCTAGCAATAATAGCTAATCGAGCCGATGACGTAGCATCGGTGGTCTCATCGAGACATAGAAAAGAAATCACATGCATTTAAGTCTTTTTTTCACTTGATTTTCTATATCAGAGTTCATCTTCATCACTCTGTCTTTAACAGTATTTCTACTAATTAGTAATTCATTAATACGCTGAATAATAGCTGCTTTATTTTGAAAGTCATCAAATAAAAATGGTGCACATTTCATAAAAGCTTCCTTAACGAAATCTCCATCACTAAGTGAGTTTCCATGCTGGACAATAGTATGTGAAATACTGAAGCTTGCAGACACTAAATTTGAAGGCCCACTTACAAATTTAAGTAAATTGTTTGATTGAGACTTTATCTTTTAACATTCGCAATATGTATTCTTTACGTTCTTGTTCACTTTTTTCTAGAAGCCACTGGTGGTTAGTGTCGAAATGCCTTTTCACATTCCAAGTTCTGCTCACAACTGTTTCACTACACAGGATGCATAGAACTTTGTCGTTCGTATCAATAACGCCATATTTTTCAGTCCACCAATCTTGGAAACTCCTTCCGCTTCCTTTCTTTGACAATTTTATTTTTTGTTTACTGATTCCGCCATTATGATAAGGCTGAAATATTAAAAAACAATAGCAATTCAAAATCGTTAACACAAATATTTAATGTGACAAATGGATGTTAGAACAAGTAAAACGACGAATTAACGTTAGGCCTAATTAGTTTCAACGGTACCACAGTTAATAATGTTAATGGAGATAAATTTTCATTTTCCAACACAATAATATCAATAACACTTAATACTAATAATTAGGGCAGTCAAAAGTCAATAAAGTCAAATTCTTTCCTATGGGGCACTTTTCGCCAAAACTGAAAATGCAATAAAAACACCTGTAGGGGTATATTATCAAAGTTAATAGGTCAACCAAAAGTCAACTTTTACCTGTTAGGTCAAAAATAGCAATGAGGTAAATAAAGTCAATTTTTGGAATAAATAATTAAAATAACTAAAATTGGCATCTTTTTGGTTAACTGGCAACTTCGCTGCTCGTATTTGTCTTATTCAGTTATGTCCGTTCTGGTTTGGATGTGGTTATGTTGTATGTATTGTGGTTACTGATTACCATTTTTGATTTGTGATTTTTTGATTTGTGATTTCACTGATTTCAATTTCTTTTGATTTCGATATTTAAAATGCCAAAAGTTGCAGTTAGTTCTATTGCTAAAGTGCGCGCTATAATTGCAAAATATCCTAATGAATTCATTTGTTCAGGAAAAAATGAGCTATACTGTCAGATTTGTTGTGTTGTGGTCAAGCATGACAAATCCTTTTTGTTGATAAACATCGCTCTACCCAAAAGCACCAGCGTGGTATAGACCAAAATGTGGGAAATGAAGACGTTTTGCCAGAAAATGTCGGCAAATACTTCATAATTTACCACAATCGGTCAACTGATGTAGAAGAGCAAGAATAAGTAATTAAAGTATCGTTTTTATTATTGAAAGTAAAGGCAACTTTATAAGTCAATTTTTTCAATTCGTAAGGTCAACTTTCTTAATTTTTTCGGTCAACTTTTGACTGCCCTACTAATAATTAACACCAGCAAACGCTTAATATCAATTAATAATGAAACATAACACTACACAACAGTGATTAATAATGACTTAATTAGACTCATTAAATCAAAATGCCCGTGTAAAACGACACCATGGCTCGACTAAAGACAGAGAAAGAAGAAATCAGGGTTGCCAATTCTGAATTATGAATATATAATTCAGAGTTGCCAGCCAAAATTAATGCTTAATTTTATACGATTTATAATGGTAATTTATTTCAATTCAAATCCAACCACAGTAATATGTAATTAAATAGCCATCAAATATAGAGAATTGAATGTTTATTTACAAAAAATATATATAATCATTTCCTATTAGATGAAATTAAAAACGTCTCTTGATTTGATCGATTTTCATTCTTTATAGTTTTTGTTTAACTTTTGGACGATAGAAATGTCAGTTTAGGCGTGTCAACAAAAAAACAGCAACGTGTCACCTTTGACACGCGTGTCATAGGTTCGCCATTACTGTTCTATGCCATAAACAAAAATTTTTTTATATAAATATCTTGATGTAATCAATTATATGCAATTAAATAGAGATTTATAAATGCATTTTTATGTCCCTTTACACGAATAAAAAAAGTTAACCGTATATTAACTTATTTTGCAACGTTAATTGACAAAACTAATAGCTAATTTGTAAAATTTAATACTGTTTTGTATGCTTGAAAAATTGAACTAAACTTAAGTTATCGTGTTAGAAGGCTATTTTAAAATTGTATTGTTCTTAAAATATGAGGGGCAACGCTAACCAAAATTTTTGAAAGACCACACCCTTACTTTAAAATTTCCACTTCGAGCACTGGTTATAGTCACTGGTGATTTAAAAGTAGCGAAACAAAGTACAGCAGCGGTCAATAAAGCGAACAAAGTGCTAGGTTTTATAGCTAGGAATTTTGAGTACAAATCGCGCGATATTATTGTTCCTCTTTATAAGTCATTAGTTAGACCCCAGTTGGAATACGCGATCCAATTTTGGAATCCGTATATGCGAAAAGATCTAGACAAATTCGAAAGAGTTCAAAGACGAGCAACTAAGATGATTCCGTCGCTTAGGTCGGAGTCGCACGAGGATAGGCTTAAGGAGTTAAAATTGACTACACTCGAGACTAGGAGGCTAAGGGGTCATCTAATCCAGGTTTTTAAAATTATGAATGGGTTCGATAACGTAGATAGAGATAGAAATAACGGGTGTAAGTTGACAAATAGAAGGTTCGAGACAGCAGTTGCCAAAAACTTTTTTACGCATAGAATAGTAAATAGCTGGAATAGTTTGCCGGTAGAAGTAATTAGTAGCACGTCTATAAACATGTTTAAAAATCGATTAGACGCATATGTTGATAGATTGGGTATAGTTTAAGGTAGTAAAATTAAGGCTTTGTGGTTCGGAACCCACGTAAAATTGTAGGTCCTCTCCGCCACCACGGAGGACATGCCCAATACACAATTACGAACACAGTTAGGTAGACCAGCCATGAGTGGATCCTAGGGTCTTTGTTGGTCTGAAACATTATAACATTATAACATTATAACTTCTAACTTCTGGTAGAGTGCCGCTGTTAATCTGAATGTCCTAGGTTCGAGTCTCCGTTCGAAAACCAGAATTTACAGTAGTTATTAAAGGGCAGGCGTTCAGATCCCACGTAAAACTGTAGGTCCCCTCCGTCATGTGACCTTATGAGAGAAGTAAAACTATCTAAAGCATTATTACTTCTGTTAAATACTATGTGTGGTTAACCGAGTACCTACCTCGTCTGCGAGTTAGCCCAGGTTCGACAATAGCTAATATGTTAATTAACTCTTCCCAAATTTCTTTTTTAAGGTAATTTCCTTCATAGGAATTATTTTCTTTGAGGAACGCTAAAGCCTTCTGGAGAGCATCAAAGTATATGAAATGAGTTTTATGGCATCTGTCCGAAACTCCTTTCAAGAATAATTTTAAATGTTTCGGCACGATTTTCTTATGAGTTATCCATTCCATTAAATCTTTCGAATAGTTTATAATGTCTTTAGACAGTTGTTCATCATTACATTCATTGCATTTCCACATATTACCATTTTCTTTGGGAGTTAAGAATCCTTTTAGACATTTTGAACATTTTGGAGATGAAAAATAAGTCTCCATTTCTGATGGATCCGTGCAACGAGTACACTTACAAGAGAAATAGTAAATTTCCCGAAGATCATCTTGCCGGCTCCACCGAGGATCTGTTGTTGGGACGTATGAAAAGTGAAGAGGTTCGCCCTTTAGAACATCTACTGTTGTTCTGATGTATAGCGTATGGCCTTTGTCCGATCTGAGATTAGTGTTCGGGTAACACGAATGATTTAATAAATAGATGGTCGAATACAACCCACGAAGGGTGACTCCTGTCGAATTTTGTGTATTAATGCTGTTTGTAATGATAGCTCCTCTAACATGATGGACGGTGTCTACATCGAAGCTAACTTTGCAAACCTCCGTCAGGTAGCGAACGGCTGCTGTGTGATGAGGTTCGGCGTCCATTTTCCTTTGTTGGGCGTGGCCCTCCATGGACTGAATCGTTGCCCATTCTGAAGATTTGGATAAACGTAGTAGAAGGCATCTTAACACGAGGATGAGATCGTAGCGAGGCGTTTCTCCTTGTTGTTGAGGCACTCCGCATTGTTTAGTATCAAGTCGAAGTACTTGGCATTCTTGGTGATGGGCGATGTTCATTGAACACTCTGGAGAGCACATCGGCCAGTGACATTTGGGACATCGATGGAAGTTGTTCTCTATGACTGGAATGTGACACGTCAGGCATATCAGTGGCGAGGTGGCTTTTGGACCTATTACAAACGGAGATTCCTTTAAAACTAAAGAACCAGCCGAAAGAAATCTAGTTGAAACAAGGTATCTGAAAAGCAAAATAATTGACCAACAACCATAAATACATGCAAAAGGTTGGAGTTTGGTAATATAAATAATACACAAGCGTACATGAACCATATCCAGAAGAAAATAATAAAAGAGTAAATGATGAATTTGTTTCAGATTCTTATGAAGTTGAAAAGAAACTGAACGAAAGTTATAGACTTTATAAGGAGTAATGAACCAGGTTTCTGAAAATGTTTCATTGAAATAACCAAACGTTTCGGGAAGAAACACATCTCATCATCAGTGGTATATAGGAAATTTATAGGTGGACAAACCTCAAGTTCAGAAGTTAAAGTCCTCATCGACTACCAGGTTCGCATCGTAGCCATTATCGTAACACCGCTTCCCGTCGATCAGCAAAGTGAAGGGACAGTGGGTCTGGAGAGTACTTGGAAGGAGGACTGTCCTCTGTGGTCAGATTGTTTAGCGACCCATGGTTCAGATCTCACGTAAAGTTGTAGGTCCCCTCCGTCATATGACTTTAGATGTTGCGAAAGAGGTTAAACAACCCTATGAACCAACTATCATCGACAACCAGTCCGCTTCCGATCTCAGTATTTCTGAATAATTATATAAAATGTAACTTTTAAGAATTTTAAGATCAGGCATTTCCAATTATTTCACAACTATTTTTAAAACCAAGGTAATAAATTTAATTTTTATTCATTATTTAAATAATTTTTTAGCCAAAACGATAAATATATGCAAAAATGTTGAGCCTGTTCCGAAATCCTATTCTGAAATCGTAATGCCTATTTTTAGGCATAGCTATTAAGTAAGGCAACTGGATACGGAAAACTAGATGAATTTTAATATAGGAAAAAGGGAATTGAGAATTAATTCCCATTCCATTCACTTTCTACAGTTTAATTTCTATATTCCAACGATCAAAAGTGGGTTACGTTGAAGATAAAAATATCCTCTTAAGACATTCTGAGCTATAATTTAAAATGAATGAATGATTAGCTAACTAGCTAATAACTAACTAACTAAATAAATAAATAAACGCCCTATGAATAATGTCACTCGTTAAGAATTAATTATATAGAAAGTCACTGAGGATGGGAGGTTTGCTTATCCGAAACATTTGGTGTTTGTATTGTATAGTATGAACGCTTGTTATATAGAGTATTTATTTATTTATTCACCTATGTATATATCTATCTATCTGTTTGTCTCTCTATCTACTTATTTGTTTTGAAAATGTCACAAGAATAACTATAAACTACCCACCTTCCTGATCCTTGGCTCTGTACTATTTTGTAGGGCTTACAGTCTGCCTTATGAGTGGCCCAATGGCTCTTCTGGTGATCTCTTCCGCAGTAGAACACCTGACCACAATTCCCGCAGGTTAAAACGGCTTCCTGTTTGCACCAAGCGCATTCGTTCGCAACTTTTTCAGTGCTACTCATAATGGAAACACACTTGATTCATGTACTTGAAGTCTAGATAATTATTTATAACGTACAACGGTCTTCGGGTATACTAATAAAACGTATACTAATAACAGTGAGTTAATACGTAAAGCATTTCTCCTCTACAAATCTGAGTATCTTCATTCATTCAAGCACAGAATTATATTCTTCAAATATATGAATAATTTCTGCAGTTCATATGGGTCGTGAATGAATAAAAATCTCTTGCACTTAATTGCTTCCATGAATATTATAACCAGTATTTAAACGTACATTAATAATAATAATAATAACAATTATAATAATAATAATAATAATAACCCGAAACACCGAATTATTAATGTTTTATGAGAATGTATCTTTCCTTTAAAACCAAAACTCTTAATTCGCGAAGAAAACTAAATTGTGAAGTCTAAACGACTGAACACGATAATAAAAACTGTCGAGGACAAACGTTGTCAACGATCTCGAACCAAAATAAACCTAAATGGCCGTAGAGTAATTCGGTGCCAAATAGTATTAGACAGCGTGTTCCCCTTTTTTTCACCCTAGTTTAAAGATGAAAGACGAAGTAAACATTTTGATAATATGAAAATTAGCTGTTAATTTCAGTACCTAAAAATATTCATGAGGTTTATTAAAGCTTAATCTTATCATTGATAATATAAAATGGCTTTATACAAAGGATTAAGGGGTTTATGATGATTTAAGTATAATAATTACAGAATAGTTGTCTTTCCCCTCCAAATAATGCGATACTTAATTTTCTTTTATATCTTCCTTTATCCTTTATTTTTTTTTAGAGCAAACTAATTTACTTTAAACGTGACTTTAAGAATTTGACTTTTGTGTAATTTCATATTTATTTATCTGTAACTATTTATTTATTTGCTAATATTAAGTTTTGGGGGGGATATCAGAGTTCGGTGATCACGTCCACTTTATGCTTCAGGCCAATCAGGGTGACTCTTACATCCAGAGTAGGTTACACTAGGTTAAGTGGTCGTTCTACAGGGTGTCCCATAAGTCCGGCATCATAGGAAAAATAAAAAAAGGCAAAACAAAAGCTTTTATTTGTAGAACGTGCTCAATATGTCCACCATTGTTTTCAATACACAAATTCAGACGTGATACCCAATCAGCAAGCACACGGTGAATGATGTCAGGAGTAATGGTGTTACATGCCCCAATAATGCGCTGCCGCAAATGTTCAACACTCCTAATTTTCTCTGCGTATACCAGCGCTTTCATTTGGCCCCAGAGATAAAAATCTGGTGGCGTGAGATCCGGGCTTCTAGCTGGCCATTCCACAGGCTCTCGCCGTCCTATCCAATGACCAGGGAATTGTTGGTACAGGTAATCCCTTACCTGGGTGCTGTAATGTGCAGGAGCACCGTCTTGCTGGAACCATATTGGGAAATTTCCTTCTTCGTTCAAGACACTGGAAAATGCTTCTTCCTTGAGCATACGTAGGTAGGTGCCTACAGTTACATGTTCATCGAAAAAGAGGGGGGCCAATGATGCGATCCTTCCAAATGCCACACCATACCATCACCCCAGATGCACCTTGTTCCTTTGAAGAGGTATACCAGTGAGGGTTGTTTTGAGACCAGTAGCGGGTGTTCTCTCGATTTACAGTACCTCACCATTTCCATAAAAAACAGTCTCGTCACTGAACAGAATGGTGGACGTGAAATTGGCATCCCGAGCATAAGAAAAATATGAATTATGGTTTGTAGAAATAGAAAAATATGAATTTCTCCTATGATGCCGGACTTATGGGACACCCTGTAGTTTGGTTAGTTATTTTCTGCGTCACCAACTTTCGGCCAATCAAGTGTCCGAACAATTGGTGTCCCCGAAACTCAATAATTACTATTTGTATACTTATTTTAAGAAATAAAAGAATTAATTAATTAATTCAAGGGATCACACTTTGTTTCTATTTCCACTGAACACATTTTGGATCACTTGAAGATCAGGGCCCTCAGGTGATCCCACATTTTTAATTATTTCATTCGCGGATAGGCCCGAGTCGCTTCATGTTTTCTAAGTGTTATGAGGAAGGCCAGAAACTGGCACAGCATTCGCCGCTCAGGCGAACTAATTCGGCCAAGTGCCTTAACTCCTGAATTATTATTACCAGCACCATTTGGAATCGAACCCACCACCTCAGTGTCTTCATTTCGCATAGAGAGAAACAGTGTTACTCATTGAGCTACGGCTGCTGGGTTCAGTCGCATATATTCCAGCGGCGAAATTGTACATGTTAAAAGATAAAAGATAGTCATGCAGAGGGTTCACAAAAGTAAACAGACACCTTTGGCTTTTTTTCCATAGTTTTTGATTTGCTAATAAAAGTTAATAAATAATAACCGAGTTATTGAATCAATATATTTAGAATCGTATTGCTTTTCTCTTTGAATTATGCAAAGCTGACACAGGTCCTGGCACTCCATTGATGAGCAATTCATTCTTGAAGACAATCATCGTGGTGTCTATTTATTTTTGTCAGTCCTTTGTATATTATTCTGAGGAAGTTGATCCTTAAATTGAAATTTATTTTCATAATAATGTTTGGTCGAGAATTTAAAAAACTTAGTTTGTAATTTTTTTTCTTTAGAAATCATTTAATTGCAATACATCTTTTCTAAATCTATTAATTTTCTTCATTTACTATTTCTTACTTATGCGTGATACTGATAATTAATCAAAATTTCAATTAATTAAAAGTTCATTTAGTTTTTACTACGATAAATAAAACACTTTTTACGTTAAGTTTTTTATTAGGAAATTATTTCGTTTCGATCAATGACTTTTTATATAACATCTCAATTGTTTAATTAGGAAAATAATTAAATTGCAGTTTATTGCATCATACACTTAATAGGCTGAACATTTACGAATATCTGCTGAATTTGCTGGAGTTAGGAAAGTATACTCTCTCTCTCTTCTCTCTCTCTCTCTCTCTCTCTCTCTCTCTATTTTTATTATTATTAGGATTATCGTTACCAGTAAAAGTCATATTTTCTTAAACGGTGATTCAAATCAGCAAAGGCGAAGGGTCGTTAGAGAAAGAAATATTTACATAAATTTTATGGATATGTTTATTTTTTCAATGGTCATTTAACTGTAAAGAGTTTAATAGGGTTTTCTTTACCCGTAATAACATTTTACATCCTTTCCTGAAATAATATCGTCGTACACAGTTGTAAAAGTAAACCAGTACGGTCCGGTAAGTCGAACCGTAAAGAAATTACATCCGGTACGGTGTACCGGTAAAAAAAAGTGGGAATCACACACACACACACACACACACACACACACACACACGCAGTTAATTAATAGTAATTAATCATAATTAATTATTAAATTATAAATATATTTATAACGCCCCCTAATAATTATCCATTCAAATCAAAAAGGTGAAAGAGGGAGGGAAATTTAGATGATGGACCAACATAACATTGATGTTTTGGAATTTAGGTGATGTGGCAACATAACATTGATGTTTTCGAGCTTCTGTGATGTGGTAATATAACATTGAGGTTTGAGAGTTTAGGCACAGTACCAGTAAGAAATAAAATCTACTTCCATCACTGGTTATACTCGACAAATTAATGGACATGGTGTTATTTCGTCCGTCAATATTTCGTTTATTTTGTCATTATTTTTATTTTTCAGTGCAGAAAATTACGTGTATTTTAATATTTACTGAAAATTTTAACTATTTCACAGTTCCTTAATTGGGTGAATGTCGCAAAAATAAAATTAGGAAACTAAAGCTTTTATTGGAGTAGAACTAGGCTGAAATTAGTTGAAGCAAGATGTTAGCAAAGTAATATATATATATATATATATATATGAAAATGAAAGTGAAAAGGTTTATTGGCAGACTATAGTCCATGTGACAAATATTATTAATACAATGACAGTTCACATACTAAGGATAGAAATATATACAGATGATTAGAAATAATACCGTAATGTCGAAGTTAAGTGGAGCTAAAGACAGACGTTTTCGTACCAAGAATTCCATAACTTAGAGCAGTGATGGCGAACCACTGACCCGCGAGTCAAGTAAAGACCCACGAGGCAATTTTTAGTGACCCACGAGCTCTTATTTAAATAAAATATGATTTTAATTTTTAATATTTTCTGCCTTACAGTTTTAAAATTATTTTATTCTCCCACCGAAATAAACAGCTGATACATATTGAAACGTTTTTAAACGTATAGTATGCGTTTAAAAACGTGTGTGTGTGTGTGTGTGTATGACAACTTACAATTCATCCAATTCCCCCATACTATTCAATTTGAAGATCTTCAGTTATCAGCTTTTCATTGGCTTGACATTGGTAATTTAGAAATGGAATTAGTTGACTTCCAAGAAAGTGCAGTATGGAAGACTAAATTTAGTGATCTTAATCTGAAGTTACAAGAAAAGGAATTGGAGTCGTCAATTTTGGGTGTAACCAGAGAACAACAATCAATAGAAAGAGTAGAGAATCTTATTCTTGCAGAATGGAACTCTTTACCAAATTCTTTGGCATCAATGAAAAAGCTAGCATTAGCTCTGCTAACAATGTTTGGTTCATCTTATGTGAACAATTGTTTTCCTCCATGAATTTCGCCAAATCCCCCACTAGGAATCGCCTTGCACAGATATGAGGGCTGCGTGTGTGAGACTAAAGCCAACTAAATATAAGCCTCGGATCAAAACATTAGCAGCTAAAATCCAACAACAAGTTTCTCACTAAAAATATTAAGTAAATAAATTATTGTGACCCAATTTCGTTTTTTTAAAAATCAAAAGTAACAAAAATGACCCGCCAGCTAAAAAAGGTTCGCCACCACTGGCTTAGAGGATAAACGGCAGGACTCAGGGATAGCTTGAATAATCGGGTTGGTTGATTTTTTAAGTAACATATAGACAAATTGAGGTATCCAGATTAGTATAGTTGTTTAGTCTTAATTTATATACCACAAAGTCGGAGTAAAAATGCAATAATATTATTCTAACAAAACAAACAAAACCATTAATCAAGGTAAATTCTAAAACATATCTCACGAACCTATTTAAATAATTTCAATCGAACGACCGTGAAACACGTGGAAAAGGCGATAAAAGACTCACGAAAACACGAAAAACATCGTCTCAAAACGTTTGTTTTTAAAAGTTTCAAGTAACCGAAAATGTTATCGGTTAGAGGTCAAAATTAGCCACCATAAAAAAGGGGAAAAAAATTGTTTTGCTGAATATAATCTAGTCAACTCACGGACCCCCTGTTTAGAACCGTTGGCCTAGAAGACATAAAGTAGGAGTGATGAATATCTTGGACAATTGAACTGTTTAAGTTTTTAATTCTTCGCATTAGACTATACTGAGCACGTTTTGTTACCTCAGCGAGGCTCTGAACATTCTGGTTCAGAGCCAGCCTTAGGGCGAGACCACTGAGGCAACCGCCTCAGGCCCCCGCGCCTCAGAGGGCCCCGCGCTGTCCATTGACCAAACTTCTCTATATGAGGGGTCGCGCGTCTTAAGGTACCTAAGCGCCACCACAGGCGAAAACGTGTTTTTGATGGATATCACTATTTTTATCCTTCTTCTATCGCGTGGTTTCGGTTATAATGACCTTACGACACTAGAAGTATGGTTGAAAACCTTATGAAACGAACTACTTTTTTCACCTCTATCACCAACCAAAAGTTCACCCAAAGTTCGACATAATAAGAAAATCAAAAAATTAAAAAATATATATATAAAATATAAAATATGAAAATCTATTCCAAAAACTCATCAACATCTTCATTAGCATACTTAGAACTCTAATTTAGCCAAAAAATGAACGTTCTAGCTCAATTAATAACAGAGATACTATTGCCAGAATATTGCTGAACTTTGGAGGCGATTTCTGACGAATTTTAATTTTGGCGCTTAAGTACCTTAAGACGCGGGACCCCTCAATTATGTCAATGGTGCTAATATGAAAGGCCATACAGCTGGCGTTCAAGCTAGGATTTTGCAGATGAATTCAAGGGCATTTTTTACACCATGCTCTTGTCACCATTGGAATCTTCTTACAGCCGACATTGCCAAAACATGCACACCGACAGTTTCTTTCTTTGGGACAATCCAGCGCGTTTACGTTTTGTTCAGTGCATCCACACAAAGATGGACAATTTTCCGAAATCATGTTTTCAGCTTGACCGTTAAACCATTGAGTGAGACTCGGTGGGAAGCTCGCATAGAAAGTGTGAAGCCCATTCGCTACCAACTTGGGAATAGCTATGACGCTCTTTTGAGGTTGCTACAGAAGCAAATGGCCCAATTTGCTTCTTGCTCAATGCATAACTAAGTACAAATTCATTGTTGCGATGGAATTCTGGCACTACATTTTGTTCCGAATCAACCTTGTGAGCAAAATGCTGCAGAGCAGCGCAAGTGACATCACGCAAGCATTCCAATGTGTGACAAAAATAACAGAGTGGCTGACAGGGTACAGAAACTGAGGGTTCCAAGGTGTTGTGGGCACAGTACGTGAACTTGCCGAAGACGTTGATGTTGAGCCAATATTTCGCAAGCCTAATCGGAGAAAAAAGAAAAAACAATTCAACTATGAAGGTCCAGATGATCCTGTAATTAATCTCGAAGACAACTTTCGAATAAACTTCTTCAACGCTGTGGTAGACACTGCAACAACTTCTTTAAATGAAAGGTTTTGTCAGCTAAAAGAGCATCACAAATTGTTTGGTTTCCTTTACAACGTGAAAGATGCGGAGAGGAATGTACTTTTATTCAATTGCAAAGATCTGGAAATTGCTCTGACCCAAGGCAATAGTCATGATATTGATGGACGCGTACTAGCTGACGAGTTCGAAATTTTAGCTGAAGTATTGCCGTTGGAGGTTACCAATTCTCTAGAAATTTTGCAATTTCTCTACAAAAAACAAACTGGAGCGAGTCTGTGTAAATGTGACTGTCGTTCTCCGAATTCTTCTTACCATCCCAGCGAGTGTAGCAGCAGGAGAACGCACTTTTTTAAACTTAAACTGATAAAAAAACTATTTAAGATCCTCTATGTGCCAAGAAAGAATGGAGAATCTGGTTATTTTGGCCATTGAGCATGAGATATCCAAAAGGCTGGACTATATTGAGTTGCTCAAAGAATTTGCTTCTATAAAAGCGCGAAAAGTTAATTTAATTTAACTGACTACATGCATACGCATTTCACTCTTTTCAGTCACTCATAATATCAGTATTATTATTAACTATGAATAAACAATAAATTAATTTGTGCTGTACATAAATGTTGCCTATTATTATTAACTAGAAATAAACAATAAATAAATTTGTGTAGTACATAAATGTTATTTTGTTCGTGTTTTGTGTTATCATTTGGCTGAGTCAATTGTAAACTTCCAGTATCCAAACTCGAGATCCCAGTCCTGAGCACTCGCCTCAGGTCCCGCACCCCGCTAAGGCCGGCTCTGTTGCGGTTAGCTAACATTTGAGAGGCTGAGTATATTGGAAGTAACTTAAATAGTAGTGTAGCCTTTTTCATAATTAACCCAAAGTTACTGCCCATAAATATTAGTGCAGAAAGTACGAAAAAAGAGTGTCTTAGCTTCGCTTGTACAGAATTTGAAGTTCCTTATAATCATGGTTGCCTTAGCACAGTAACTTCCATATTGTTTCCTTATGTCTGAGTCGTCACTGAAGGAGTTGGTGATAGTTTGACCCAGATACTAAAATTCTTGTACCTGTTCTATTGGTTCGTCTCTCATTTTGAAAACAATATTAGCTGTTTGGTTTGAGCCTTTAGGATAGAATTACATAACCTTTGTTTTAGTAACATTAAAATTAATGTCTTGGTTCTGTGAATAGGATTCACAAAATTTATAAGATGATCCAGAACTTTAAACGAAAGGCTTATTAACACCATATCATCGGCATAGACCAAATTATTTATCCTTTTGTCATCTATACAGCATCTCATTCTTGCCTCATTAAGAGAAGCAGTTAACCCATCAATTTATATATATATATATATATATATATATATATATATATATATATATGTGTGTGTGTGTGTGTGTGTGTGTGTGTGTGTATATATATGTATATATATATATATATATATAGAGAGAGAGAGAGAGAGAGAGAGAGAGAGAGAGAGAATTTATGATCACCAATTTATAGTTGTCAATTTATGGTTGGTACGTTGGCAATAATAATAATAATAATAATAAAGAAAATAATAATAATAATAATAATAATAATAATAATGATAATAATAATAATTGAGTTAATGTTAATGATGATGAGTATGATTACTTGAAGCTAGGGTGACCAGATCTTTTCACATCAAATTAATGTTATTAATTAGGAAATTAATAGGGTGAGTTTTCTTCCTTTATTAAACAAAATAACTGATATAATGTATAAGTGAGACAAATAAATGTTGCAGTTGTTTGATGCAAGTTGACAGAATGAATACAGATTCAGTTGAAATGTATACAAACAAACAAACAAACACTTTATTTCAAACTCAACAGGTACAAACATTATACAAGAGGTCCGTAGAAGATTAAGAGATAGTTGTCTGGAGTACTGACTAAGTAGGCCAGTGAATCACTGTGTATAATGAACATACAATTGCCTACGCCAATGCTTCCAGATTTGAGATTTATAAAATATATCGGAGACCAGTCCACTAACCATGGCTTCTATTATCTTATTGAATGACTCACCAGGCCTAGTGATAAATCTAAATACAAAATTGCGAATGACACTGGCACAGTTAAGCACCTTATTAACTACAAACAGCATACTGATATTAGAAGAAGCACCAGTTACAAATCTTGGAGTCCTTAATAAACTCCTAAAAATATTATTATATTCAACATAATTTCCTCAAATATATATATCCTGTAGTTCCATCACAAATGAGCTGTATAAGGGGTTCCAAAAAAACCTTAGCCCCCCCCCCCCATTTGCAACTTACATGTTTACTTATATCGAAATAGTTTTTAGTGATTATAAAAATATATAAAATTCTTTATTTATTGCAGGTATTAAAATTACTCTAGCTGATAAAGTGATAATATAATGGCTTCTCAATTAATTGGTAATTCGGAGAGGCAACGTGTGATAGATCGCATACGAGCAATAACATTTCAGGAAGCTCGTGATGATGGAGCCACCTTTATAACACGTTCATGGGTTGCCAAAAAGTTGCGAAGAAGTGAGGACTTCGTCAAAAGAAATTGGAATAAAACTTTGGATGAATGTGAAATGGATACAACCAAATCTGGGCGCCCAAATTTGCCACTCTCTCAGGAAACAAAGGACATCATTGAAAGCGGTACGCGTAAGCGGAAAAACAGCTGTGCTAAACTTTCTAGAGAGATCGAAGTGTTGAGAGGAAAGATCGTTAGTGGTGAGATCATTCGACTGTACCGTCATAGGCAAGGTTTAAAGCCTTGGCATGAACTTCCAAAGCCAAGAAAAACTCAACTTAACATCGATGACAGAATGTGGTTTGCCCATTATCTTGAAGATTGGGATGTGGATGATTTCATGCATTTAGCTGTCTCCGATGAATTTTTTGTTTACGTAACACGTCGGCCTAACTACAAAAATGATCGAGTGTGGGCCACAACACCAGATGAAATCGATGACAATGAACATTATCGCGAATTATTAAAAAGTCCAGACTGTGTTGGTGTGTTTGTTTTGTTCACTGCAAAGAAGCTCATGTGGGTGCTGAAGCCAAATGATCAGAGTTGGGATGGACAGTATTTTCGTGATATTATTCTATCCCAGTGTTGGTTTACGTCGTCGTCGTCGGCCTAGGCAAGCTACGGCTTGGGACCGTAGCGCATCTATCCGGTATAGGTTAACCTGGATGATGTAGCCCTAAGCACTGCCGCTAGTTAAGTGCCAACCAGTGATTATCTCACTAGCCGTATTGAGTCCGTTAGGCGAAACTGCGACAGTACCAAAGGTGGAAAATATAACCTTTGGTTTTCTATTATTTATTTGTAAAATGGACATGGTATTAGATTAAAATAAATATTTGAATATAAATAATTAACTGACAATTGTGATATATAATTAATTATGTTTACATACAATAAAATAATATAGTATACATAAAATTAGTATTAATGTGGTTCACAATTGAATTATAATGGGGTAACTAATTTAAAATGAATTTATACTATTCCGAAATTCAAGACGGTAAAATTAACATTTATCTTGAAACTAAAATAAGAGTATTCACTACACACTCCCCCACCAGAGAGGAAGTTCAAAGAGTTCCGAACGACACAGATTTCCGCTGGACCTTTTTGGTAGCTACTTGTACCTCACTTAAGGTTGATTCCAAAAACGCAGGCTTAAGACGATCGATAGAAACCTTGTCGACCTTGGAACCGCGCTGGATGAGGAATGATTTGCGCGTACGTCGGAGAACTTCATAGGGTCCGTCATATGGACATTGGAGAGGCCGTTTTGGGACAGGTACACGAACGAAAACGTGGGTGCAAGACTGGAGGGCTGGGGAAATAAAGATGTTCTGTTGGCTAGTCAATCGAGGGGGAACAGGCTGAAGGGACTGCATGTGAGAGGAAAGTGTTTGAGCGAATTCCGTAGGATCACATGACTTATCCCCTGCAGTGAAGTAGCCACCTGGTAGCCGCAGTGTTGTTCCATAGACTAGTTCAGCCGCTGTAGTCTTCAGATCACTCTTAAATGCAGAGCGAATACCAAGCAACACGAGTGGAAGCTTATCCATCCAATGGGAGTCTTCGTGACACATAAGGGATGACTTCAGCTGGCGCGATGGAAGCGTTCGACGAGCCGTTAGCTTGCGGATGATACGCACAGGTATGCGCATGTACTGTACCCAACAAGCTGGTAAACTTCTTCCAAAGCGAAGACTCAAATTGGCGACCTTGGTCAGTGATGACTTTTGTCGGCAATCCAAATCTTGATACCCATCCATGAAGAAAGGCTCTTGCAACAGTGTCCGCTTGGATATCAGGAAGTGGGATGGCTTCAGGCCATCTGGAAAAGCGGTCGAGACAGGTGAGCAGATAACGTTGGCCTTGAATCACTGGAAGAGGGCCAACAATGTCTACATGAATTACCTCAAATCGCTGGGATGGGGCGGAAATGCGTCAAAGGGGGACCTGGTGTGCCTTTGGACTTTGGCACGCTGGCAGGCAAGGCACGTTTTGGTCCAATGTTTGACATCCTTCCGCATCGAGGGCCAAACAAAGCGAGAGGTAACCAGGTGTTGCGAAGCACGGATACCAGGATGGGAGGGCTTATGAAGATCCGTGAAGACTGCTTTTCTGTGACATGGAGGGACATAAGGGCGAATAGCAGCTGTTGATACGTCGCAATAGAGGGGCACAGACAATCCTGGCATACTCATTTTCTTGAGGGAAAGTGAGTGAGTGGAGTCTTCTCTGAGCAGGTCTTGTAGTTCCGTATCCTTATCTTGATCCTGTGCAATAGCATTCCACAGTGTAGAGCTGAGGGTAACAGAAGTAATCTCTATTCTTGAAAGTGCATCCGCTGGAGTGTTCAAGACACCTTTGATGTGGCGGATATCTGTGGTAAATTGCGAGATATAATCAAGTTGCCTGATGACTCTGGAGAGTGGTTACAGCTGTTTTTATTGAAGACAGTGATCAAAGGTTTGTGGTCGGTAAAAACACAAAACTCTCGGCCTTCAAGGAAATGTTGAAAATGCTTCACGTTTAAGTAAATAGCAAGAAGTTCACGTCCGAAAGCACTATAACGCGTTTGGGCTGGCTGCAGCTTTTTCGAGTAAAACGCGATGGGTGCTTGTTGACCGTTAATGGTTTTGTTCCAACACTCCACCGATCGCAACATCTGAGGCATCGACCGTCAGAGTTAGGGGGGCATCACTGATAGGAAATGACAGAGACAATGCACTATTGATAGCATTTTTGGCATTGTCGAACGCCTGTAAACTATCGCTACACCATACCAATTTCGTTACCTTGCGTTTGTGTGTGATCATAGCGTGTAGAGGAGCAAGAACACTGGCACAGTTTTTAATGAACTTGTGGTAATAATTTACCAAACCTAGAAACCGCCGTAACTCACGCTGATTACTTGGCATAGGGTAATTTTTTATCACTTCACACTTGTCCTGAAGGGGGGTAATTCCGTGCTGCGAAATCGTGTGACCAAGAAATTCCAAGGTTGGCTGTGCAAACACACACTTAGATGCATTAATAGTAACACCGTATTGTTCTAAGCGTTTGAAAGAGGAGTGAAAGATGTTCCTTATGTTCCTCTTCCGTTGAGCTGGCCACAAGCAAATCATCGATGTAGGCATAAACAAAGTCTAAGCCTCTGGTGACCTCATCTATAAACCTCTGAAAGGTTTGCGCAGCATTCCGTAGCCCGAACGGCATCTTCACAAATTCGAATAACCCAAATGGTGTACAAACTGCAGTCTTGGGAATATCCGAAGGCTCTACGGGAATGTGGTGGAAAGCCTTAACGAGATCTATTTTACTGAAGATAGATTTGCCGTGGAGAAGAGAAGTAAAGTCTTGGACATTTGGTACCGATATCGGTCCGGGATGGTTGTCGAATTCAAAAATCGGTAATCCCCACATGGTCTCCAGTCTCCTGACTTCTTCTGGACCAGGTGTAGGGGAGAGGACCAACTGCTTTTGGAAGGTCTTATTATCCCAAGATCCAGCATAAGCTGGAATTCCGATTGGCAGCTTTCAGTTTGTCCGGGGCAAGACGTCTGGGTTTTGCAAACACAGGGGGACCTTTTGTTGTAATGTGATGGGTAATGGTGTGCTTAATGGTATCACCATCTGCATTGGTTGAAGAATTCCTGGATATCGCTGGAAAAGGCACTGGTACATGGAATTAGGGGGAACGAGGGAAAGTGCAGAGTTAGAGGCGTCCGGAAGGGCAACCTGTTTGGCAAGAACAGAAAGCAGTGTGGCCTGGTCGCATAAGCGTCGCTTGTCAAGATCCACCAGGAGTTTGAAATGCTGGAGGAAGTCAGCGCCGATTTATGGGATGCTGCACTTGAGCACAGATGAAAATCCACTTGAAGGATCGGTGAAGGCCCAAGTTTAGTTCACGCGACTGAGTACCGTACGTGGGTATGCGTGAACCGTTAGCAGCGTATAGAGGCGGAGATTCCGAGTGCGTATGACCAGATTTTTGAGGGAATACACTGACTGACGCTCCGGTATCGACCAAGAAATTGACACCAGAGTTCCTGTCCTTTATGAATAACAGGTTGGCAGTGCGAGTACTAGACGCCATTAGGACTCGCTGCTGGGGTTTTCGACGAAAATTGCAAGGGGAGATGCACTTCCTAGCCTTCTTTCCAAATTTCGAGTGGTAGAAGCAGATCTTCCCGGAACTCGAACGATGCCTCTTCGTAAATCTTGACCGAGAATGGCTTCTTTGCCGTTGATTTTGTAGCAGAGAACAAACGTGGTTGAGTTGTTGACTTAACTCTTCCACTTTCAACTCCAGTTCCGATTGTGTGTTCACGTTGTTGACCGGAGCTGTGTCAATCTCCACTACTTTGTCGGCAGTTTCTGCTAGTTTATCAACTGGAGTAGCAGGATCCATAGTGGCCAAGACACGCTGAGCTGATGGAGGAAGTTTCTGCAAGAACAACTGTCTAAAGATGTCCTTATCGAAGGTTTGTGCGCGTTCGCCTAGAGCGCACTGCATAGCCCTCAGCATTTGAGTGGGCTTACGGTCTCCAAGTTCTTCTTTTGAGATTAACTGATGTAGTTTCTCACGCTCGGAGACAGTGGTGCGGCACAGGATGGCAGACTTCAGATCGTTGTATTGGTCCTCACTCGTGGAAGTACACACGATGACGTCACGGACTTCAGAGATGATGCTCGCTGGTAGAGAGGACAAAACATGATCGTATTTTGTCCTGCTAGCGGTGATCCTTCCCAAGTTGAATTGTGATTCCACTTGGTGGAACCAAATAAATGGATCACCCGGCCAGAAGACGGGGAGCTTTACGCTCAAGTGGGAGATGGCACCAGCGTCGTCAGGCATCTTCTCCTATGCTTGCTGACGTACAAGCAAGACGACAAGTTCCAACGAAGGAGTGGAGGTTGAGACGAGCGCAGGCACAGAGCGCACGGGCAGGGGTGAGGGGCAGAGGGCACGAGCGACATTACAGTCTGGTCCTAGTCGCTCGGGTGAAGGGGGTGATGGGCACGAACGACATTACAGTCTAGTCCTAGTCGTTCGGGTGAAGGGGTGATGGGCACGAACGACATTACAGTCTAGTCCTAGTCGTTCGGGTAGAAGGGGTAATCCAGCTCCGGGGTCATCAATTGTTGGTTTACGTCGTCGTCGTCGGCCTAGGCAAGCTACGGCTTGGGACCGTAGCGCATCTATCCGGTATAGGTTAACCTGGATGATGTAGCCCTAAGCACTGCCGCTAGTTAAGTGCCAACCAGTGATTATCTCACTAGCCGTATTGAGTCCGTTAGGCGAAACTGCGACAGTACCAAAGGTGGAAAATATAACCTTTGGTTTTCTATTATTTTTGTAAAATGGACATGGTATTAGATTAAAATAATATTTGAATATAAATAATTAACTGACAATTGTGATATATAATTAATTATGTTTACATACAATAAAATAATATAGTATACATAAAATTAGTATTAATGTGGTTCACAATTGAATTATAATGGGGTAACTAATTTAAAATGAATTTATACTATTCCGAAATTCAAGACGGTAAAATTAACATTTATCTTGAAACTAAAATAAGAGTATTCACTACACCAGCATGTCATTCCTTTTCTAAGAAACCCAAACAATGTTATGGATGTCGATCAGGTCACTCTTCTGCACGATAAGGCCTCCTGCTTTAAGGCATTAGCCACTCAACAGTTGTTACGGAACCATGAGATCGATTTCTTTGGAAATGAAGAATGGCCATGAAATTCTCCTGACCTGAACGTCTGTGAACAAATTGGATCAGTTATAAAGGACAAGGTTGAATGTTTCTCGTTTCAAGAACCTACAGCAAATCGATTTTCGAAGGATACAATGACGCAACACATTGAAACTGTTTTAGCAAATTTGCGTAACGATCAAGATCTATTCACGTCACTTTTGGCAAGCTACCCAAAGCGAATTCAGGCTGTCTTGGAAGCCAATGGCGGGAACACCAAGTTTTAATTGTTTCTCATTAAATGCAGGATTAAATTCTCTTTTGTAAGGTATGTTTAGTTTTGCTGTACCTCTAATGGTTTAGGCCATGGGCTGGGGGGCTAAGGTTTATTGGAGCCCCGTACATTGGAGTACAAAAAGTTTTGAACAAAATAAACTTAACATCTAATGAACACGTATGAAATTTTCTGACCAAAGTATTTCCCTGAGCATATAATTGTCTACATTGCCTTAGAATATCACAGTCATCTGAAAGACTATCCGTCAGTATGTGGCCAAAATATTTAGTCTGGGTTACTTCTGACAGCACCATACCATTCAATTGAAATTCAGGAAATTTTATATACTTGTGGGCCTTGGTCCTCATAATCATAACATGACTTTTATCAGGATTGTATTTTATGTCGTTATCCTTTCCATACGTTTCACACACCTTCAAAAATGTGCTGAGCCCTTTTACAGATGGAGAAATAAGAACTAGATCATCTGCATTAATCAGATGATTAACAATCATTGTACCAATATAGCAGCCTATTTTACAGGTGTTCAGCACAACAGATAGATTATCCATATAAACATTGAATAAGTAGGGGAATAGAATCCCTCCCTGCCTGACACCATTCGTTACAGAGAATGGCTCTGATTTAACTCCACCCCATCTTTCAATCATTGTCTGGTGATTATACCAGAATATTAATATATGGACCAAGTAACCAGGTACATTACGATTTACAAGTTTCATGAATAATTTGTCATGATTAACACAATCAAATGCCTTAGAGGCATCCAGGAAACAAAAATACATTAGCATCTAGAGTTTGGTATTTACAGACCATTTCCTTCAAGGCATACACACACATATCAGTACTGTGTTTCTTTTTAAAACCAAATTGGTTCTCACTAGTATACAGGTAACATTCAAGTCTATTAATGAGTATATATTCACACACCTTAGACATAATACTGGCGAAGGCTATTGGCCTATAGTTATCTTTACTGTTAATTTTACCCTTTTAATCTTTTAGTACTGGCACCAAAGCAACGGATAACATTGTATTCGGCAAAACACCATGTATGAGTAAACCTGTAAAGCACAAAGCTAACAGAGGCACTAATCTGTCACTACTAAATTTCAGATGTTCAGCAGAAATACCATCAATACACATGATTTGTTGCAATCTAAACATTTTATGGCCTGTTTAGTCTCAAATACACTAACTCTTATATCTGGACTATAGGCAGCATCACAATTAACATTATTGTTCTTATGTACAGAGTTGAATAACTCACTGCAGTGTTCCTTCTATAATTTGACTATATTCTCAGTCCCACTAGCATCATTAGGGATAGATATATTACTTAGCAATACATCAGACTTATTACAATATTGTTGTTTGCCCTCATCATCAACTTTGGACCAGTCTAACTTCGCTTGACGCGTATCATTTACCTGTGATAGCATTGGAATACAATTAATGTCAAACTCAATTAATAGGGGCATGTGGTCAGAACTAGCATAGGAGTACAAAACTGCCATATTCAGAACTGCCTGATTTGCATCAGGTGTACAAATACAATGATCCAACCGTGAGGTGGTGTGCCAACTATCACTAAGATAAGTAAAGCTATCACCAGGAAGACTACACATGGATGAAAGCAGGGACGCATCCAAGGGGGGGGCGAATGAGGCGGTCGCCCCCCCCCTTGGACTAGAAAACATATTGTATGTAAAATATTAATTGTTGTATGTAAATATTAAATAGGTAATCATTATAACTGCATTTGATGAAATTACAGATTTGTTCGATTGTCCGGTTTAGAAAATATCATCAATTAAAAATTGTAAAAAAAAAAAAATCGCTAGAAGCCTGTGATTAACCTAACTCTTAACATGTAAAATTCATCATCAAAAGTTTCATTTCATTATAAAAAACTTATACTATTCTAATTTAAGACAAAAAAAAACAATTTATATAGCTATTTCCATGCTGATTTTAATGGCATAAATATCACCAAGTTATTTTATTAATATATAGTCATATTAATGTGTTTATATCTAAAAATCATCCGATGAAAATAGCTCAAAAAGTCAGGTAAGTCAGGTTAATATGGATGGCATATCTGGCTATTCGCTGGCAACGCTGGTTTAAATTTGAATGTTGATTCGATATGTTTTTTGTCAGAATTGACAATGTACATTTATCCAACAATTATGTTTCGCTGAATTATTTTATGTTTGGTTGAATTATGAATTTGATTGAATTATGTTGAATTTTGTTGAGTTGAATTATGTTGAATTTTGTTGAATTATTTTATTCAACGATTTATATTATTTTATGCATATTGAGAAACATTTGCGATGCAAATTAGCAAAACACCACAGTTGAGTGCTATATCATCACCAAAAATGATGTAGTAGAGATGTTGTCAAGATTTACGGCATCACAATTCTAATGCTAAGAATGCACTTTAAAAGATAATAGTTTATATATGCATATAAAGAAATATAGTCAAAAATACGTAGAACATTATGTCAATTGATTTAAAAAAATCAACATTGTTTTCGAGGCTAGGTTATATGGAGTTATTACAGTGTTGTAAAAAATCCAGTGTTGTCAATGGGGCTGTAACTATATGTGAGGGTGTCAGTTTAATACTGGCACCCAATACATTAGCAAATTTTAGCGTTTATAATAACTGTGCAAGTGAAGATTAGTACTGAATTATATAAATTGAAAATAATTTAGACACTAATTTAAAAGTATATGCCAGCTTTTGTAATAATTGGTTATCAAGGTTTAGGTTGACCTAATTATATGTGGTATGATAGTTTTATCAATAAATTAGTCATAGTTGCGCATAATTTTCTTATCAATATAAATGATGTACATTTATTGAAAAATTAAATCTATTCACTATGTATTTTGAGTATCTGAACTATTTGTTTAATGTGTGATTAATTCATAATTATGTAATTTATATGTAACAATCATATATATTGACAGAGCTGGGCAGTATGTAAATACATTTGTATTTAAATACCTATTTAAATACATTTGTGTATTTAGAACTGTATTTATAAATACATTGTTTTTCATGTATTTAAATATAGTATTTAAATACTTTAATGAGTATTTAAATACAATGTATTTAAATACTCAAAATATAAAAATGTAAATACTTTTACTGGTTTAATACATGTTCTGTACTAGCACAGTACGACGCGTCGACAGTGTAGTACAGCATGGTTCATGTTTCAACGTGTCAGTTCAATCAGTTGTGTGCCACTCTTAGTCGAAAGCGGTTGATTTCTTTATCGTGTGCGTGTCATGGCTTAGTGAATTAGTGAATGCATATGTTAAAATTTGTATGTATTTAAAATGTATTTACAAATGTATTTTGTATTTAGTATCTAAATACATTCGTAAAATGTATTTAGTATTTAGTATTTAGTATTTAAATACATTTCTCCCATGTATTTAGTATTTAGTATTTAAATACATTCAATGTATTTATTGCCCAGCTCTGTATATTGATACTATTTATGCTTGAAGTATTAATGAATGTGTATTCTTATGATATGTACATACAGTATTTCTTAAACTCAACTCATATTAACATTCGAATCAGACAATTTGCGTTTAAGCGATGCAGACGAAGTTTTGGACACATTTGCTCGTAAAAAAGCGAAACGATTGAACGTGATACTGGAATAACACTAGAAACCAAGGAAATTATCGCACAACAATCGCTGCACTAGTTTTGTGATCAAAAAGTGTGTCGGTAATGTCACAACTCCCGGTTCTACTTTGACTGTTGATTTATTGGTCAAATGATCTAATACTCTCTTATGGGCCAGTTTTGTGTCTACCTGACTGTATACACTTGAGCAATTGAGTACTATGTACTGTATATCTGTAGTGTGTAATCATTTCCCTGTATATAAACTTGCCAGGCCGTTAGATTACATAACTTATAAATATTGATTTCGCTGTCAAATTTAATAAAAATTAATCTCAACTGCAATAAATCTGTATGTTTATCTGTCTTTTGATCGTATTGAGCTAGCTTGAACTATTTGAAAACGTACACAGTGTCACCCGTTTATATCACATCGCTTTGGATCATAACTCTGTTGATATTACTATATTTGATAAACCACGTACGACTGATATTCAACACATGGAAAATGCCTTGCTTAATATCACTAAAGAAACTGCTTATTATCATGTTTTTCTAATAATCAATTGTTGTTACATCGGTGGAAAAACAATGACATATGCAAGTTTTCAAATAATAAAACATGTTAACATGTTAAAAAGCACTAATGCAAAAGACGTTCATTATCATTTCATCCTACACCGAGAACGTGATATTAAGCATGTTACAATGTAGTAGTATAATTGAATGATGAAACGTAGGTATAACCTACAACGTTCCCTTCGCCCCCCTCCTTGAGCAAATCCTGGATACGTGTCTGGATGAAAGGGTCAAGTTATTATCTTCATAGGCTTTAAGTGGTTGCTAAACAAAGAATTATCATTAAGCACATTAGCATTAAAGTCACCAATAATAGCTACACATGTTGTATCCAACTCATCAATAATACTGCTGACCTGCCCCAATTTAATGAGGTAATCTTCTTCATTATCAACTGCTTGAAAAGGCATATAAATATGCACTTGAATAATGAGTTTAATATTACACGAACGCGCGAGGAAATGAAAGTCTTTATATAAAGTTAGGTGAATGACACCAGGCCAATGGGACCTGTTCCAATGTTGTTATATGATGAGATAGATCTAACGTGCCGCCGAGTTTTTCTTCGAGGTAAGAGACGCAAGGTGTGACGTTCTCGGCAAAGCGAATGCCTCGAGTGAGTACCACGATGTGACGTCATCTTGGTCGAGGCTGAGTTAATGGAAACAAAGGGCTTATTGTGGAGGTAAAAATTGCGAAAGTATCTGAAGGCGTCTCTGTTGTTACACACACACACACACACACACACACACTATGTCAGTTAGCATAGTGTACTAATATCTTTGATATCTAATAAATGTCTATGCTTTTAATTTTGCAGTAATTCATGTTTATTTCTGTTTGTTCTGGTAGGCGTGCATCTGCATTAAATGTTCCGAAATCAACACTGCATGTTATTTTATTTATTTGTCGGGTTCGAAATCCCAGCTGAGCCGTGAACGGCCAAATTCTAAAGGGCAAGTTCTACCTAAAGCCCAAGTTAAGCTAAATTAAAACTTACGGATTTGAGATCCTATTAGGTCCTACCTCAGGGTAACCTCAGGGTTGCTGACTCGATGCGGGCCTACCTTAGACCTTAAATTACATGAACTTAAAAGGTAAACAAACGGGTACTATTTGTGGTCTTCTTTCTGAACCTTGCAACAACAACGCAACCTGGACTATTGCACGATGCAACAATCATGTATCTAAACAACCAAACTGAATTGCAAGAGAGCTCTCTATCAAACCACACCTTTACGTACGACCTTCCACAAACGAGTAGAAAGGACGCGCAGCATCCCAAAATGATGCCAACAATGTGACCAAACAACGATGCCACAAGAGCTCAAAAATGCTAGTTCTAAATTAATTTAATTTTTCACTAACCTTACAATTATGAGATGGATATATATACACCTTAACTTAATATATATACAAGCAATGCTGCATCAATCAGCTTAGTCATCGTATCGCCTTGGGACAACAATGGTTCTTCCTCTTCAAGATTTTCTAACACTGCATGATTTGATGAAAAAAGACTTGCATTTTAAAGCTTTCCGCCCAACCTCCGTTCAGTTTTTATCGCCACAAGATGGAAAGTATGGTCCTGTACCTTGGCCTCCGCGGAGTCCGGACTTGACTACCCCGGATAATACCCTCTGGGGAATCCTCAAGATGCAGATTAATGGCCGTGAAAATCAAAGTAAATCTGATCTGACAAAAATCGCAGAAGTTGTGTTAAGTGACATCAATGAGGATAAAGAACTTTTACAAAAAATGTCAGACAGGACATGGAGACGCATACAGCTTGCTGTTCGTGTAAATGGCGATCAGGTTGATCTTTTATTTATAAATTGTTCCCGAATCGCCACTCACTTATCGGACGACCTGTATAACAGCAGAGGAGAGAGAGAAAGTAAGGAGCCTTGTCTAACTCTGCATGACGAACCAAAATATTCAAACAATACATTGCCCCATCATAGAGTAAAGGTTTGGTGTGTGTACCAAAATTTCAATAAATTTAAAACACATGGTGGAACATTCCCGTCTTCTAATTTTTTAAAAAGAATATTGTGATTCACTTTATCATATTATTTTGCTTTGATCCAAAAAACAACTATAAATAGTTGAATTATTGACAATTTATCAAATATAATCTCTTTCAAAGCATAAATACACAGGTCAATTGAATGGGACCTTTTTAAAACAAATTTATTAGGCGACGTCCATAAATAACACTGGGGAACAAATTTCAACTTTTTGTCTATTGAATTAGATTTGACAGTTAGTTCTAGGTAATTTGGGTGCGCTGAGCACGAATTTTTACTCGGTTTTGCTCTATCAGGTCCTGATTTTGCTCAACACCCCTCCTCTTTCGTCATATTCATAAAAAGGTTTTTTTCTCAATACTCGCTGTCTTTTGCAGTTACACATTATGCAACTAGGTTTTTATCTAGGTATTTGTACCTATTGTTATGGTATTGTTGTATTATGTATATTTTTATATGTAACACCCTAAAAATATTTTTAATTTTGTCATTTTTAACCCATTTTAATATTAGTAAATTAAGCTAAAAATATCATAGAATTCTAAAATTTTCTCGAGCGTTCCTGTTCTCTGTAGAGTATTCTAGAGGGACAACTAAAATATATAAAAGCGACTCGTTTCCAGAGTTAATCAGTCAATTCAATCAGTCAGTCAGTCAGTCAGTCAGTTGAGTTAGTTAATTAAGTTTGGGCATTAACATAATTTTGAATTGGCATATGATTTAGTGAGTAATTTTGTCATCGTGATTTAATATAGTTGATTTAATTAGACGTAATTTATATTGTACCTACTCATCCGTGTTTCTAGTTTAATTTCATAGATTGTAAGTACCTATTTCATAATAAGTACCTATTTAAACTAATTTTTGTGTTTATATTTCAGATTTTCTTAAATTTATATGAATTAAGGGCTTTAAATACCTTTACAAATTGGCAGAATAATCAAGCAATATGTCATCAAGCACTAGAAAGTTCAAATGCAAAAACAACCCTGATTCCTTCTGTTATATATGTGGAAATTTTACACTTCCACATCAACGAGCAAATATAACTGACTTCGTAAAAAGAGCTTACTTAGCTTATTTTGGCATAAAACTGGGGGACCAAGATAAATCGTGGGCTCCACATAAAGCCTGCACTATATGCATTGAAAGACTGCGACATTGGACGAAGGGTTCGGATTCAAAAATACCTTTTGGAGTTCCGATGGTAAATTTATGATTTCATAAAACTACGTAATTTAATCACTAGTATACTGTAACTTACCTAAATGTAATTGTAACTTAGGTACATAAACAAAAATTTACAGAAAATGTTTATAAGAATCTCAAATATTGCATAAGGTTGAAACACATAGAAATGTTAAATGTTTGGGTGATAACTCTTGATAAAATTCATAAAAACAAGTCTCTCGTCGCTTTTGTTAACGCTTTACAATTTTTTTTCCATATCAGGTGTGGCGAGAGCCTACTAACCACGAGACCGATTGCTACCTTTGCTTTGTCAAGACTTCGGGCTTCACTAAGAAAAATAAACATTGTATCGAGTACCCAAATTTCGACACCACGATACGACCTGTGCTACATTCAAATGAGATCCCCATTCCAAAATTTAAGGGTCTGCCAACTCAAGAATTAGTTGAAGATGTTCCTGAAAATATTGTTATGCACTTTGAGGAGTCAGACACCGATTTTGACCCCAGCGTATTTGAAAGTCAAAACGATCCGCAAAAGTTTAACCAGGCCGAGTTGAATGATCTTGTAAGGGATCTAAATTTGCCAAAAAAGGCTGCGGAAATTTTAGCTTCAAGACTTAAAGAGAAAAACTTGCTTACTTCAAACACATACATTTCATTTTACAGAAAAAGAGAAGAAGAACTTGTTAAATATTTTAGAACAGAGGATAGTTTAGTATATTGCTGCGACATAGTTGGTTTGTTAAAGAAGATGGGGGTTGAGTCTTACGATGCAAATGATTGGCGCTTGTTTTTAGACAGTTCGAAAAGAAGTCTTAAGTGTGTGTTGTTGCATAATGGCAATCTATACGGCTCGATACCGATTGGGCACTCAACAAAATTAAAAGAAAAGTATGAACATATAGAAAAGGTTTTAAATCTTATCAAATATAGGGAGCACGAGTGGATCATATGTGTTGACTTAAAAATGGTTAATTTTCTGCTAGGACAACAAGGAGGGTATACTAAATATCCCTGCTTCCTTTGCTTATGGGACAGCAGAGCCAAGGAAGAACATTATTTCAAACAAATCTGGCCAGCACGAACATCACTTACTGTCGGAGAAAAAAACGTAATTAATCCACCTTTAGTGAGCAGAGATAAAATCATATTTCCTCCTCTGCATATAAAACTAGGCCTCATTAAACAATATGTAAAAGCTTTAGATACGAACGGCGAGTGTTTCAAATACATAACTTCAAAATTTCCAAGTTTAAGTTATGAAAAAATCAAGGCGGGAATTTTCGACGGTCCACAAATAAGAACAATGATTAAAGACAGCAATTTTCCTAATGTCATGAATGAACGCGAAAAAAATGGCTGGTTCTCATTCGTGGACTTGATAGAAAACTTTTTAGGCAATTATAGGGCAGATAACTACGAAGAAATCGTAAAAAAACTTTTAAGGGACTACAAAGAGTTAGGTTGCAATATGAGCATAAAAATGCATTTTTTTGAATAGCCATCTTGACCAATTTCCAAGTAATTTAGGTGATGTAAGTGACGAACAAGGGGAGAGATTCCACCAAGATATCAAAATTATGGAGGAACGGTACCAAGGCCGCTGGGATTCCCACATGATGGCTGATTACTGCTGGTGCTTGAAAAGAGACCTGCCATCAACAAGCAAATACGCTAGAAAGTCTTACAAAAGAACATTTTTGCCACAGTGAAAGCTTCATATCTGTTTGTTTTTTTATTTTAAGTCATTTCTATCGTTATAATGTAATTTTACTGTAGTTTGAACTGCTTGTATTCATGAAACTTGAAAAAAAAATTTAACACATGACTTAATTTTTTAGTCCTAATTTGAAAAATCTGGAAAATGGCACATCGGCTGTCGACAAGAATCAGGACCTGATAGAGCCAAACCGAGTTGAAATTTGTATTCAGGCACCCAAATTACCTAGAATCAAGTGTCAGATATCATTCAATAAAATACGTGTTGCCCAGTGTAATCATTTGGTCAGCGTAGCAAAGATTTCTCAAGTAATTTTGAGAAGCAAGAGGCCACAGCAATAGGCCTGTAGTTATCGGTTGCTAAAAAAATGTTGTAAAAAATAATATATAATAATTAATACATATATTTCACTAATTAGTCATTAACTGTTAACTGTTAAGTGTTATTACACAAAATGAATGCATGTAATATAATTTATTACAAATTATATAGGTCCACCATTAAATATAAACAGTGATGAAAACGTTGAATAACAAATTTTAAAGAAAACGTTTTTTCAAGCATCAAATTTAAGGGGAGGCTTTATAGCCACTAAGAATGGTGACGGGTTAAAATATTTTTCGGTTAAAACCCTTTGTCATTAGAGAAGTACATAAAGCAGGAATATAAAGTGCAGTATATATTATACTGAAAAGAATGGCCTAGATTGCTATTATGACGATTTAAAATTTTCAAGCAGATATTACAGATCAAATGAATATTTCCCTAAACAACATTAATACAGAACACAGTAAAGAAACTTGTTAATGAAAAATGAAAATATTTGTCGTCCCAAGGTAAACAATAAATTCCTCTGTTAATTAAGCATAAACTACATCTCAGACCATATTATGATCTCTAAATAAATTTTCAGTTAGGTTAAAAAAAAGCAGCTTCCAAAAGCCTTAATTTCATTGACTACTTATTCAAATGTATACCACGTGGTGGTTATGTCACAGCACCGCTTCCCGTTAGATCAGTTAAATTAAGTGACGTTGGGTTTGTTCAGCAGCTGGATGGGTGACCGTCCTCTGCGTTCAAATAATGTAACGGCCCGCGTTTCGAATCCTTTCCGACCCGGTTATGACGTAGCCCTACTAGTGTGAATAGTGCTGTTGTCGTCATAAATAAATTTCATACTGCTCAGGGACCACCATTGCTCTAATGCTGGGGAGCATACCTTCGACTAAAATTTCATTATATTGCTCACTAGCGTTAAAGCGTTCATTGAATTCAGTCACTTCCCCAATTCCAAATCCAGACATCCATCCCCACAATATTCTGGCTGGAAAGAAAAAAGTGAGGTTATTGCCCTGAATCTGCATTTACTACGAATATTTTGTTCTTTGAACCTCGATCCATGTCTTCTCCAACAATGTAGGTGTCCGTGACCGTTGGTGGAAAAAAGTTTTATTGTCAGGAAACATCACTTTCTTCCAAAAATCAATATCCTGGGGCAAATATTTCAAAGCAAATTCAATGCTGGTGTCGTTATGATGTCTGGTTAACTATAACTGTGTGGCGGACACACTATGATGAATCCCCGTTTTAGCTAATCTTTTCCGAATTGTTTGAGGGTTACAGGACAACTATTAGCAATTGATTCTGCGTTGGTCAAGGGATGTGCTGTTGCTTGTTGGACTGTGTTACGGTCTTCTTCAGGGGTAGCGCACAGAGTAGCTCCATCTCATCTCTATGCTGTGTCCTAATTTTCTTCTGTTTCATATCTTTCTGTTTCATATCTGTTTCATATGGAGGTCCGGTGCTAGTGTCTCCGAGCAACTGATACAATCTTGCAATCCATAGTGATACTATAGCTCTACACACCTCCATACGATATGCAATTTCTCTAATAGGGAGTCTTTTTTTTTTTTGTTCAGAGCAATCATTGCCCTTCATATAGCTCGAGCTGTTCCGTAGTTTACTGATTGCCTTTGTATCTTCGGCGCTTGACTTTTCGCCGCTCATACACTAAACATTTTTTGGTTGGGTTGGTTCGTTTAACATCCTTTGTCCAAAGGAGGGACCACTGAAGCGGACGATAATCCACCACCCTGGAAAAATGAGTCCCATGCAAAGGAGAATTTCAGAAGTTGTCATATTCGTCTACAATAAGAAGCTATTCTTCTACACTAAAAAATCTGATATTATATACGAGATGTTCATAAAAGAATGAAAGGATCAATCCCAGAATAGGCACCTGAAATCATTTTTAGGTGCTTAATCTGGGATTGAGGCAAAACACAAGTGCTTAATCTGGGATTGAGGAGAAAAAAATATAAACAGTTTTTAGAGATATAATTTCATTGTTTTTATCAATATTTGAAAAAATCAACTCTAACCTAGCCTAACCTAACCTATATCTATACCAATTTATGTGGCAAGATAGATTTGCTTCAGATGGATTCAGAAACATTCGGGCTCATATTGCAGGAATTTATAATATCTAAAATTTTTCTTTATTCATTAAACCACTTTAAACCTTTTATAACTTTGCCTTTATTACATTTGTAATAAACTTTGTATAAACAATACATTTTGTAATCATCAGGTTTTTTTATTTAATTCCTTGCAAGGTGCCTATTCTGGGATTGAGGTTGAACGCAGGTGCTTCATCTGGGATTGAGGTACATCAGGTGCCTATTCTGGGATTGACCCGAATGAAATTAAGCGAGATAAAATGATAAATTCATAAAAAAATAAAACATAAACATCAGTTAATCAGCATAAATATATATTTAAAATGTATTGGGATTTGTAGGGAAACATTAGATAAACGTAATAACATTTGAAGACCGCTAATTTAGTATAAAAATTAAATTAACATCATGAATGCTTAAGTTTTAAAATAGTTTTCGTCTCACCTATTACTGATATTTCTCGATGTTAAACGTGATGTGAGGACTTAAAAATCATTATGCTTTAAAATTATTTCTTATACTATGCAGTCCGTTGATATAAGTCCAAAAATTAGGTAACCATCTTCAAAATACAAAATAATATGTAAGAGGTATGAACCCAGTTGTATTGCAAATCCATGCCAGTTTTCATAAACAGAAGTTTTTTTTATAGGTTTCAAACGTTTATATTTCCTCCCTCCCCCTTTTATCTATTCTCCCTCCCCCTCAAATCACGTGTCCGAATCCTTGCACTTACATGGAAATTGTTAACACGCGAGATGAATGAATGCAACAATACTCCTGTGGCCGACTGTATATTTATACTGAAGCAAATATAAACATTTATTTATTCCTCATTATTAATTCAGATTTCCTTATTTGCAATTGTAACGATAAAGTTCTCAATTACGTAGAGTTACTTCTGTTTTTTTTTAATATTTAAAACTATAAACAACAAAATTTAAGGCGCAAGTGTAGTTTACGTCCCCCTGACGCAAAAGGGGACACAAACTACACAAGGTCAAAGTTGGGGAACGTAAACTACACTAAGATAATGTAGGGGAACGTAAACTACACTAGGATAATGTAGGGGAACGTAAACTATACTAGGCACCACAGGGGGACGTAAACTACATTTGCTCCAAATTTAATTTTAAATTCAATAGTGTTAACTCTATCCTATGTCTCGATATACGAGAATGAGTCTGTCATCTTTTAAGATAGTGTCTATGCAAAAAAATAACGAATAATGACAGTTTAAACAATTTTAATTACGATTCATTTCCGAACTTCACGATTCTAAGATTTCAGAATAACCGAATGGTTTTTTATAAAAACATACAAATGTGAAGTTACCATAAAAATTCAACAAAATGTTAACTTTCTTAAATATTTTTAAGTAAATAATTATTCACTTACGAACTGAATTTACGTTCTTTTTTGTAGTAGAGTTACTCCACATACTTTATGTACGAGTTTCCACTTTTTTTGTTATTAGTTATTTCTTTATTTTGTTTTTATACTTTTAGTTCGGATTATTGATGTAAATTCACATTAAACTTCCGTTGAATAAATTTCATTGGTGAAGTTCACTTATTTAAAAAATGTTTTAAGCGTTTCCAGACAACCTTGATTTTGTGAAGTCCTGAAACTAAGAAAAGACGTACTAAATACGAAATGAAACGAATTACAGGGAGCTCCCGAACACTTGAAATGGTGTCCTACGTCCCTTCCTTCCATCTCATCAAAGTCTAAGTCTACTTATATCTAGTGAAACTACGCTTCTACAAAATTTCATACATTTTGTTAGAGAAAAATCCAGTCGGTCACTAATTTTACAAAATAACACAACCATCAAAAATTTTTAGCTTCACATCCAAAGTCACTGAATTCATATTTGTGAAGTTGCATTTAAAATCTAAGTGCTTCGTGAGCTTAAGATAAATGTTAAGGTCCTCACTGGCTGAAAATTTTCTGTTAAAAATCTTTCGTATGAAATAATTTACTTGTTACAATGCGACCGTGGTCTGACTAGATATTAGTAAGCTTTGATCTCATTACTGCTTTATGCCAAACGTCTTGAATTTTGTCCAGTCCAGAAATGGAGAAACCATGAAAGCAGAATGATAAAATATGTTACAGTGAGATCGAGTTATCTTAAATTTTTAGTATTAGTAATCTATACTATTACTATTAGTAATCTATACTATAAAAAGTGAGTCGTGTGTGTCCGTCCGTCCCTCTGTATTCCGATTAGTTGAAAGATAGTGACATCATAGACACGTCATAAAATGGGCGGAGCTCTAGCGCGTGCTTTTCACTCCATGCATTGATGATTCAGCAAAAAAATTATAATTTTTTTTAATTAGACAAAAATTTGAATTTTTAAAAATCTATATATGCTGTCTGTCTGGGAAAATTAATGAATGTCCGGTTAAGTTAACTGTACGCCCTCGACGATTGGTTAGGTAAAGTCGTGATATTTTCGTTAAACCTTACGGAAATATCACTCAACCGGATCATCTGAAGATCAGGGCTCCCAATTTTCCCCTTATAAGGCTAACTAACGAAAATATCACGACCTAACCTAACCAATCGTCAAGGGCGTACAGTTGACTTAACGATTGGTTAGGTTAGGTCGTGATATTTTCGTTAGTTAGCCTTATAAGGCTAATTAAAGAAGGCTGGGGGTGCTTATCTTTACTTGATCCAAAACATTTTATGAAAAACATAAAGGTGGATCGGGCTGGAGGGGATAATCTTCAGGTGATATATATATATATATATATATATATATAAATATACACACACATAGTATATGCCCCGTTAGGTTAATTGAATGCCCGGTTAGGTCAACTGAATACCTGTTTAGGTTAACTGAATGCCCGGTTAGGTCAACTGAATACCTGTTTAGGTTAACTGAATGCCCGGTTAGGTCAACTGTACGCCCTTGATGATTGGTTAGGTGAAGTCGTGATATTTTTGTTAGTTTTAACGAAAAATATCACAACTTAACCTAACCAATCGTCAAGGGCATACAGTTGACCTAACCGGGTGTTCAATTAACCTAACCGAGCATTATATCGCATAGAATGAATTGTTTGTTTTGTTTTTCAAAACTGGGGGGGAGTATCTCCAGGTGGAGCGGACTAGGGTGGAGTATCTTCAGATGGATCGGGCTGTGGGGGAAGATCTTCAGGTGATCCCAGATCAGTTTTACCCAATGAGGATAGCGTGAACTAACATAACCACTACGACTCCTATCGGTGTAACCTTCACCTAAAAATTTAACATAAAAATAAAATAAATTTTGCCACCTGAAGATCAAGGTCCCCAATTTTTCCCACCTGAAGATCAGGCCCCCCAGATGAGGCTGGGGGCCCTGATCTTCAGGTGATCCATTTAACCTAACCAATCATCAAGGGCGTACAGTTGACCTAACTGGACATTTAATTAACCGAATCAGGCATTCAGTTAACCTAACCAGTTGGTTAATTATATATATATATATATATATGAATAGAAACGACATAAGTATTAAGGAACGTTTCTGCACACGAGGAGGAGAGATAACGAAATAATGAAAAATGAGGCGGTTCGCCTCATTTTTCATTATTTCGTTATCTCTCCTCCTCGTGTGCAGAAACGTTCCTTAATACTTATGTCGTTTCTATTCATTTATATACTGCGCGGTCATTGCAGTTATTTGCATATATATATTATATATATATATATATTATTTTTGACTGTACAGAAAAACAATTAGTTTTAAATTTAACCTTGATGATTGGTGAGGTTAAGTCGTGATATTTTCGTTAAAAAAAAAAAAGCTAAAAAAAAATATTATTTTTGACTGTACAGTAACTATGTATTACCCAAAGGGTAATATCAGTCTTCCGCAGGAACTACCAAAAATATTCCGTCAGTAGGCCGAGATATTTTTTCTACCTGCACGAATGGCGGGTTCTCTGCTAGTAATAATGGCAACAGCTTTATTATTCTTCTACTAGAGGTTGATCCTAAAGTAGAAAGAGAATTATTCAAAAACTTAAAAAGATGAAGGAGATGATGGAAAGATGTCCTAAAAAGTTTAGTAACAAAAACAAAACCTAAAAATTACACAGGCCTGCGAATGAGACCTTTGTAAGATTTGATTTCTTACTAATAACTGATTTTTTATAATTCAACTACGCTGATTTCGAATAAGATGTCCATTTTTTTTTTCTATCACGTAAGGATTTTCTGCAAACTGGAAGGGAAAAATAACGACATAAATAAATATTATTTATTTCAATTTACATTAGGTACCTATTTCGCTTTGTTATACTAATTACAAATGCAAACAACTTTAAAAAGAAAGAAGACTATTAACGTCAATTACTTATTCATCTTTATTTGTCCCGAGTTTTCTTGAGATCTATGACTTTTAGTCTCGAATGTACGCGCTGTTCCTTTTCTTTTATGTAATAATTCTGGAGTATCTCGTTTCAACATCCAGCAGTAATCAGCCATCATGCTGATGCCCCACCTTCCCTGATATCTCTTCTCCATTTCTTTGATGTCTCGGTGAAACCGTTCTCCTTGCAATTCTTCGCTGAATGCTCCGAGATTCTCAGGGAAGTAATCCAAGTGTGAATGTAAGAAATGTAATTTTAAATTCATATTACAACCCAACTCTTTGAACTTATTTAGCATGTTGTTCACAATGTTTTGGTAATTTGGGTCCTTGTTGTTCCGAAAAAATTTGCTGATAACATCCTCAAAAGCAATCCACGCTTCTTTTTCAAGATTGTTCATTGTTCTTTCAAAGTGTTCATCCAAAGTCAATTTTCTAATCTGGGGACCAACGAAAATTCCTTCTTTCAATTTTGCTTCCGAAAGAGTTGGGAATTTACCACACAGATACTTAAAACAATCTCCATCTTCGTCCAAGTCCTTAACAAATTGCTTCCTCAAGCCCAATTTTATGTGAAGCGGAGGTAAAAGGACTTTCTTCGTGTCAACCAAACTTTCACGTTGAATGTTTTTAGAACCAGGTGTCAGGTTGACTCTGCGTGGCCATTCCTATTTTCATCCAGTGCTGAGTTCTTGCTCGGCTATCCCATTCACACAAAAAACATGGAAACTTCGTATAACCTGGTTGTTGACCTAACGACATACAAATCACTTTTAAGTCTTCACAAAGTAGCCAACCATGTTCTTTGTATTTAACCTTAGCTAGAAGAAGCTCAATATTTTCGTACGTTTCCTTCAAGTGAACCGAATGAGCCACAGGAACGGATGCATACAAGTTACTGATTCTTTTGGAGGAATCAATGAAAAGTCTACACTCATTTGGGTCATAGACTGCAGCGCCTAGCTTAAGTATTAGTTCCGAAACATTGTTGCAATATACCAGTGAATTTTCTTGAGAAAAATATTGGATGAATTCTTTTTCTCAATTTCTGTACCAGTAAAATGACGTCCCGGGAGAAAGAAGTTCTTTGCACGAAGTCTGGATCCCAAAATCTCTGAAGAATCCCTCGGGAGACACAAATCTCTTATCAAATCATTAAGTTCACTTTGTGTAAACAATTGGGGTTCACCAGATGTTTCGGTTTGAAAACAATCAATATCATCGTTTCCATCGTCATCAGACACCGAATCAGATGAAGTTATATCAAGAGTATTTGGTTTAGTAGGTACAGGTATATCAGGCAGTGGCGGTCCTAGCTTACATGACGCCCTGGGCGAACCTAACCTTCAGCGCCCCCCCCCCCTGTTCGCCAACACACACACATTCGAATCCCCCCAAAATAAAGGACAGACATAACTCTTTCACAAAATAACTTTTTATTGGACTAATTGTTATTGGACTAATTGTTGGAACTTCAGAACCAAAACAAAGACTCAAATTTCTGAATTTTACAAATCCTTCATCACGTAAATAGAATAACTCACTTAAGAGAATGTAATTATGATACTATGAACAGGAAAAATACAAATTAAATTGCACAACTGCCATAAATAAACTAGAGAATCAAATTTCTAAATTGTACAAATGCTCTATCACATAAATAGAATAAGACACTTAAGAGAGGGTAATTATTATGCTACACTTTGAACAAGAAACAAAATAAATTGCACCACAGCACAACTGCCATCTAAAGCCTGACTCTTCTTACCTTCCTTGATGCAAAGTCATGAATTAAATCATCATATGAAATCTGCTCAGCAATTGTATGATTTATACTGATGATGGCCAGACCGGTAAGGCGTTCCTGTGACATAGTTGACCTCAGGTAGGATTTGATGAGCTTCAGCTTTGAAAAGCTCCTCTCTGCTTCAGCAACAGTGACTGGAAGAGTAAGACCAATTCTGAGAGCAGTCCACAAATTTGGATATATTTCAGAGAGCTCCCTTTCATGGATAAATGTCAGCAGTTCAAGCAAGGATATGGTCTTTGATGGCAAGTCAGGCAAGTTCTTCAGCTCCTGTGCAAGCTCTCTGCCATCCAAGTCAGATTGTCCCTTAAAGTGTAGTGTAGTACTAAGGTTCACACATTGTTCTGTCAGCTCCTCAAATGTGAGATTTTGGAAATGTGTCAGCACTCCAAACTTCTCTCCCACAATTTCCAACGTGGAAAATCTTTCCTGAATGGCTGATGTTGCAGCATCAACCACTGCATTGAAAAATGTCACCTCCAGCTTCTTCAAAGCATCAATCAAGGGCTCATCAGATGCTTCATAGGAGAAGTGCCGCTTTGTGGACCTCAGCCGTTTTTGTTTTAACACAGCCTCCACATTCATTTGTTCACAGATATCTGTGGCTGCCATTTGTGCAGCCACAAAACCTGTTGCCCTGTAATTGCGGAGACCTCTCTCTGTTTTTTTTAGGAGATTTACTGCAACATCAACGTGCATGCTAGGAGACTGCATCTGCTTGCTCACATGCTGAATTTGGCACAACAGGTCATGCCACACCACTGAACAAATGGCGAAGCGGTATGACCCAACCTCCTCTGACAGAGATTGAGCCTCGACCTTTATTACAGAGTCTTTGGTGTGGTCCCTCACCTCGATCAGTGCATCTCTCACTGCAGCTGCCTGATATCTCAGGGGCTCCACACTCTTGATCTTGCTTTCCCACCTTGTATCAGACCACATCTTCAATGTGATGTTCACATGTTTTTTCAAAATGGCCCATCGTTGTGTGGAGGCTGAAAACAAGTTGTAAAGCTTCTGCAAGATGCCAAAGTAACTTGTGGCATCAATAGATCCCTTAGCAGCATCGGCCACAAGCAAATTCAGAGAATGAGCCCCACATGGAACAAACAGAGCTCTGGGATTAATTTCTAGGAGCCTGGATTGAACACCCTTGTTTTTTCCCCTCATGTTGGCCCCGTTGTCGTATGATTGTCCTCTACAGTCCATGAAAGGAACTTTTAGCTCCTCCAGTCTCTTCAGAATTAGAGATGCCAAATGTTGACCAGTGGACTCCTCTGCCTCCAAAAACCCCATGAAATGTTCCTTTATATGGGGCTTCCCCTCCAGTGACACAACCCGAATCACAACTGACAACTGTTCAGTGTGGCTGATATCTGGAGTGCAATCTAGAATTATTGAAAAAAACTTTGATTGTTTGATGTCGCTCACCATTGCTGAAATGGTCTTGCTGCTCGACAAATCAATGAGTTCGTTTTGTATGTGGTGGCCGAGGTAGCTGGTGTGACTGGAGGTCCCTTTTTGGACACGGTTAATGTGCTCTTGCATTATAGGATCAAATTGTGCCATCAGTTCAACTTCTTTCAGAAAATTGCCATTTGATGGTGAGAACAATTTTTCTGTATGTCCCCTTAGTGCCAAATTCCTAACTGCCAGAGAATGCACAATAGCAGTGAGACGTGTCAGCACCGCTCTCCATCTCAACTTCTCAGCCTCCAGAAGTGCCATCTCCTGCTTGTCAATGGTCTCCCCCTTTCTCATCCTCACTGCCAGTTCTTTCCAGATTTTCATAGAATTTAGGTGTTCTGAACTGTTGTCATGTGATGTGAGCAATGAGCTTGCATGCTTCCAGTCCGAGAGTCCCAAACTTGTTAAATTTATTTTCCTCTTGGAAAATAATGTACAACAGAAACAGAAAAGGCTGTTGTTTTTTAAGGAATAGACCAACCAACTTCTGGTTATATTTTCCCCACTAACCAATGACTTCCTGAAGTATTGATGGTGGAAACTTCTTCCGTCACTGTCGTTTCTAGGGAATACAAAGTCAGATGGTACTTGACTTGGTCCCCTGGAAACCAGTTGTGTCCGAATTCTCTCAGTCAGAACTGAAGGCCAGTTAGCAGGGTCGGTGGACAGAGACTCATCCTCAGGAGGCGATTCTGCTCCAGGCATTTCTAATAGAAAGAACAAGAGCATTACTCATTAGTATACACACTAAGTTAGATAACACATTATTCACAGCACTTTGTTATGGTGGTGGTGTTATGGAATTATGGTGGTGAAACACCACACATACCCAGTAACCCAGACCCAGTGATAATAACATTATAATTTATAACTGTTTGCAAAATGCTTTGCAGGGATGCACACACATACACACACACACACACGCACACACTCACAGACATATGTGCACACAAACTCACCTGAAGAGTCCTGCAGGGGAGAAGTAGAAGCAAATGGGTCTTCATCCTCAGGATCAGACTGCATTTGTGGAGACATATGTGAGGCTGAGGAGGTAGATGGCTCCTCAGCCTCAATAATGGCAGAAGTAGACGGCTTCTCATCCTGGCTAGTGGCAGAGGGTGTTCCAAAATATTTCAAAAGTGCCCCTGCAAATAGTAAAATAGAACATAACAGACCAATGCATGAATAGGCTAGTACAATTAATTTAACATGTTATTAAGCACAATTTATTAAACTTTTAGAATAGGAAACAAATGAATAATACAACCTCCTTGGTTAATGGCTAATTATATACATAATAGTACACTTCAAATGACTCAGAAAGCTATATCACAAAATAGCAGTGCAATATAGCAGTGAAGAGTAGATGACATAGCTCTATACCTTTATCTTTTGCTCGTTTCTCCTCTTCTTCTTTCCTCTTTTTTCTAAACTGAGCACCTGATAGCTTTGACCTCTTCTTATCCATTTGCGGTTATTTGACAGACCTTAGTGGCTTAGTGTGAAGATTCGTTCTGTAATAAATAATATACATTTCACTATTTAACCAAACCCAGAAAAATAACATTACATATGTTAAAGTATGGGCCTTTATTCTTATTCCCAATAATATTAATCTGGAAGCATTTTGCATTGTTTAGGTCTTTTATGGGAAGGTTTATGGAAAATGCAATAGATGGTTTTTTATTAATAAAAATATATTTATTGATCTTTTATTATTTATTTTATTTTATTTTTTATTTTTATTTATTTCTTTATTTATTTATTCTTATTTTTATTTTTATTTTTTTTGCAGGCGCTCATGCCGCCCCTCCACAAATGCCGCCCTGTGCGGCTGCCCATATTGCCCATATGAGCAGTGGCGGTTCCTCATATGGGCAATATGGGCAGCCGCACAGGGCGGCATTTGTGGAGGGGCGGCATGAGCGCCTGCAAAAAAAATAAAAATAAAAATAAGAATAAATAAATAAAGAAATAAATAAAAATAAAAAATAAAATAAAATAAATAATAAAAGATCAATAAATATATTTTTATTAATAAAAAACCATCTATTGCATTTTCCATAAACCTTCCCATAAAAGACCTAAACAATGCAAAATGCTTCCAGATTAATATTATTGGGAATAAGAATAAAGGCCCATACTTTAACATATGTAATGTTATTTTTCTGGGTTTGGTTAAATAGTGAAATGTATATTATTTATTACAGAACGAATCTTCACACTAAGCCACTAAGGTCTGTCAAATAACCGCAAATGGATAAGAAGAGGTCAAAGCTATCAGGTGCTCAGTTTAGAAAAAAGAGGAAAGAAGAAGAGGAGAAACGAGCAAAAGATAAAGGTATAGAGCTATGTCATCTACTCTTCACTGCTATATTGCACTGCTATTTTGTGATATAGCTTTCTGAGTCATTTGAAGTGTACTATTATGTATATAATTAGCCATTAACCAAGGAGGTTGTATTATTCATTTGTTTCCTATTCTAAAAGTTTAATAAATTGTGCTTAATAACATGTTAAATTAATTGTACTAGCCTATTCATGCATTGGTCTGTTATGTTCTATTTTACTATTTGCAGGGGCACTTTTGAAATATTTTGGAACACCCTCTGCCACTAGCCAGGATGAGAAGCCGTCTACTTCTGCCATTATTGAGGCTGAGGAGCCATCTACCTCCTCAGCCTCACATATGTCTCCACAAATGCAGTCTGATCCTGAGGATGAAGACCCATTTGCTTCTACTTCTCCCCGGCAGGACTCTTCAGGTGAGTTTGTGTGCACATATGTCTGTGAGTGTGTGCGTGTGTGTGTGTGTATGTGTGTGTGTGTGTATGTGTATGTGTGTGCATCCCTGCAAAGCATTTTGCAAACAGTTATAAATTATAATGTTATTATCACTGGGTCTGGGTTACTGGGTATGTGTGGTGTTTCACCACCATAATTCCATAACACCACCACCATAACAAAGTGCTGTGAATAATGTGTTATCTAACTTAGGTGTGTATACTAATGAGTAATGCTCTTGTTCTTTCTATTAGAAATGCCTGGAGCAGAATCGCCTCCTGAGGATGAGTCTCTGTCCACCGACCCTGCTAACTGGCCTTCAGTTCTGACTGAGAGAATTCGGACACAACTGGTTTCCAGGGGACCAAGTCAAGTACCATCTGACTTTGTATTCCCTAGAAACGACAGTGACGGAAGAAGTTTCCACCATCAATACTTCAGGAAGTCATTGGTTAGTGGGGAAAATATAACCAGAAGTTGGTTGGTCTATTCCTTAAAAAACAACAGCCTTTTCTGTTTCTGTTGTACATTATTTTCCAAGAGGAAAATAAATTTAACAAGTTTGGGACTCTCGGACTGGAAGCATGCAAGCTCATTGCTCACATCACATGACAACAGTTCAGAACACCTAAATTCTATGAAAATCTGGAAAGAACTGGCAGTGAGGATGAGAAAGGGGGAGACCATTGACAAGCAGGAGATGGCACTTCTGGAGGCTGAGAAGTTGAGATGGAGAGCGGTGCTGACACGTCTCACTGCTATTGTGCATTCTCTGGCAGTTAGGAATTTGGCACTAAGGGGACATACAGAAAAATTGTTCTCACCATCAAATGGCAATTTTCTGAAAGAAGTTGAACTGATGGCACAATTTGATCCTATAATGCAAGAGCACATTAACCGTGTCCAAAAAGGGACCTCCAGTCACACCAGCTACCTCGGCCACCACATACAAAACGAACTCATTGATTTGTCGAGCAGCAAGACCATTTCAGCAATGGTGAGCGACATCAAACAATCAAAGTTTTTTTCAATAATTCTAGATTGCACTCCAGATATCAGCCACACTGAACAGTTGTCAGTTGTGATTCGGGTTGTGTCACTGGAGGGGAAGCCCCATATAAAGGAACATTTCATGGGGTTTTTGGAGGCAGAGGAGTCCACTGGTCAACATTTGGCATCTCTGATTCTGAAGAGACTGGAGGAGCTAAAAGTTCCTTTCATGGACTGTAGAGGACAATCATACGACAACGGGGCCAACATGAGGGGAAAAAACAAGGGTGTTCAATCCAGGCTCCTAGAAATTAATCCCAGAGCTCTGTTTGTTCCATGTGGGGCTCATTCTCTGAATTTGCTTGTGGCGATGCTGCTAAGGGATCTATTGATGCCACAAGTTACTTTGGCATCTTGCAGAAGCTTTACAACTTGTTTTCAGCCTCCACACAACGATGGGCCATTTTGAAAAAACATGTGAACATCACATTGAAGATGTGGTCTGATACAAGGTGGGAAAGCAAGATCAAGAGTGTGGAGCCCCTGAGATATCAGCAGCTGCAGTGAGAGATGCACTGATCGAGGTGAGGGACCACACCAAAGACTCTGTAATAAAGGTCGAGGCTCAATCTCTGTCAGAGGAGGTTGGGTCATACCGCTTCGCCATTTGTTCAGTGGTGTGGCATGACCTGTTGTGCCAAATTCAGCATGTGAGCAAGCAGATGCAGTCTCCTAGCATGCACGTTGATGTTGCAGTAAATCTCCTAAAAAAAACAGAGAGAGGTCTCCGCAATTACAGGGCAACAGGTTTTGTGGCTGCACAAATGGCAGCCACAGATATCTGTGAACAAATGAATGTGGAGGCTGTGTTAAAACAAAAACGGCTGAGGTCCACAAAGCGGCACTTCTCCTATGAAGCATCTGATGAGCCCTTGATTGATGCTTTGAAGAAGCTGGAGGTGACATTTTTCAATGCAGTGGTTGATGCTGCAACATCAGCCATTCAGGAAAGATTTTCCACGTTGGAAATTGTGGGAGAGAAGTTTGGAGTGCTGACACATTTCCAAAATCTCACATTTGAGGAGCTGACAGAACAATGTGTGAACCTTAGTACTACACTACACTTTAAGGGACAATCTGACTTGGATGGCAGAGAGCTTGCACAGGAGCTGAAGAACTTGCCTGACTTGCCATCAAAGACCATATCCTTGCTTGAACTGCTGACATTTATCCATGAAAGGGAGCTCTCTGAAATATATCCAAATTTGTGGACTGCTCTCAGAATTGGTCTTACTCTTCCAGTCACTGTTGCTGAAGCAGAGAGGAGCTTTTCAAAGCTGAAGCTCATCAAATCCTACCTGAGGTCAACTATGTCACAGGAACGCCTTACCGGTCTGGCCATCATCAGTATAAATCATACAATTGCTGAGCAGATTTCATATGATGATTTAATTCATGACTTTGCATCAAGGAAGGTAAGAAGAGTCAGGCTTTAGATGGCAGTTGTGCTGTGGTGCAATTATTTTGTTTCTTGTTCAAAGTGTAGCATAATAATTACCCTCTCTTAAGTGTCTTATTCTATTTATGTGATAGAGCATTTGTACAATTTAGAAATTTGATTCTCTAGTTTATTTATGGCAGTTGTGCAATTTAATTTGTATTTTTCCTGTTCATAGTATCATAATTACATTCTCTTAAGTGAGTTATTCTATTTACGTGATGAAGGATTTGTAAAATTCAGAAATTTGAGTCTTTGTTTTGGTTCTGAAGTTCCAACAATTAGTCCAATAACAATTAGTCCAATAAAAAGTTATTTTGTGAAAGAGTTATGTCTGTCCTTTATTTTGGGGGGATTCGAATGTGTGTGTGTTGGCGAACAGGGGGGGGGGGCGCTGAAGGTGAGGTTCGCCCAGGGCGTCATGTAAGCTAGGACCGCCACTGCATATGAGGAACCGCCACTGATATCAGGTCCATGAGCAACAGGTCTTTTAGCAGACTGAAAGTTTGGATAAGAAATTTCCTTTTTATTTTTAGTGTTGTAGCCTTGCACGTTACATGAACAAATATAGCAGTTATTGTTGTGATTTCTAGGCTCACGCCAAGACCATTGGAATCCCAAAAGGTAGAGAATCCTTTTTACCTTTACTCCACAGTCTAAGTTGTTCAACACAAACACTGCAAACTTTATGTGGGGCCTATGATTTGTCTTGATCTCCAAGTTTCATTCCGAAGTACGCATAGTATGCTTTCTTGACAAAGTCCATAATATCTCGCCTTTGTTTTTTCACAGTAAATTTTCCACAAATATAACAGAAAATGTTTGGGCTATTTACACACCCTCTGGTTGCCATAGCGACAAATAAACAAATTTCAAAAGAGAAATATAGTCACCGCGCACCTTTAAATAATAAAGAACTATAACCTCGCACGCACTAGACAGACTGACTCATCTCGTGGCTTGTCAATCACTTATATACTAGCAGTGCGTTTCTCGAATGTTCTAGAAGACGCTATGACGTCACTTCTGATCTAGAAGCATTTATAGGCAATAGTTTTTAATCAAAATTTAATTGAGTCAATTTTAATGAAAATTACTTACATATAATATGAAATATGACATTTTGTGAAAAATCTCTACGTGATGGCGAAAAATTAATATTATTTTCGGAATCAGCGTGCAAAAATTACTATATAAGTGCTAAAATATTTCGGACAACAAAACCATCGCAGGCCTGTGTTATTAGAGTTAAGCTGTTGCAGGTCCAAGGTAGGGCAACAAGTCTGGATCCATAGCAGCTTATTGTGGAATTCTGAACAAAGAACACGCCAAGGAAGTCTGAAATCACAAAGTCTTAGCTCGGACTCGACCTCACGACCTCCCGATCACCAGCCCAAAGTCTTAAACACACGCTTAAACACACGCTTAAACACAACATCTTAAACACACGGTTATAAAGAAACCACGTAGAAGTTAAATACAGTACTCACGCGGTTGTCCGTGATTCAGTGAACCGTGAATCAAGTTAACCGTGATTTGGAGTGGTGTTTACGTCCGCGGCTCGCCTCTCGCCGTCCCACCACAATGCGCCTTAGTCAGTGACTTTCCGCGCTTCATAGAGTATACATGTTCACTTGTGGCTCTGTATATCCTGACGTTTTATAGTGAGTACAAACTACTTAATCGTATATCATACTGTAATAGAACAATACTGTGTGTGGTGACGTCTGAGGTTGGAGGCCACTCAGTAGTGGTGGGCAGCATCCGCAACTCCACCCACCAACCGGCGGGGTATACTGAGTAAAACGTGCAATCGGGTTATCCGTGATCATGGATAACTGAGTGAGTACTGTATTGTCTTTTACTCTTGGCTTCTCTGGAGATCACATTAACTGCAAACATTTTTAAAGACCGATGTCTCTATTTTCTTTTCTCAAAAATGACCTCGCTCTTTCGAGCCACTTCAGTTCGTAGGAATCTGGAGGCTCCAATTGAAGAATTTCTTCAGCTTCGTTTATTAACTCCAGTTTTTCGACTTTGGACTTAAATGTATCCAAGGTGTGACAATGGTGAGATTGGCTTTCCTTTTCCAAGAGAGCATATGCTGTAATTCCCAATTCCAAAAGTGTCATACCTAAAAAAAAATATGTAAACAAATTGTCCATTATTTATCATCTGTTTATGAAAAAAAAAAAACTTGGCATATTTGCAATCATCTATACTTATTCCTTATCAAACACAACACAATATGCTGCTATATACCCCATTACAAATTTCACAGACTACAGCTATTGCCAAAAGAGTCGAAACACCTTAGAAGCTATTTATCATTTTTTTTGCCTTGACTCGCGTCATTGTCAGAGAGGTTTAAATGACATTAATTTTATATCTATAAATAGATAAATAAATAAATTAAATAAAGCTTCTTCTTTCACTTCTCTCAAAGATTTTAAAAGGAAGCACCAGGAAAACTATAGTAATTACAGCATATACAATTTTGGCCAAAAGAGTTGCATCACCCTAGAACATTTTATGGTTGGTTAATAAAGTCAAATGAAACTTGAACCCGCTTTTAAGTAAGGATGTGCTGTTGATGCAGAGCATTTGACGCTATTTTGTAGTTTAAATATTCTTAACAAGAAACTGCAAAAAATTAAAAAGTACAACATATTAAATCTAATATAGCAAATTCATTATCAGTACTAAAAGTACATCAATGATGTTAAAGGTAATTTCTCTTCATACCTCTCTCATTCCAAAAAATTTTAAAATGTTTTAAACTTTTTTAGCTATAGCTGTATACAATTGGCAGATGGAATCTTAGCCTACTTTATCGCTTCTTCATTTTCTTTTCAAAACTAAATATCAAAGGAGATGCAATATTAATGTAAAAAAATTATAGATTAAAATGATCCTCGTTTTCGTAATCAGAAACCATATCCATGTGTCTGTAACTTACCTCTTCTGCGGGTCTTTCCTGGTTCTATAACATCAAAGATAGAAAGAAGACCTTCCCACAAGCCTTTCTTTAGTTCTAAAGCTTCTACGTCGTAGTGACTGAACAACAGTCTAATTATGGTTTGTGCCGTTCGCATCCACAGGTAATGTTTCCTGTGATATGTTTTTTCTACAGTCTTCAAAACACTCTTCATACTGGCTATGGTTTTCTTTTCAAAGGCTTTGGTAGAGTTAATAAACGCTAATGTGGAGTTTGATTTTTCAATAATGTCTTTCATGCTTTCCCGATGGTCACACTTCGAACAGTAAAATACATCTTTTTCTGCACTTAGCAATAAAGGAACGTTGCTACACATCGACACCTTGGAGAGGAGAAGAATGTATTTAGCTCTGTTGAGCTTTGGCATCTGTGACAGCTGCAACTGAAATAGTGAAGATCTCGTGTATATTGCAATCGCTCCCAAACAGGTAATGTTGTACCAGTGTAAGCAACGGTCAACATTTCTCCTTTTTTTATACTTACTACAGACCTGACGTACATTTTCCCTGATTTATCGGCTCTTAAAGCAATGTTTGGAATGCAGGAATGATTTAACAATCCTAATAGAGGATAAACACCTCGAAGACTCGACTCTGAGGGTCCTTTTGTTTCATAGCAGTTTGTAATTATTGCCCCTCTGACGTGGTGGACAGTATCTACAGAATCAACTTCGCAAACCTCTGTGAGGTACCGCACTGCTGCTACATGGTAAGGTTCAACGTCCATTTTTCTTCTCTGAAGATGACTTTCCATCCCTTGCAGCCTCCTCCATGCTGAAGGATTAGACGCTTGTAAGAGAAGACAACGAAGAATAAGAATTAGATCATATCTTGGAGTTTCTCCTTGTTTTTGTGGAACTCCACATTTTTTAACATCCCTCTGCAATATTTGGCATTCTTGGACGTGAAGATTCTCACGCGAACATTTTATAGAGCAAACTGGCCATGAACACGTTGGGCATGTATGAAAGTTATCTTCAGTTATTGGGTTATGACAGCCGAGACAGATCAGAGGAGAAATGGATCTTGGACCAAGAGCAATTGGTATTTCCGTAAACAAAAGCTCACCTGGGTTAATGTCTCTTGATGCAACCAAGTATCTGAAATACAAATGGCAGTTAGGTTAGGTTATGAAAGGTTTCAGTATTGGTACCTAATCCTACAAAAGTTAATATTAAAAATATGTCATATCAACCTTCCAGAAGCATCATCCTTCGCAAGTTTTATTGTTTTACACTGCTTTTTATGTCTCTTCCAGTCTTCTTGTTGATGTGATCGATTGCAATACGATGCAATGTTGCATCCCTTACAAGACTGTTGAGACGCTTCTCCGCAATATTCGCATGATTTTGTCCCAGTCATTTTTTAACCCAGAAAATTTTCTGTGTGGTGTCAAACTGAAAAAAATATATATCATATTTACAATGTTTATGGCTTAAAAAAAAAACTCAAATAGCTATCTGGTGATGCTAATTATAGCTTAATTATTTTCGTCATAATATTTCCTGAATGTTTTGTCCTATGTGTGACAAATGGTGCCCATGTTGAATGTGTTTGAGGTTATGTGAAACTTTATTACTTCCTCGTAAATGCCATGCGTGTAAATTATATTCCTTTCGCAATCTCCAGAGTATATTTGTCATGATTTGTGTCAACAATATGTAAATTGATATTTTCCTCTACCTAAATTTCAAGCTGATAATACAAAAAAAAACCTCATTTTTCTCTTCGGTGGTGTTGTGACTCGCGTTTTTTCTTGTCTTCACTCGAGTCCCATGCATGGATACACGGGTATTTTATATATACCAGCAGAGAACCCGCCCTTCGTACGGGTAACAAAAATATCCCGGCTTATGGGCGGAATATTTTTGGCAGTTCCAGCGGAAGGCTGTTATTACCCTTCGGGTAATACATAGTTACTGTAGTAAAAATAATATATTATAATTTTTTTAGCTTATTTTTTTAACAAAAATATCACGACTTAACTTAACCAATCGTCAAGGTTAAATTTAAAATATTTTTTTTACTGTACAGTCAAAAATAATATATACAAGGTCTGTTCAAAAAGTATCCGGACAGGGTGGGTTTTTTAGAACAAGATTACGCTTGGAGTTGTGACTGTACTAAACATGTATCTGCATGTCGAGACAAGTTGACTGATAGGGTTCCACTTTATTGTGTAGCGTCAGTCCACTGTGGCGACCCGATAAAGTTAAACGTGTTTTGTTTCGCGGCGATTTCTTCGTGTTACTTGGGGTTTTTTACTGTGAAGGTGTTGTGCAGCATGAATGTGCTCCGCAGGGACAAACATTCAACTAGGAATTTTACATTGAAGTTGTGAGACGTCTACATGAAACCGTTTGGAGGAAACGGACGCAGAAGTGGGAGTCCGGAGACTGGATGTTTCATCACGATAACGCGCCTTCTCATTCATCGCAACTTGTCCAGTAACGTTTTTGGCCAAAAACGCTACCTCCCCCCCACCCCCCTAGTACGGCAGCCTCCATATTCGCCAGATTTGGCTCCATGCGACTTTTTTTCCAAAGCTCAAACAAACCCCTAAAGCATGGGTCGGGGAACTTTTTTGGGTATTACCCAAAAATCTATTTGAGTAAAATGAAATTACCCCCAGACTTCAAAGTAAACAAAAACAAACCAATTGCTCTTAAAATTGTTGCATATGGTGTCTCTCATACCGCACGCATTACCCCCAAAATTTTTAAATTTACCCCATTTGGGGTAATTTACCCCTGTTCGCCGACCACTGCCCTAAAGGATACCAATTCGATGATGTTGAGACCATTAAAAGAAATTCGACGTAGCAGCTTTTGGCCATTCCGAAAAGTGCTTTTAAAAAATGTTTTCAACAGTGACAGGATCGTTGGGAAAAGTGTGTGGCTTCAGAAGGAGCGTACTTTGAGGGAGATTAAGCCCCAAACCCTGTAAGTACCATATTCTCTCTATAATCGCATCAGTCCAAATACTTTTTGAACAAACCTCGTATATATATATGATTATTATATATATATATATATTTGTTTTTTAACATTAAAATTAACCAACTGGTTAGGTTAATTGAATGCCCGGTTAGGTCAACTAAATGCTTGGTTAGGTTAACTAAATACCCAGTTAGGTCAACTGTACACCCTTGACGATTGGTTAGGTTAAATCGTGATATTTTCGTTAGCTTTAACAAAAATATCACGACTTAACCTAACCAATCGTCAAGGGAGGACAGTTGACCTAACCGGGCATTCAATTAACATAACCGGGAATTCATTAATTTTCCCGTAGGTTTCGATTAATTTTAAGCAACTTTTACCAAATAATTTTTTCTCTCGAGGATCCGTTTCCGTGTTTTCGGGTGGAACAGACAGACAGACAGACAGACAGCATATATATAGAATTTTAAAAATTAAATTTTTTGTCTAATTAAAATAAATTATAATTTTGTTTGCTGATTCATAAAAGCATAGAGGGCAAAGCACGCGCTAGAGCTCCTCCCATTTTTTGACGTATCTATGATGTCACTATCTTTCAACCATTCCGGAATATGAATGGACGGACGGACAGGACTCCCTTTTTATAGTATACTGTAGAATGTAGATATAGTGTGTGTGTGTGTGTGTGTGTGTTAGGATGCTTGGAAAGTCGTTCCCATTTTCAAAACTGCAGTAACTTTTGTTCAATTTAGAAAATAATTTTGTCATATTTCGTTCCTTTTCCAATTTTGGTATTTTGTGTTGCAAATAATTAATTTCTTTTAAGTTTCAAATTTAATATAAAAAAAATAAATGGCGCGCCATTTGGCTGTCGTACAAAGTGATTGAATTGATTGAATAATCTTCATTGGAATGGTTGAAAATTTTTTTGATTTTATTTTAATAAATTGTGAAATTGAACTATTCAGTTTATTTAATTTGGCCCTTAAACTTTAGGCTTTACTGGGCTCTTAATTAAAAATAAAAGATAGTTACTATTAATAATACATAATTTTTTAATAAGAATTATTAATTAGAGTATGCATTAATCCTAATATATATATATATATAAAACACAAAGTCATTATTGGAAGTATGATACCAATACTATACGAAGAAATCAATATTAGACAGGAGAGACGAACAATAACAAGTAACGTAGATTTAATCCTAGATTTTTATTAATATTCTATTATTAATCAAGATTTCGGATCAAGTAAAGATAAGCACCCCCAGCCTTCTTTAATTAGCCTTATAAAGCTAACTAACGAAAATATCACGACCTAACCTAACCAATCGTTAAGTCAACTGTACGCCCTTGACGAGTGGTTAGGTTAGGTCGTGATATTTTCGTTAGTTAGCCTTATAAGGCTAATTAAAGAAGGCTGGGGGTGCTTATCTTTACTTGATCCAAGATTTCAACTTGGCTTTAAACAAATTTACATTTTTTTTTTTATATCATCATTTAAATCATTTTATAGTTTCACTCCAATGAAAATGGGTAATTTTTGAGATGAAGCCAATCTAAATTGAGGAATAACAAGCTTTGATCTATTTCTGGTCTGATACGAGTGCATTTCTTGATGAGTTACAAAATATTTATTTACCCATTGCAAATTAATGATTTTGTTCTTACATTCGTAAATAAAAATAAGATGTGCTACTTCGATTACATCTTTGAGCTTTAGTAGTTTTAAGCTCTTTAAATAATGTACTAGAATGATCATGGAAATCAGCATCAGATAATAAACTTATTGCTCGTTTTTGGATGATAACAATACCGTTCAAAGCGTTGTTAGCGGAGTTTTTCCAAATAAGGGTGCGGTACATTGTATAAGGAAGGATAAGAGTATGATAAAGAGTCAATAAAACCTACTCCATCAAAGCGGCATTTTTGGGAGTTTGGGATAATTAGAGCCTTTAATCTCGATGTTAATTTATTATTGAGTCAATTGTAATGATGAAATTTTGTAGCAGTTGTTGTTATTGTTACTGTTGTTATTGTTGTTGTTATCTTAAGCTGAAAGGTTAGGAGGTGTCTTCGGTTTTCAGTATGGCGTCATCCATTAACTGTGGCACCGTCTCGAAACCATCTTTGAAATGGTTTCTTCAGTTTTCAATCCCAGTGCCCTGGTGAGTGCACATTTTGGTTCCATCTCTGGCAGTAAATGGGTGGGTCATTTCTGTATTATTATTATTATTATTATTATTATTATCATTATTATTATTATTATTATTGCGAGCTTAGAAATGCAAAACTAATTGCTATATGTCACAAAATTATCTTTCAAATGATATAAAAGCAGTGATACTGTCTACATTTGAACAAAAGCTATGACAAAAAAAAATATATATATATATTAGCGATTGGCAACCCCCCCCCAACTCTGCAATATGTCTTTAAGTTCGTTGAATATGATTATTAGATCTTAACTAATAAACTACAACATTCACTTACCCTAAATTATAAATAAAATTCCTTTTCAAAAGTCGAACTAAATTTGTATCGGAATTCGGTAATCGGTTTTTGAAGGTTTGTCGATAGTCTGTCTATACAAAGTGTGAAGATTGATGAATTTTTGTCGAATGAGTGCCAATTTTCTTAACTTCCGCATGCAATATTTGACTGTTTTATTCTCGTAAAAGTGTTTTTGTAAAAGTTCTTAAAAATTTGTGTAAAGTTTCTCGTAAAAGTTACTTTTAAAAGTTCTTGTAAAAAGTAGGCCCTACTTGTAAAAGTTCTATAAAAAAGTTACTTCCAAAAAAGTTCTTGGAAAAGTTACTCGTAAACATTTTTACGTAAAAGCGACTTAACTATTTACTTCCCTACTCAGAATTAAATTAAGTCTTTTAAAATAACACTATCTCGAACTAAATTAGGTTAGGTTAAATGAAAAAGAGTCTAATCAGTTCAGAAATAATAACTAGCAAAAGTAATTTGTTTCACCATTAACAACGTCACTACACCTAATTGGCATAAATAGGCTTTAAACAGACATAGAACAAGACACAATATACAGTATGTCTGCTTGTTGCTCAGAATATTCAAACTTAGTTACTCTTTAGCGATGTAAGGAATATATATATATATATATATATATATATATATATATATATGTGTGTGTGTGTGTGTGTGTGTGTGTGTGTGTGTGTTACAGGGAATCTGTGTAATTAGGGATTTCATGAAATCCCTAAAATGTTCAGGGATTTCATGTAAGGTTAAGTCGTGATATTTTGGTTAGTTTTAACAAAAATATCACGAGTTAACGTAACCAATCGTCAAGGGCGTAGAGTTGACTTAACCGGGCATTCAATAATTTTCCCATAGGTTTAACGAAAATATCACGATTTACCCTTACATGAAATCCCTGAACATTTTAGGAATTTCATGAAATCCCTAGTTACACAGATTCCATGTAACATATATATATATATATTATTCCCTTCAATGATGCATTCATAGTGGAAGTATGAAGAATTAAACATCTTTTCACACAGAACATCATTCCGCCCATACGCCCATTTCAGAGTAAGAGCAGTATTACGAAGCAAACAGAGTGTCACAGTACTGACGAGGCTTCCGTACGTGGTTCATCACCACAGAAAGCAACAATGCTCAGCGTTTGTCTAATCAAAAGAACATCTACATCCGTATTCAATTTATTGTAATTTTTGTTAGTTTGTATCGCAGACACCCGCAGTTATTATCAGTCCTAATCTCTTATCGTATCGTATTACTCACGAATAATACGTATCGTATTACTGTGCACTATCGTATTACTCACAGAATCACAAATAGTCAATCAATAATAAATAATTTTCAGTTAATGAGGGGAAATCTTCACCTCCCTCTTTCTTTCGAAGGAAACGAATCTAGACTGAGAAGAAGTCTTCAAACATTGCAAAAGAACCCCAACACAAAAATAATAATTAAAAAAAAAAAAATGTATGCACCGTTACTCATTCAGAAAAGACCACAAAGTTTATATCCATCTATCTATATATATATTATATATATATATATATATATATATATATATAAATAACAGGGAGGAGGTTAAATAAACTGCGACATTCATAAAACACAATTCTTATTATTTTTCAAGCAGGTGTGTGTGTGTGTGTGTGTGTGTGCATAAAATAATACTATTAAGAGTGGGATGTTCAATTTCTTTCACACTTTTCATGTGTCATCTAAATATAAATTGAAATGTTTCTCAATGTTTTCTTTGGTTTCTCTTCAAAAATGATTTATAAAATTAATATATCTCGACCACATTTTTTTCAGTTTTTTCATTCAAAAAATGTTCCTGATTTTATTATTATTATTATTATTATTATTATTATGAAAGTCAGTACAAAAGTGAACTTATATTGGTTGTTCCGACTGTTCCGTCCTTACGATAGCTGATTAACTTGGTATTTTATTGAAAAGTATATTGCGGGTTAGATTAAGTTACGTCAGGTTAAGTTAAGTTAGATTTTTAGTGTGTCGATTGTTTGGTTTTGTTGACGAAATGGGTATACATCAATTAGGCTCTTTATCAGACTCACAACAGAGAAAAAAAATCAAATTTCATTGAATTCACGTAGAGATTACTTACCGCTTCCCAATGCAGGAGTCACCGAGGAGACTTGTAGACACCAGTTAATCAGGGAAGTACTCCGGGAGAGGACGTCATGCGGGAGACAGGGAGTGCTGGAACTCCCGTTTCTCCTATCACTGTCCTCTTTAGCTGATCTTTTTCCCGTGTTTCATCTATCCTGCGAGCAGTCCAGCATGCTCTCAAAAACACACTTCTCCCTCCGTTCTTTACTGCACAATGTGCACAGGCATACATTTTATACACTACACAATCTTTTAAAAATTAAAAAAGGCATCGTGGTCCTCGGAGACCTTGATTTCAGCTCTCTCCTTCTTATATAGGGGTGGGTGACATTTTTGCGGGTCCTTGGCCCCTCCTTTCTGCTTAAAATATCTTCAGTAATTCTGATTCACCTTTATCATTCGTTGTCCGACAATGAGAATGGACTTAAATATGTTACTTGAAACAGTATCATCCCCCTCAGTGTTATTCCCATTTCATTCGGGGCCCAAGAGGGAGAAATCCACGAGGGAGGACCTCAAAAAAGACAATTCTCAAGTCGATCTATTCCGATTTCATGTCATTCTCATTCTCATCCACGGTTTTCACACTTTGTTCCAAGTTAGGTTAGGTTACGTTAATGTTAGGTTAGGTTACATAAAATTCAATTAGGTTATGGAATATTATCCATTCTCATTTGGCTCCTTTACAAATGAGAGTAACATTGTTTCTCAAACCAACAAACTTTTTTTCAAATCTGGATGGAAATGGAAATGACCTTCTATAAACAGAAATATTATCTTCTATTTCTCACTTCACTCACAAAAAATAGAAGTTTTGGAAACCATTTCTTCCCCCAAAAGAAGTTATTGCATCAATAAAAGATGTTATTCTATTATTTGAAAATAAGTCATAGTACCCAAAAGTAGGTAAAGTTCCTCCCTAAGAAGAAGTTATTTCGTCTAAATTCAGAAAGTTCTGTTTTGAAGGATCTTTGCGAATGCCTCATCGTCTCATTATAGAAAATTGGTCGAAAATTAGTTCACCTTTTAAATATTTATGATTCATTAATTTAAAATCTGATGTTAAATTAATATTCAGAGTAATTTAATATTAAATTCAATACATTTTTATTTCAATTTTTTATTTTTGTTTAGTCTTTGAAGACAGATGTTAAATGCGTGATTAATGAAATATAAAATTAGTTGAACGCTTTTTGAAGCGTCTCCAATTTTTTGGATTTAATTGGTATAAAGATTTTGTTTGAAAAATTGGAAATTTTTAGCATTTGTCGGAATATTTATGAAAATATTTAGGATTATTGAAAGAATTAATTTAATTTCCTCTTTTTATATGGACGCTTTTTCATCTTTTATATTCCATATAATTTTTAGAGAAATCAAATAGAGATTTTTTTTTTTTTTAGCAAGTGTAGTTTACGTCCCCCCTGACGCAAAAGGGGACACAAACTACACTAGGTCAAAGTTGGGGAACGTAAACTACACTAGGATGATGTAGAGGAACGTAAACTACACTAGGCACCACAGGTGGACGTAAACTACACTTGCTCCTTTTTTTTAATGAAAAGCTTTTTTGTCATCAGATATATTTTACATTTAAAATTATATGCTAAAGATTAATAGTTTAAAAGGATAGTCGATGATATTTGCAAGGTCCCTCGTCCCATAAAAATTTTAGGTTCGGGTTTTAGTCTAGAGAAGTGTGGTTCCCAGCCTTTCCTGGTTTAAAGCATCCCAACACCATCTATTCTTCTTCCGCGGCATCCCGGAGGGTTTCGTCTCCCATTATTCAACCCCTGACGCCACGTAACTTCGAATCGAGCCTATACAGTTTCCACATAAATGTAATAAATGGCAAATGTTTTGTTTTATTCAAAATTTTCTTTCTATCTTCATTAACTTTTCAATTTTCAGGTACTTTTATTTTCATGAAATTTCGCGACACCCTCGTTCCGAAACTGATCTAAATAATATATTGTGGTTAATATTTTATTTCTTTCTCTTTAGTAGACAATTTTCTGGTGTGTGTGTGTGTGTGTGTGTGTGTGTGTGTGTGTGTGTTGTTGCCAAGTTATGTGTTCGGCCGTTCGACCTAAACAAGGTTTAGTACGCATCTATACTAATAATTGTGACGGTCGAACTACTTGCGAACTTTCTTTCTTTGTTTCTTATGGCCGGCCAAACCACTGGCCAGATTTGGATGAGACTTTAGGGATAGGGGTAACTGAGGCCGGAGAAGAAGATAGGCTATGTGGCATCGGCCTCCGAGGTCAACTGAGGCCGATGGAGGTCTCTGTATTCCGAATTGGTTGAAACATAGCGACATCATAGACACGTCATAAAAGATAGTAACATGAAATGGGCGAAGCTCTAGCATACATATATATAAGAACATAGGCTATGTGGCGTCGGCCTTCGAGGTAATATATATATATATATATATATATATATATACACGCAGCACATGCATCTGACACAGCTGGGAATCCTCGAGCCGGACCGCTACATGGCAAGAAGCTACCAGCACAGGAGGCGGGAACGGATCCATCCCTGAGGACCACAAGGCTACAAAACACGCGAAACCAAAGGACAACGAACTTAAAATGCACAAGGAGCAATGCAAAACAAAGAACATAAACATTGCCCTGGCAAATATTCAAGGAATAAAACCGAACAATTCACAAAACAAAGTTTCGTACCTAAAAGGTTTTATGGACGAAACAAGGGCGGACATCGCATGCCTCACAGAAACACATCTTAAAGATTGCCAAGGAAACTGCGATAACTGCGAACACTGTATCGATAAGAAAGAATTGCATATCGCGGGATTCAACTTACTAAGAGCGGATAGAACAGCGAGACGTAAAGGTGGCTGTGCTATATATATCACACACATGAGAGGCATATGACAGAGACGGTAATAAGTAAATCCAACAGCTTCGTGGAAACCCTTGCAGTGAAAATAGAGAAATTAAACGTGGTACTGATAGTCATCTATAGACCTCCAAACTTTCCAAATTAAAAATTTTCAGATGCCATTAATGATATCAGAACCCTAATAAAGTCCGTAAACTCTTCATCCCCTAATATAATACTCTGCGGCGATTTTAATTTCCCATTTATAAACTACAAAAAGGTGGGTAGAAATATATTTATACAGCAAGATAAGGGAGACACAAGAGAGGACCAGGAACAAGCAAAAATGCTGATGGCTCTCACAAACGAGTTTATGCTGACACAGGAGATAACAGAAAATACCAGGAAAAATAACTGCCTAGATCTGGTATTCACAAATAACACGAATTTGATTGTCGATATAAAAATAACCCCAACTATTATCTCAGACCACAATATAATCGAGTTATCAACAAATATGGCGATAACTTTAAAAGACAATACACATACGGAAGGAAGAAGCAAAATTGGGGCTTTTAACTTAAACTCGACCATAAATTGGGAAGAAATCAGATCACACATGGCCCAAATAGAGTGGAGAACAGTTTTAGAGAATAAAACAACTGAGGAAATGCTAACAACCTTGAAAGAAAAGACGTTGAGAATTTTGGAAAAATATGCTCCGAAAGCACAGCCAAAAGGAAAGAGGACCTGGCTAGAGAGGCAAAAGAGAAGAATATTCCGCAAAAGAAAGAGAGTAGCGACGAAGTTAGCTAACTGCGGAGACAACAATGCCAGGAAAGTAATACGAGGAAAACTGGAGAGTATCGATAGGGAAATACAAACTCTGATAAAGGGCCTTATAGAGAGGGAAGAGGTAAAGGCGGTAGAAGCAATAAAAGAAAATCCAAAATAATTCTATAGCTATGCGAAAAGAAAAACAAAAGTGCGCGCTACTATCGGACCCTTAAGGAAAGGAAATAATGAACTAACAGACGATCTAAAAGAAATATCTAAAACATTGAGAGCCCAGTATGAATCGGTCTTCAGTACCCCAAAAAGTGACAAAGTGTTAAAGGTCTGGATCGGCTACTAAAAGTCTGCGAAGTGTATTCGCAGAAACATGATATTCTTTTTAATGTTAACAAAAACTAAGGTTATGCAGTTTCATCCTAAAAGCTGTAATCGGTTTAAAATGAGAGGTGAAGTAATTGAGGAAGTACAAGAGTTTAAGTATTTGAGTGAAACTATCACCAGCTCCTTGAGTGGTGATTCAGATATAAGAAAACAATCTCGAAGCCTTTGTGCTAAAGCGAATATAACTATAAGGAACTTCCGGTTCTGTACAAGTGAAGCTAAAGACACTCTCTTTCGTACCTTCTGCAGTAATATATACGGACGGCAACTCTGGGTGAATTATAAAAAAGCTTCTGGCAGAACCCTAAACTTGCTGTATAACAGGTCTTTTAGACTCTTACATAAATTACCCCGAGATGCTCAGCTTCGCAAATGTTTGCTACCCGCAATGTCCCCGAGCTTCCCGGAGGTAACAAAACGTGCTCAATACAGTCTAATGCAAAGAATTAAAAAATCGACCAACCCGATTATCCAAGCTATCTATCCATGAGTTCTGCCGTTTGTCCTCTAAAGTCTAAGCTATGAAATTTTTGGTGCGAAAATGTCTGTCTGTAGCTCCACTTAACTTCGACATTACAGTATTATTTCTGATCAATTGTATATATTTCTATCCTTAGTATGTGAACTGTCATTGTATTAATAATATTTGTCATATGGACTATAGTCTGCCAATAAACATTTTAATTTTCATATCGAAACCTACGGTAAAATTATTAAATGCCCGGTTAGGTTAATTGAATCCTCGGTCAGGTCAACTGTACGCCCTTGACGATTGGTTAGGTTAAGTCGTGATATTTTCGTTAAAACTAACGAAAATATCACGACTTAACCTAACCAATCGTCAAGGGCGTACAATTAATCTAATCGGTTATTCAATTACCCTAACCAGGCATTTAATTAACCTAACCCAAGAAATTACTAATTCATAATAATTTGTTTACTTTGGATATTTTACTCTTTTTGGTGAAGTAAAAAAAAAAAAAAAGGTCATTACTAATTATGAATTTTTTATGCTTTTATAAATTCTGTTTCTAGGCGAACTTTTATCCTAAACTGTACACGATCTTAACCCTTTAACGATGGATGGTACCTTAAGGTCCACCAGAAATAATATATAAATTGTACTACAATGCCTGTTTCTATAAATGTTTCTACGTGTTTATATATAGTGTCATTTAGTTGTCGGGAAAGGAACCCAAAATGTGTATCATTTCAGTGACTAGTTATTAAAATATTTAGTTTTCAATAACAAAAAACCTATACGTTCTGGTAATGAGTGACCGCATATGCTGCGGACTCGTCCGTAAAGGGTTAAAGGTTAATTAGGAACCGATACGAATGTTTATCTCCTTTTTGTAATTGGGTATTTAGGAACCAAATGAAGACTGTTTATGATATCAAATAATAGTACTTTTTTAATTCTCTATTTTCATGATAAACTGAAATGAATGATGAAAAAATAACTTAATTTTATTAGCGATAGATAGACAAGTTTGATGGGGGTAGTTTAGATAGTCTCCTTCGCAACATCTAAGGTCAAATGATGGAGGGGACCTTACAGCTTTACGTGGGATCACAGTCATTACATATAACCTTAGAAATCACGAAGATGGTTAAACAACCCACAAGAATTATTGATCAATCCCAGAATAGGCACCTGAAATCATTTTTAGGTGCTTAATCTGGGATTGAGGCAAAACACAGGTGCTTAATCTGGGATTGAGGAGAAAAAAATATAAACAGTTTTTAGAGATATAATTTCATTGTTTTTATCAATATTTGAAAAAATCAACTCTAACCTAACCTAACCTAACCTAACCTAATCTTTTGCTATATCTTCTGCTTTTTTGGTTAGTTTTGCTATTCTTACCAGCTTCAGATGGATTCAGAAACATTCGGGCTCATATTGCAGGAATTTATAATATTTAAAATTTTTCTTTATTCATTAAACCACTTTAAACCTTTTATAACTTTGCCTTTATTACATTTGTAATAAACTTTGTATAAACAATAAATTTTGTAATCATCAGGTTTTTTTTATTTAATTCCTTGCAAGGTGCCTATTCTGGGATTGAGGTTGAACGCAGGTGCTTCATCTGGGAGTGAGGTACATCAGGTGCCTATTCTGGGATTGACCCGAATTATTATTATTTATTATTATTATTATTATTATTATTATCCTTTCACTTTCAATTCTTTTAGTTAATGATTAAGTGGTTATTAAAAGAGGGCTTCGCTTCTTATAAGATTATAACTTCATAAGAAGGAAATAGTTATTAAGGTTAAACGATGTTCAAAGTAATCAGAGTGGAAAACCCTTTGATTAAAGAAGCTGATACTGAAAAATTCTTGTTTCAGATACTGAATATGTACTATTTTTCGGATCACCTGAAGATCAGGGCCCCCAGCCTTCTTTAGTTAGCCTTATAAGGCTTATAAGGCTTATAAGCCTTATAAGGCTAACTAACGAAAATATCACGACCTAACCCAACCAATCGTTAGGTCAACTGTACGCCCTTGACGATTGGTTAGGTTAGGTCGTAATATTTTCGTTAGTTAGCCTTATAAAGCTAACTAAAGAAGGCTTGGGGCCCTGATCTTCGGGTGATCCTATTTTTCTACATACATATATTGTCTAAGAACTCAGTTTCCATTCTCCGTGGGGTGGGCACGATGCTTGAACTCGGGACTAAAACCTCTCACATCAGTTACATACAGAAATATAGTTATACAGATAAATTTAAATTGCCGAGCACAGTGCAAATTTGGTTCTTTTGCATTATCCTCCCAACACTAATTTTTTTATATAATGTTGGTTTGGTTTTGGTTATGGTACTTTATTTTCCTTCCATTATAAAAAAAATTAGTGTTGGTATTAGGTTAGGTTTGGTTAGGTTAGGTTACGGTAAAAACAGCCCGCCGCAGGCGTTAGCCGTTATAAAAAAAAATTAGTGTTGGGAGGATAATGCAAACGTACCGCAAATTTTTGTAGTTTAAGTTATGCAAACCGAAAAAGTGTAAATAGTGTAAATAGCTACAGTCTATATCATATCTTTCTAATTAAAAAATGTACAGAGTGGTCCAAAATTCATCAATGGATCGGCTTTGTTCTAACCTAGCTTATAACGTAGCGAACCTGCAAGTTTAAACCTGCTAGCACGTATGATGGAACTCGTACAAAAATTATTCGTATTTGAGGTTTTGCATTTCCAATAAAAAAAAAACTTGTAAAATAAATAAATATATTTTACCCGATTGTGATTTTTTGGCCACCCCGTACAATTAATTCCTTTATTAAATTAATGGATGATGGGTAAACTAAACAGACCAATAAATATACATACGAAATTAAATAAACTAATGGTTTAACTCAGTGGTTCTCAAATTTTTTCTTCTTCTGTACCCCTTGAATTCTTTCGCGGGATTTTCTGGATTTTCCACAGAGAGAGAGAGAGAGATAGAGGATTTTTACTTTCTTTACGACCGTGTGACTCGTGCCCGTTTCTTAATCGTATATAAAATTAAAAGGGTTATATTTTCAGGACCCCTTCGCGTACCCCTTAATATTCCCTCGCGTATCCTTGAGGGTACGCCGTACCCCAGTTTGAGAACCACGGGGCCTTTAAATCAAGGTTGATGATCACAAATCAGACAGCATTTATCATTTGAGCGAACGTTGGTGTTCGGTTATGCCAAAGTCCGTTCAACGAATATCTAATGAGCGGCAATGGTTTCCAACCTTTTTTAGGCTAACGCCCCCTTATGTCCATCATTATTTATTGATGCCCCCTCATAAAGATAATAATATAACAGGATACGTGATAAGTGATTTATTAAGAGAAGGTAACAATTTTACAGTTTCCTAGCGCCCCCCTAAGATTCTTAAACACCCACTAGGGGGCAGTGGCGCCCACATTGGGAACCACTGGTCACTCACTTTAATCTTTAGGGAGCATATAACTTCTTACTTTAGCTAAACATATTGTTTTTCCAAGGAATATGATGTAGGCTTTCTAAAATCTAAAACATTTTTTAAAACACTATAATATGTTCCAATGATAAATATAAATGCAAATGAGGTTGCAAATTATCGAGTCGTTCGGCGTAAAATTGGCAACTTATTAACGTCGATGCAAAAAGATTAGATTTTATCGACAAAATTTCTAGCGGTTCTTCTAAGCTTAATTTATAGGTTAAATTAAAGATATAAGTATGAGGTTCCTTAATCTTAACATACTTTTTAATCAAGATAAATTATTATCTAAACATTGGGTACAAATTTTACCAACTTAGTTTTCTTATACATTACAAAACTGAGCCAGAAGTTTTCCTCTCTCTGCTTTTCTATATGGTACAGTATATAAATGAAGCTGATTACTGCGGAGGGGTCGCACGCAGATCCATTCTGAACAGTTGTTCACATCAAACTGAAGTAATTAAATATATTATATCGATTGGTTAGGGCGCAGCCCAGCAGTAATGAGATTCCGCTGAGTCGTGGGTTTAAACTCCAGTGCTACCTAGAGCTGGGCGGTTGTCTTTTCTATATCTTACGTCACGACAAGATGCGGGCTGCCCACCCCCATTTAGTTAACTCGGGCTAAGATAGTCCAGGCTTGGGCCCTTACCCTCACTTCCTTGGGAATATGGAACATGGATGTTACTTATATATATATATATATATATATATATATATATATATATGATGAAAAAACCACGAAGGAAAGGAAACACAGAATGGTGCTCAAGCGCTTTCGTCTAATCACATCCTCAGGAACACTGATGTAAATAAAAAGTTCGAGACTATATATAGGTCACACAAAAAAAATATATATATATATATATATATATATATATATATATATCAACGTAAAGAACGACGCTTGTATAGGAGAATATTCCGCGCAAGATGAGGAGGGAGAACGAAACATGAAGAAATGAGGTAACCACCCGGGAATCGAACCCGGGATCTTCCGATTGCCGGTCAGATATGATAACCATTACACCATGAGCCTCACTCCGTCAAATGCCGTAATTCTCCTACATACGCGCAGAAACCATTACGGCATTTGACGGAGTGAGGCCCATGGTGTAATGGTTATCATATCTGACCGGCAATCGGAAGATCCCGGGTTCGATTCCCGGGTGGTTACCTCATTTTTTTCATTTGTTTCGTTCTCCCTCCTCATCTTGCGCGGAATATTCTCCTATACAAGCGTCGTTCTTTACGTTAATTATACTGCGTGTTTGCAGTTAAAATGTATATATATAATAAATATAGCAATAAAAATTGTGGGAGGAGCATACAAATTTGTAAGAAGAAACTACCAATTTTAGCACTTTGCCCTTCTTGTCTAAATCCGTTCTGAAGGAATTCAAAACAACAGGATCAAACGGATTGTGTACAACCAATTTTATAGATAATGCCTGCGTTATATATACAGTAGGTCACAAAAAATAAAATAAAAAATATAAAAATAAAAATTGTAAGAGGCGCATACAAATTTATAAGGGAAAACTACCAAAGTTTTAGCACTCTGCCCTTCTTGTCTAAATTCGTTCTGAACGAATTCAAAACAACAGGATCAAGTGGAAAAAGACCTTGGCTCATGTTAAAGTTATTTGTAAGTTGGATAATAGCAGACTCAAGAATATTTCTATTAACAATGTTGCTGGAGTGAAACAAAACTGAAGCATTATTCCAATCAATACAGTGGGATAACTCTGACAAATGGACAAAAAGGGCACTGGACGACTGTCCCGTTCTAACGGAATATTGATGCTGTTTTACACGCGTGTGCAAATCCTTTCCCGTCTGACCAATGTAAAAGGAATCACATTGTTTACAACCTATTTTATAGATAATGCCTGAGTTATTGGTAGGGCTATTTTTAACTATGATATTTTTCACAATATTGTTATATGAAAATACTACATTAATATTCAAAAGTTTAAGTACATTAGTAATGCCTAAAAAGCCTGGGAAAAATGGAAGTACTAAAATATTCTTTGACAAAGTGCGAGCGTTATTATTCACACGATAGAAGGTTCGTTTTGCCTTGTTGAGACAAGATTCCATAAACGCAGGTGGGTAGCACAGATCACTTCCAATACCGTTGATTTTTTCCAATTGGGCATCCATGCATTCCGGACTGGCGATCCTAAGAGCGCGGAGAAACATTGAAGAAAATATGGCCTTCTTAATGGGGGTGTCATATCCAGAGTAAAAGTGTACGTACGACAAATTGTTTGTTTTTTTCCGATAGATACTAAACTTAAAACCTGGGCTTTCCCTCTGTACACGCACATCCAAAAACGGGATTGAGTTGTCTTGTTCTACTTCTAAAGTAAACTTAATGGAGGGGACTTGATCATTTAACTGAAGGAGGATACAGATACAGAAAATATCGTCGACGTACCGCAACTATGGGATGCCAACCCCCAGGATTCTCGGAATGTAAATAAATTCGAAAAACTCCATATAATTATTGGAGAGGAGGGGCGACAAGGGGTTGCCCATGGCCATCCCAAAAACCTGTTGATAATACTCGCTATTGAAAGTGAATTTACGGTCTTTGATGCAAAGTTTAATGAGTTCCAAAACGATGTGTGCACCTTCTATCGTGTGAATAATAACACTCGCACTTTATCGAATAATATTTTAGTACTTCCATTTTTCCCAGGCTTTTTAGGCATTGCTAATGTACTTAAACTTTTTAATATTAATGTAGTATTTTCATATACAATATTGTGAAAAATATCATAGTTAAAAAAAGCCCTACCAATAACTCAGGCATTATCTATAAAATAGGTTGTAAACAATGTGATTCCTTTTACATTGGTCAGACGGGAAAGGATTTGCACACGTGTGTAAAACAGCATCAATATTCCGTTAGAACGGGACAGTCGTCCAGTACCCTTTTTGTCCATTTGTCAGAGTTATTCCACTGTATTGATTGGAATAATGCTTCAGTTTTGTTTCACTCCAGCAACATTGTTAATAGAAATATTCTTGAGTCTGCTATTATCCAACTTACAAATAACTTTAACATGAGCCAAGGTCTTTCTCCACTTGATCCTGTTGTTTTGAATTTGTTCAGAACAGATTTAGACAAGAAGGGCAAAGTGCTAAAATTGGTAGTTTCTCCTTACAAATTTGTATGCTCCTCCCACAATTTTTATTGCTATATTTATTATATATATATATATATTTTTTTTTTGTGACCTATATATAGTCTCGAACTCTTTATTTACTTCAGTGTTCCTGAGGATGTCATTAGACGAAAGCGCTTGAGCACCATTCTGGGTTCCTTTCCTTCGTGGTTTTTTTCATCATAAATATTTTTCACGTGTTACTTTCGTGAAATAATTTTCATGTATATATATATATATATATATATAACTTTAGACCTTTAGGAGAAAGAGACTGTCGACACCAATCGACCAGGGAAGTCGTTAGGCAGGAGACAGAGAATGCTGAAACTCCCGTTTTTTGTCACTGTCCTCCTCAGCTGATCCTTTTTTTGTGTTTCATTTACCCTGTAAGCAGACCAGCATGCTCTCAAACACACATTTCTCTCCCCATTCCTCACTATACATATATACATCTTGCACACTATACAATCTTTTCAGAATAAAAAAATGGCATTGTCTTCAAGAGCCTCGGAATCCTTTCTAGAGGAGACCATAACTGTCCTCACCTTTGGCTACCTCGCTGCCGATACCGGAAATGCAGAACAGGGCAGCGGGGTTGGATCTGCTACTGCCCATTCGAGATGTTCTGGGCCTTAGCCTGATTCATATTTCCTATTCATAAACTTCTGCAACATTCGTGGCCTTTCCTCAAATTTTCAATATGTTGAACACCACCTCTCCTCCTCTAAACCTCACCTTCTCTTCGTCACTGAAACTCAGGTGTCTGGTACGACTGACAGCAACCCCTTTGCTGTACCCTCCTACTTTCTCAATATTCAATTTCATTCCAAAGGTAGATGTTGCGTATATGTACGCAACGACCTAACTTGCTCTCGTATTCCCGAACTTGAATCTCCCGAATTCTATATCCTCTGGCTAGGGCTTGCATGCCAATCTCAAACTAAATACATCTGCACTGTCTACCTTTCTCCTAATTCTACCTATCCAAAACTCTTTGACTACCTTACTTCCAAAGTGGAATGAATACATTCTTTCCCGCTCTCCCTTTGCTGAAATCTCCATTTTGGGAGATTTCAATGTTCACCACCACCTTTGGCTTTTCTCCCATTGCACTGACATCCCTGGTTAACTAGCTTACAACTTCTCTGCCCTGAATGACCTAGAACAGATCGTATAACACCCTACTCTTATCCACGATCGCCTTGGAGATAGGCCCAACAGTCTTGATTTATTTCTCACCACTCATCCTTCTTCTTACTCTGTGAAACTTTTTCTCCGTTGGGCTCCTCCGACCACAATATTACAGTAAACCCTCGTTCAACGCGGGGATTAGGTTCTTCGAGAACGGCGCGTTAGGTAAATCCGTGTTGGACAAACTTAATACCTTATAGGATAAATAGGGATACGTGAACGCGGCCGCATAAAGTCTCCCATTAATACTTAGATACATAGATTTTTTATTCACACACGAATGAATTTCCCTACCTATATTGTATATGAAATAAGAACATAATAAAATCATAAACATAATGATATTTACATATGATAAATAAAAATATATTAAATGAAAATAGCACGCATCTTTTCTTCACTCTTTCGGATGGTGCGTATGGTAGACTCATTCACGTGATACTCGCGGCCAAGTGATGTTATGCTCATACCACGCAACTTATCTAGAATCTTTATTTTTTCGGCTAATGTCATAACCTTACGACTTTTCTTCTCTTCACTATCACTTGCAGATGCTTTACGTTTTGGTGCCATACCGCTGTCTAAGGGTAATAGCAAAACAAAAGCAAAATACGACAAAAACAATCCAACACAACTTCACTGAACTTAACGTGGTAGCGGAACTGAGACAAAGGGTCATGCGAGGGGTGACGCGAGAGGGAGGGAGATGCGGGAGTGTTGGAGAGTGTAGGAGAAAACACTAGAGCGCGGATTGGCACGCGTACAGTACTACTGTATTAGAGCGTGTTTGGCGGACCGTGTATAATCAAATTTTCCGCCTTCGGCAAATAATTGTTCGCATTAATTTTTTTGTTTATAAGCAAATTCGCGTTGGACGAGGGTTTACTGTATATCTGTTTCTTGTCCTATCGCTCCAGTTCGGCCTTTGGATCTTCGAAACGGGAGGCGCCTTTGGAATGCACTTTGTCGCCGCTGATTGGGAGGCTCTTAGACAGTACTTCCTTGATTTCCCATGGAATGATTACCGCTTCCGTGGCAGGAGCCCTCTAAGTGCGCTGAGTGCATCACGGGGGTAATTTTCTCGGGCATGAGAAATGCAAAAAACTTTTGCTTAACTTTTGCGTGTTCTAATGCTATCAGCACCAGAGATGAGGCTTTCAGAAAGTACCGACGCCATCCAACTCTTGACTCTCACTTAGTTTATATTTATGCCGGGAATCAGAAAATTTCCTTGATCAGGCAAAAATGTAAAATTCTATCTAATTCTAATTCTTCTTTTCTGGCCCCTAGCCAAGAACCTTCGCTCTTCGCTCAAACTTTCACTTCTAACTCAGCCCTGGACGATTCCGGTGCTGTTCCTTCATCAACGCCTCCATCTGACTTAATTATGTCTGAAATTAGAATCCCTTCGAAAGATGTTTTTTCTGTCCTATCTGGGCTCTTTGAAGGCGTACGATGCTGATGGTGTTCCTCCTGTTGTTCTAGAGAACTGTGCTTCTGTGCCGATACCCTGTCTAGGCAAACTCTTTCGTCTTTGTCTTTCATCTAGTATTTTTCCTTCCTGCTGGAATTCAGGAAGGAAAAGTTCTCAACCCTCAAACTATCGTCCAACTACTTTGATTGCCTGCCTTTCTAAAGTTTTTTAATCTATGCTTGATAGGAAGATTTTTAAACACCTCCCTACTCACAATCTTCTTCAGGTCGACAGTATGGGTTCCACATGGGACGCTCTACTGGCGATCTTCTTGCATATCTCTGACTCTTGGTCATCATCCTTTCGGGATTTCGGTGGAACCTTTGCTATTGTGTTAGACATATTAAAAGCTTTTGATAGAGTCTGGCATAAATCCTTAATTTCGAAACTGCCCTCCTTTTTTTATCCTTCAATCTGTGCCTTCATCTCTAATTTCTTTTCTGGCTAATCTATAGCTTCTCCAGAAGCTATTAAATATGGTGTTTCGCAGGATTCATGTCACCCACTCTTTTCCTTTTAGTTATTAGTGATCATTTAAGTCGTACTTCGTGTCCTATCCACTCCTATACTGGTGATTCCACTCTTCACTTCTCCACCTGCTTCACAAAGCAGCCGTCTCAACAGTCACGCCTTGCTTCGCGTAGGACGGTTTTGGTATACCTGATCTCTGATCTTCCTACTGTCTCTGATTGGGGCAGAGAAAACCTTGTGGCTTTTGATGCCTCAAAAACTTAGTTTCTTCGTCTGTCTACTGGTCACAATCTTCCATACGACTATCCCCTTACCTTCAACACTACACAACTCAGTACCTCCTCTTCTTTTAACATTCTTAGCGTTTCCTTTTCTCGTGATCTTTCCTGGAAAGATCACATATAGGCCTACTCTCCCTAAAACAGCTTCTAAGAAGTTAGGTGTGCTGTGCCGGCTCCGCAGTTTCTTCACCCCAACTTAGTTGCTGTCTCTATGCGGGAATCTTGTTCGCCCTTGTATGGAGTACGCTTCTCATGTGTGGGATGGTTCAACCCACACGGGTCTACTTGTCCGGATGGAATCAATACTTTTCATCTCATCAATTCTCCGCCTCTTACTGACTCTCTTCAATTCTTCTCTCTTCGCCGCAATGTTGCCTCACCCTCTCTTTACTGTCACTATTATAACGGACACTGCTCTTCTGAACTCTCTAACTGCGTGTCTTCTTCAAGGAGAGCACGCAGTATCAGACTTTCTACACATTCTCAGTCCTTCTCTGTCCATCTCTCTAACGCAAGGGTTAATCGGTATTTTTCAGTCTTTCATCTACTCAACCGGTCAACTCTGGAACAACCTTCTTCAATCCATCTTTCCCCCCTGTCTATGACCTCCAATCTTTCAAACGCAGAGTGTCCAGGCATCTCGAAAACCTTGGATCGTGATTTTTGGCTCTTCTTTTATGGAGGTTCGTTTTTTGCGGGCATTCGCCCTTAACCCCTCCTTCTGCATAAAAAAAAAGATGATTTTGAACGACGGCTCAGGATAGACCAAAATAACAATTGAAGAATACTGAGCCTATTGTATATTGGTCAATGGATTTTGGTGCTTTGGTAAAACACACACACGTATATATATTATATATATATATATATATCGTAAAGAACGACGCTTGTATAGGAGATATTCCGCGCAAGACGAGAAAGAGAAAACAACAAATGAAAAAATGAAGTACCACCTGGGAATCGAACCCGGGATCTTCCGATTGCCGGTCAGACGCGATAACCACTACACCATGGACTCCACTCTTCCAAATGCCGTAATTCCTCTACATACTCGCAGAAACCAATGCCCCAAGGGGCACCTCCCGCTTGCCGTAACATTATATACATTCAACTGCAAAGAACACGCAGTATAAATAACGTAAAGAACGACGCTTGTATAGGAGATATTCCGCGCAAGACGAGAAAGAGAAAACAACAAATGAAAAAATGAAGTACCACCTGGGAATCGAACCCGGGATCTTCCGATTGCCGGTCAGACGCGATAACCACTACACCATGGACTCCACTCTTCCAAATGCCGTAATTCCTCTACATACTCGCAGAAACCAATGCCCCAAGGGGGCACCTCCCGCTTGCCGTAACATTATATACATTCAACTGCAAAGAACACGCAGTATAAATAACGTAAAGAACGACGCTTGTATAGGAGATATTCCGCGCAAGACGAGAAAGAGAAAACAACAAATGAAAAAATGAAGTACCACCTGGGAATCGAACCCGGGATCTTCCGATTGCCGGTCAGACGCGATAACCACTACACCATGGACTCCACTCTTCCAAATGCCGTAATTCCTCTACATACTCGCAGAAACCAATGCCCCAAGGGGGCACCTCCCGCTTGCCGTAACATTATATACATTCAACTGCAAAGAACACGCAGTATAAATAACGTAAAGAACGACGCTTGTATAGGAGATATTCCGCGCAAGACGAGAAAGAGAAAGATCCCGGGTTCGATTCCCAGGTGGTACTTCATTTTTTCATTTGTTGTTTTCTCTTTCTCGTCTTGCGCGGAATATCTCCTATACAAGCGTCGTTCTTTACGTTATTTATACTGCGTGTTCTTTGCAGTTGAATGTATATAATGTTACGGCAAGCGGGAGGTGCCCCCTTGGGGCATTGGTTTCTGCGAGTATGTAGAGGAATTACGGCATTTGGAAGAGTGGAGTCCATGGTGTAGTGGTTATCGCGTCTGACCGGCAATCGGAAGATCCCGGGTTCGATTCCCAGGTGGTACTTCATTTTTTCATTTGTTGTTTTCTCTTTCTCGTCTTGCGCGGAATATCTCCTATACAAGCGTCGTTCTTTACGTTATTTATACTGCGTGTTCTTTGCAGTTGAATGTATATAATGTTACGGCAAGCGGGAGGTGCCCCCTTGGGGCATTGGTTTCTGCGAGTATGTAGAGGAATTACGGCATTTGGAAGAGTGGAGTCCATGGTGTAGTGGTTATCGCGTCTGACCGGCAATCGGAAGATCCCGGGTTCGATTCCCAGGTGGTACTTCATTTTTTCATTTGTTGTTTTCTCTTTCTCGTCTTGCGCGGAATATCTCCTATACAAGCGTCGTTCTTTACGTTATTTATACTGCGTGTTCTTTGCAGTTGAATGTATATAATGTTACGGCAAGCGGGAGGTGCCCCCTTGGGGCATTGGTTTCTGCGAGTATGTAGAGGAATTACGGCATTTGGAAGAGTGGAGTCCATGGTGTAGTGGTTATCGCGTCTGACCGGCAATCGGAAGATCCCGGGTTCGATTCCCAGGTGGTACTTCATTTTTTCATTTGTTGTTTTCTCTTTCTCGTCTTGCGCGGAATATCTCCTATACAAGCGTCGTTCTTTACGTTATTTATACTGCGTGTTCTTTGCAGTTGAATGTATATAATGTTACGGCAAGCGGGAGGTGCCCCCTTGGGGCATTGGTTTCTGCGAGTATGTAGAGGAATTACGGCATTTGGAAGAGTGGAGTCCATGGTGTAGTGGTTATCGCGTCTGACCGGCAATCGGAAGATCCCGGGTTCGATTCCCAGGTGGTACTTCATTTTTTCATTTGTTGTTTTCTCTTTCTCGTCTTGCGCGGAATATCTCCTATACAAGCGTCGTTCTTTACGTTATTTATACTGCGTGTTCTTTGCAGTTGAATGTATATATATATATATACTATACAGTCTATAAACTATAAAGATTAAAGCATTTAAATATTGATTTATTTATTACTTTCTTACTGAAGAATCTCATATACAAAAATAATGATTATTCATTGAAACGCACAAATAAATTGAAAGAAATTTGACGAAATGCCAAATGGTAAATTCATGCATTCTGCGTTCCCTAAATAATTGTTTTGAAAATTTAAGAAAAATTAATTTTCATTATTAGCATTTAAAGTTGTATATATATATATATATATATATATATATATATATATATGCGCCTTGGTGATGTAGTGGTTAGCGTCGCTGACTACGAATCCATCGGCCCCGGGTTCGAGACCCGGTGATGGCAGCCGGCGCGCAGCAAAACCCAGCTGTTCATCTTTCACACAATAAAGAAAGTGGTTGGTAGATAAATAGGTACCCTGGGCGGCCTAGTGGTTAAGACGCTAGGCTGCTGGTGGAGCGTGGTTCGGATTCCACGTTAAACTGTAGGTCTAAGGTGGAGTGAAAAGCTTGACCTTCGTCAGAAAGAACAATTCGGGCGGAAGCTAACCAAAGGTTTATATATATATATATATATATATATATATATACAGAGAGAGAGAGAGAGAGGGGTTGGGCCCTCGAGAGAACTGAGGGGCCCTGGGACAATGATATAGTCACGGGCTCCTCGGATTTCGTCGGTCAGCAACTCCCCATAAAAACTGGTAATTAGTGTGTTAAGTAATAATATATACGTACTATTAGTTTTTACTACGACAACTGTCTAAGTAAGATTCTAACTTCATACACCTTACAAAATTCTATGAAGTAAAAATACACTGAGGATGTAATTAAAAAACAAAAATAAACTTGAATTACTAACTAGTGTTTCAGTTGAACGTAAACAAAATTAGCGAATGAAAGATTTTCTTGCTTTACCAAGAGCAAATCGCGCAAATAGTTCATTATAAGATATGTTTCTTGCTTGTTTCACGTTCAGTTGCAAGGATGGCAACATTACTCGTAGATGGCCTTTGCTGACCCTTTGCAGATCTCAGATACATATTATTTGAAACGTGAAACCAAAAAATTTCAAACTTGGCATTTAGTAGGGATCCCAGGAATTTCACTCTCCCCCGTTCCCAGCTTCTCATAGGGCTTGTTCGTCGTGGACACGTCACAACACCACTTCCTATTAGATCAGCGACGTTAAGCGACAATGAATCTTCATTAGCTGCGTCCAGATGATGTAGCAATCCTTATAGATGGTTCCGATCTCACTTAAAGCTTTAAGTTCCCTCCATCACATGACCTTTGTTGCTACGAAAGTAGTTAAACCGCCCGAAACACTATTGTATTGATAGGTGTCTTGAAACACCTTTCTGTAGGTGAACCCCTGCATGCACGTATCTCGGTACATGACCCGTAACCCAATGGCAAGATCTCATTAGCAGGGAGGCTTTGACCACGGAGTGATCTCCCCCTTCCCGAGGGGTACGTGTTTGAAAAAACAAAACAAAAAATATGAGATATCTTTATTGCTATGAAATATCGCACTAATATTCTGTTAGTTTTACGACTTCAACATCTGTTTTTTTTTGTTTTTTTTTGTAGCAAAACAAACACACGAGCGTTAAACACTAAATATCTTTATTTCCAACAAAAATGCAATTTAATTTCTAAAAACCTCAAACTTAAAATTAGACTATATCCAAGTCATTGGCTATTGGCATAGGTATTCAATATATAACTACGCACATACCAACCTTAATATATATATATATATATATATATATATATATATATATATATATATATAGTGTTTGTTACCTCCTCGCTTGATTTAAAATTACAACGCATATTTCATATTTAGACAAACCTAAAATAAATATGCAGTGATTGAATTGAAAAATTATAAATTCCTCCTCCTGTAAATATCTCGAAAGAACTTGAAAGATAATTTGATTTTAAACAACGCGTCTTCCATATGTCATTATCTAAATATATTTACACAGCTAAGAACGGTATCAGTAATATCAAAATAACTAAATCTCTCCCATTCTACAAATATACTTTCTTCTACAGTCCAGTGCTTCTCAACCTTTAAGCACCAATGATTCGCGACACAAATGATATCTCCCTAATGCTCGTGAAACATCTTTCGTTAATACGAGACCACAGACCTCTATGGAATATAGGAACGTGTCTGTGGACAAGACAAAACAATACAGCCTCACCCCCCAACTCTCAGCCACTAACCATGTTCTCTTCGTTCACTCATAGTGGAGGACATCTCCGGAATATTTTAATAGGTCCTCGTATGTACTACATTTTGTATTTGGAAACTTGTTGACTGAAATTTTTAGCAAAATATATGTTGGAAATTATACCAAAAAATATATAAAAAATATAATTAAAAATATGAAAGGTTTCGTACAAAAATATAAATTTCTGTATTGCGGAGTAGCCGTGCATATGTTATAGTTAGCGCGTGAAACCATGCCCTCATTTCATCTAATGCCCAAAAGTTTTCAGGTATTTCACGTACTGTAATTCCCGTTACACTTAATCATTTTGTGAAGGTTAGGTTAAGTTAGTTAGATTAGGTTAGTAATGACTAAGGATCACACAGGTATTATACGAAATGCCTGAAATTTTCAAACATTACGTGAAATGATTGGTCTCAAGCATTGACTGTGTAATATATACACTTTACATCTTACACTTAAATGGGGATGATAGCAAAGTCACGCAACCCAAAGATAATTACATAGTTATGTTTCTGGGTTACGTGATCACTCTATGTATGTGAACACAGTATATAAGCAAGAGTAGAAAACAACAAGTGAATCTTACGTGCCTTTTACTCGTATGAAAATAACTCTTAAATGAGCTGGGATTAGATTGTTTCATTTAGGTGCATAAACTGAACATAAATTTAATTTCTCTTGTAAAGTATAAACAAGTTTTGTCGTAATGACAATGTAAGTTTTAAAATACTCTGGTACATAGTAGAGATTCGTACTTCGTCCATATTTTAAGGCAGTCTCTCTAAATCTTCACCAATCAAAGTAATTTTCAACGGAATCGCTTTTGCCATTGTGTGTTCCGGGGTTCCAACAGGTTCCATTCTTAGGATATTATACCCTTCATAGTATAAGCATTTCGCTTCCAGAAGTAAATTCTTCGCCTGATGTACTGAGATATGATCTTCCATCAAGAACTCTTTGCTGGTCAGATTAAAAGTTGCATTCGCTAATTCGATTAATGTCATTCCTATTTAAACGAGGCAGAAGTTAATTGGGGAAAAGTTAATTGTGTAAAGATATATAAATAAATTGAAGTTTAAAGCGTAATGAAACGGTATAATTTCCAAACCATTTACCAAAACTTGCCTATATCTAGTTGGTCCAAACTCCTATTATATAATTTTGTATTTTTTTTTTTTGTAAATGTATGATCTAATTGGTTTTTTCTCGATTTCCCCAAAGAGTAAAATATGAAAAAGTATGAAAATTTCGACTAGATATAGATAGGCTTTGTCATTACGGTGAAGTTTTTATTAGTAAACCTAAATATAATTATTATGAATAAAGATTACAAACTATGTGAGCAACACTTAAAAAAAAAAAAAAACGACACATTGATTTATTTGTTCAAAGGTGTGGCTTCTGTCTGTAATAATGTATAACACTTAAATGCATCGAAAACAAGTACTCTAATGAAGACTTTTTTGGGACAACACACCATTAAGCTGCATAATAAAACTTGTTTGAAAAGTGTATACGCGGCATAATCTAGCCTCGTTATCAAAAAGTAATGCATTCTATACAGTATATGACTACTTATAAAAACCAAATCAGAGAAAGCTTTATGCATCTAAAACTAACTAATAAAACTATATATTAAGCATATTAGTTAATTGTATAGGTGCATTAATGAAGGCTTATGGCTGCAGCGTTATTAAATAATGACAACTAATAAAATAGCTATAACTATTCTGAAAAAAGGTGATTAGTAGATCATGTCCTAAACGGTAGACACAGTTCCGGATTTCTTTTTTAATTACACACACACACACACACACACACACACACACACACGATCAGTGCCTCGAATCCATGGTGAAGAGCGTTTTATTCTGAACGAAGAAGCACTAAATCATTCTTTACATACTGTATGCATACTCTTGCGGCATCATTAACATTGTTGAGACGTCAGAGAGATTAATCCTCAACCTCTCTTTCAATCATTATTTTGCATACCTTTAAATTTTCTTATTATAAAGTGTATTTTAAAAGTCATACATTATAGATATTTGTAGATATAGTAGACAGATATTACAGATATATAAATTATTAGGAATTATTGCTCATCTAATCATTAGTTATTTACTATCACTGAAAAAGGGAAAAGGGAGGTTTTTCTGTAGACACTCTAAAACACGTTTATCTCCAATATCCAAAACTCAATTTTTTTTATAATCAAGAACATCTTTAGTTTATAGTGTAATTCATGCAAATAACGATTAATTCCAACATGTCGCCATTCCCGTTCCCATTCGGGGTTCGAAAGTGGGAATATTTAAAGTGGGAATTCTATATTTGGGAAAATTTTCTTACTTTGGGGATGGGAAAAGGGAGGCTGTGACGCAATTGGAGGGCATTTTCTATGAATAATGTAGTTCAATACGTGAAATCTTATAGAGTAAAACTGGGAATAGATCTGTTTGAGAATTGCCTCCTTTGAGATCCCAATTTTGGGATTTTTCATTCTTGGGCGAAGGCTGGAATGGAAATAGCAAAACTTGGGAAGAAACCCAAACTAACAACACCTATATATGAAGTATGTATACATCCGGATGCTGTTCTTAAATAGTTTTTTCAGTATTACGGTTTATATTTATGAAGTAGTTTCAGTACGTCACAGTGCACCAAAGGTAAATCCTGCAATAGCTCGCTTTGGTGTAGCGGACCAAAATCGAACTGCATAAAGTCGAACGCAAAATTTCCAAACACGCACATAAGGTCAAACAATCCGATTTTATGCGGGTCTATTTAATTTATATTAAGTTGGTTTAAATTAGGTTAGGTTAGGTTATGCTCGGTTAGATTATACCCAGTTAGGTTATGCCCGGTTAGCTTAGGTTAGTTGTTTTCACTTAAAATTGAAAATGTACAGATATAGGTCAGTCAATTTCAGTTGAAATATTAAATAAACTTTCTTATGTATTAACGATTGGGAAGATTGCCATTGAGGCGGGGCCACCAGCTTGACCTCCGTGTGAAGAGAGACCAACGCACGAAACAACATAAGGTTCATAAGGTAAGGTATTATAGTCTGAAATAATGTCAACATGCATAAGGCCGAATGTCAACTTTAAGAAATTCGATTCTGTGCATGCAATTCGCTGGCTCTGGACATTGGGCTCATTGACCATTTGTTAAGGGTAGTAGCGGAACAATGTCGACACACGTAAGGTCGACACCAAAATTTCTGAACTTTCATAATGTCGAAAATTTTGACCTTATGCATGTCAGTTAAATTCATGTTAAGTTAAATTAGTGCAAGTTAGGTTCAATTTGGTTAGGTTAAGTTACATTATGCCCGGTTTGATCACGCTAGGTTAGGTTAGGTCTGTTTAGGTTAGGTTAGTAATTTTCTTTTAAAATTCTGAAAAGTATAGGCTAGTATTTGCATAAGGTCGATCTAGACTAGGACCAACTTACTTAAGGTCGAATATCGACATTATGAAATTCGATAATTGTTAAGATATAAAAACTGAAAAAAAAACAATTGATCCGGCTTCTCACGGTCACTATCTTCGGATTTCGGGTCCTGTTCAAATTGTGCATAAAATAAAAGACACTATGACATGATAAAAATCTTTAGCATTGTTGAAAGTGTAAAAGTGACTGAAAATAGAAAAGAATTAAAAATATTCTGGAATGGTACATAAAATTAGTATCTATAAAAGAAATTAAGTAACATCCATCCAAGAAGCTCATTTCTCCAAGACGTAGGGGCGAGTGTGCCCGAGAGTCACCTGAGCCAGAGCAAAAAGAGAGTAAGCGTATAATTCAACGCCACCCACTGTCAGAGGCCGGCAGCAAGCTAGCGCCACAACTGAGCTACAGAGAACTATAGAATCTAAATTTCTATAATATATGGTATATATGAACAGGTTTTTTCTAAAATTATAAAAGAAAATTTTCTTTTTAGGGATAACTTAATTAAATAACAGTGTTGAATGTATTCAAATTGAGAATTTTCAATTCTAAAACAAATTTTATCTCACTTCCGTATTACAGTTACCATAAGAACAGTAAAATTAACAATAACTATAATAAATGATAATTTAATTTCCATATACAAACATATAAATGTATATGTACGTAGTATACACAAGACTTTAGTAATCTTGTGTAAATTCTTTGAAGTCTTTTATTACACCAAATTATTACTGTACAGTTTATTCAAAGAAAATGGGGAAGTTTTAAGGGAAGTATATATATATATATATATATATATATATATATATAAAGGCGGATATTTACGTATAGGCAGAGTAGGCACTTGCCTAGGGCGGCAGATTTTGAGGGACGGCAAATTAAATGGGTTCACAAATAAGTTTTAAAATAAAAAAAGAACAGTAGCGTCTAACAGCAAACTAGCTACATCAAATGGCACAACTACAGTACATGTATAAGCAAGCCACTGTTGTGGTAACAATTTCCCTGCTTAGGGGCGGCAAAATGCTAAGTTCGCTTCTGTAAACATTGGACTTGGGGAGGGCGGAGATATGGGGGAACTGGGAAAGTAACTTCTGCCAATAGTTTGGTTACTCACGTCACCATTCACAGTGGTACTAAATGACGTATATAATACTGCAGATATTTTTAACGTTCCGCATTTGCACACGCGTGTTCACGTCATTTTTAGCAAAAGTTAATGGCTGCTATCCTCTACATGAAAGCTAAGGATATGCTGTACTTCCTACAACAGCCGCATTCATCCGATAAATAAATTTGATTTTAATTTCAACAACTTCGAGATCTCAAATACTTTAACGTTGAATTTCTTGTTAATTAACATTTAATTTAAAGGTAATTTATTAACCAAACGAACGCAGTTTAAAGTGGCAACGAACACGATTTGTTTTTTATAATCATTTACAAAATATTTACATTATTATTAATTTTTTAAATGAGTAAATAAGAATACCTTTAGAATCCCACTATGAAAAATCAGTGGGTTAGATTTTATTTAAAAGTTTTTGCTGTCAGTATATATATATATATATATATATATATACATTATAACTGCAAACACGCAGTATAATTAACGTAAAGAACGACGCTTTGTATAGGAGAATTATCCGCGCAAGATGAGAGCGAAAAAACGAAACAAATGAAAAAATGAGGTACCCACGCGGGAATCGAACCCGGGATCTTCGATTGCCGGTCAGATATGATAACCACTACACCACAGGCCTCACCAAAACAAATGTCGTAATTCCTCTACATACGCGCAGAAACCAATGCCCCAAAGGGGCACCTCCCGCATGCCGTAACATATATACATTATAACTGCAAACACGCAGTTTCGTTCTTTCGCTCTCATCTTGCGCGGATAATTCTCCCATACAAAGCGTCGTTCTTTACGTTAATTATACTGCGTGTTTGCAGTTATAATGTATATATGTTACGGCATGCGGGAGGTGCCCCTTTGGGGCATTGGTTTCTGCGCGTATGTAGAGGAATTACGACATTTGTTTGGGAGGCCTGTGGTGTAGTGGTTATCATATCTGACCGGCAATCGGAAGATCCCGGGTTCGATTCCCGGGTGGGTACCTCATTTTTTCATTTGTTTCGTTCTTTCGCTCTCATCTTGCGCGGATAATTCTCCTATACAAAGCGTCGTTCTTTACGTTAATTATACTGCGTGTTTGCAGTTATAATGTATATATGTTACGGCATGCGGGAGGTGCCCCTTTGGGGCATTGGTTTCTGCGCGGATGTAGAGGAATTACGACATTTGTTTGGGTGAGGCCTGTGGTGTAGTGGTTATCATATCTGACCGGCAATCGGAAGATCCCGGGTTCGATTCTCGGGTGGGTACCTCATTTTTTTCATTTGTTTCGTTCTTTCGCTCTCATCTTGCGCGGATAATTCTCCTATACAAAGCGTCGTTCTTTACGTTATATATATATATATATATATATATATATATATATATATATATATATATACAGGGTGGTGTATCGGGGCCAAAAAAAGTAACGCGATACAGTGGCAAAAATGTATCTCGTTATGATACTAGATATATGAATAATATATGTATCGCGATAAGATACGATACGATATATATATATATTATATATATATATATATATATAATATATATACAAACTCAGAATGGTCCCCTGAGAAACTTATATGTTAAACACACCGTGCATGGAACAAGGAACTCTTCTGGGAAATTACATCCACTATAGTTCGAATAAATAATGATAAATGACAAATACTATAGTTTTTCTTTTTCATGATGGAAAGCCCAACCCACGGTGCCCACGATGGGCTTTCCATCATGAAAAAAAAAAAACTATAGTATTTGTCATTTATCATTATTTATTCGAACTATAGTGGATGTAATTTCCCAGAAGAGTTCCTTGTTCCATGCACGGTCTGTGTTTAACATATATATATATATATATATAATATATATGTAAAGAACGACGCTTGTATAGAAGAACGTTCCGCACAAGATGAGGAGGGAGAACGAACAAATGAAAAATGAGGTAACCACCCGGGAATTGAACCCGGGGTCTTCCGATTGCCGGTCAGATATGCTAACCACTACACCATGGGCCTCGATTAATCAGAAGTCGTAATTCTCCTACATACGAGCAGAAACCAATGCCCTGACGGGTTTCTGTATCGCGATACCTCGCCACCCTGTGTATATATATATGTATATGGTGAATCAGAAATCCTGCCTCAAAGGATAATATCAATTAACCTAACCGGGCATTCAATTAATCTAATCGGGCATTCAGTTGACCTAAACGAGCATTCAATTAACTTAACCGGACATTCAATTAACCTAACCAGTTGGTTAATTTTAATGTTAAAAAAAATATATAAAGCCATATATAGGGTGATTCATAAGTCTGTTACCACTGTAATGGTGAATAAAAAATAACTAGAAACCACAGTAACCTGTGATGTTTTTTATTTGAGGTTTTTTTACACAATTACACATTGGAAATTAACAGTGGAAATTCTTTCTTTTAAATCATTGACATTACGACGTTTTGTTGCATATACCCTATCCTTGACCATACCCATATTTCACAAATCAACAATCTGAAACACGGAAATATTTCACCATTACAGTGGTAACAGACTTATGAATCACCCGATATATATATATATATATATATGTGGCCTATATATATTTTTTAACATTAAAATTAACCAACTAGTTAGGTTAATTGAATGGCCGGTTAGGTTGAGTGCCCGGTTAGGTCAACTGTACGCCCTTGACGATTGGTTAGGTTAAGTCGTGATATTTTCGTTAGTTTAACGTCGTTAAATATCACGACTTAACTTAACCAATCGTCAAGGGCGTACAGTTGACCTAACCGGGCATTCAATAATTTTTCTCGGTGGTCGACACCACATAGCCTATGTTCTTCCCCGGCCTCAGTGACCCCTTTTTTCCAAGTGTCATCTAACTCTGGCCAGTGGTTTGGTCGGCCATAAGTAACAAACTTCGTAGTTCAACAGTCATAAATATTAGTAAGATTTACATTTTTTAATATATACAGTACAGTATGTATATTTTGTATTTCCTTATAAACATTACATTACCTATCCAACATATAATGTAAAACATCAATAAAGAAAATTGTTGCAATTCATTCAGATTCGAAGGGTTTCTCTTGCAAACAACTTTTTACAAATCAAACCATAAATTCTCGAGTAAATTGAGATCTGAGCTTTGACTGGGTCACTCAAGAAGCTTGAAATTCCTTTGTTCAAGCTATTTCATGGTGCTCTTAATTTTATGTTTGGGATCATTATCTTGTTCCAGTACAACTGCGACCCATTCGCAACTCCCGAATTGATTCTCTCTTTAAAATTTCCTGATATTTCTTCGAATTCAAGATTTTATTGATGACAGCAAACTTTCCTGAACCAGAAACAATGAAACATCACCAAAGAAGCAAATTACCACCACCATGTTTAACCGTAGGAATGATATTTTTTTATTCGAATGCAGTATTTGATTTTCACCAAACATACCGTTGCTCGTTGTTCCCGAATAATTCAATTTTGGTCTCGTCTGTCCAGAGAACTTTCTTCCAGAATGCAAAACCATCATTTTGATGATCTTTAGCGTACTTTAAACGAGCTTCTCTGTGCACTTTTCGTAGCAGAGGTTTTCTTCGCGCAACTCTTTGATGTAAACTATTCTTTCTCAATGTACGACGTACAGTAGAGGGATGACATCGATCTTAGACAGTCTTAATGTTCGGCAAATATCACTTGCCGTCACATGTGGATTCACAGTAGCCATTCTTTCAATCCATCTAGCTGTACGTTGATGAAATCTTGCAAGGTTGTCCACGCCTAGGTAAAACTTTGATTGTTGCAAAGTCTTTTCATTTCTTTATAACTGCAGTAACCGCCGTAAATGGAATTTGAAGTTCTTCTCCTATCTTTCTATAACTCTTTTGAGACTCGTGTGCAGCAGTAACAGAGCTCTAAAGATTACAGTCATGAAGATTTATAGAGAAAATTCTAGAATTCAGAAATGCCAACAATCTCTAATCAATAAACGGCCAACTACTGATGAAAAATTAAAATTCTTTAAGCCTATGGTGGACACTTATGTTGGTACATTTATGTTGTAAATAAATGTACGAAAACTTTTGCATTTTAATGTTTTCTTCCTCAAATTCTTTGATGTTTTACATTATACCAGCTAAAGTGGCATTTAGCTAGACCTGCGGTGCTGGGAATCAATTATTCGGCCAATAAAAGTATAGAAAAGAGCGCAGCCAAGAAAATCTTAAGTTTCACAAATATTGATACAATGGGTTCGGATGTGAAGCTTAAGATTTTCATTGCTGCGTTCTTTTCTATAGTTTTATTGACCGAATAAAAACTATAGAAAAGAACGCAGCAATGAAAATCTTAACGCGCTAGAGTAAAAAGTTGAAACAATACAAAGCGCATTTATTTCTATGTTCAGAATCGCTTGACAGTAAATACTGTACAGGGTGTCTACAGACAGACAAGACTGCCTTTTTATAGTATAGATTTGGGGGTTAAACTAAGTTTTTTTTATTTGTTTAAATTTTCTGAACGAACGGTAAACTTTTCATAACTATTCTATGCATGGTACAAAAGATAAGGACGAATATAACGGAAATATTTCTTTGTACGAATACTTGTGAGCGCCACTGTAAATATATATTATCCTATGAGGCAGGACTTCTGACTCACCCTATATAATTATATATATACAATATACTTCTCTAATCAGTTTAAGTTTGGAGATTAGAAACAGTAAGGAAAAGAGCTTTCAACTCGTTTGAAAATTATATTTTAAATGACATACCTAAAATTAGTTTCGGTACGTAAACAAAGGTTTTGATAATTTAATCGTTACGGATTCAATTTTGAAATCCTTGAGCACCTTTCGCAGGTTTTGCCCTTATGATAATCGAAAAATGTTCCATTTAATAAGGTAATAGACTGTTTTATGAGAGAAAAAGTGTCTTAATTTCTTGAATAGTTTGTGACTGTCTTAAATCTAGTAACATATTCACATAAATAAATGTGACCCAGAATTTATTATAGGGAAAAATTTATTCGAAGCTGCGCCACCTTTAGACGTTCATGCTTTATTTTTACTTTCAAACACTTCTAAATTTGGAGAGTCAAAAATTTATCGTTGGTGTGTGTGGCAATACTGATGTTGGGGTATAAATATTGTAACTGTGATAAGTGTAAAGAACTTATAGCAGTGATGCACAAACCCTGGCCCGCGGGCCAAATGTGTCCCCCACGGGTCTTTTCAGTGGCCCCACGGGTCTTTTCAATTCAATGAAAAAGTTAGAATATAAAAGTGACCCAATTTATGACTTAGATGGAAAGTAAGTAGGCTAATACATAGGCTGACCATACGTACCGTTTTGAACGGGACAGTACCGTTTTGTATGGGTTTTTGTATGGGTTCTGTCACTGAAGAATAATTGTAAGCTCAATATGTTTATGTACTTACTTTTTCATGAATACAGAATATTACATAACCCCCGTCCCTTTTTTGCCATCCCAATGTCCCGTTTTTGTCTCAAGGAAATATGGTCAGCCTACTAATACATTTAGTTATTTTCTTCGCTTGGCCCTCACATCAAAAAAGTTTGTGCACCACTGACTTATAGTCTTGTATATTATCATTTATTATTATATCTAGTTTTAAAAGTAGCTCTTTTTTACAATTATTTCATTTTTAATTTGACATCGGCAATTTTTCTAGTGGGGGGGTGGGCAAGCTAGATTTTTGAGAGGTAATTGCCCTCTCGTGTCTTCCTTGGCTACACCACTGAATTAATTAATTATCTACTCTAGATAACGGTCGAGGCGGTAGAACAACCAGATACCTTTCTTCATTTATTTAAGAGTAAAATATGAACGCGGAGAATTTTGACTACAGCGAGATTTCTGGTAATCATCTCAACGTCAGTGCAGCTCACGCAATAATCCTGAAGATTAGCTATCATACATTTGGCAACCCCCATTGCCAGAGAAAGCTGATTAATTGTTCATTCTATGAAACTCCAAATGAATGAGTCACATTCTCGATAATAATATAAAAATGGCGAAGATGAGGACCTAAATATGAAAAATAGGAATAATCACTCTAACAAATTATTTCTATCGCATTCGTCTATCTTCTATATGTAAATTATTAAATTTTTGGATCACCTGAAGATCAGGGCCCCCAGCTTTCGTTAGTTAGCCTTATAAGGCTAACTAACGAAAATATCACGACTTAACCTAACCACTCGTTAGGTCAACTGTACGCCCTCGACGATTGGTTAGGTTAAGTCGTGATATTTTCGTTAGTTAGCCTTAACTAAAGAAAGCTGAGGGCCCTGATCTTCAGGTGATCCAAATTTTTTAAATAAAAACAAATCTTATTCATAAATTTCGTTTATGTCTTTAAGATTCCTTATGGGTCTCGTCTTTGTTTAGACATAAGAATCTTAAACAGTAGGAAAATGTCTCACTAGTATTTTATTTATATCCATAGATTTGCTTCGTAAACAGGGGCATTTTCTTCGTATAGAGAAATGTTCTAAATTCTTTCATACTCTCTCATCTAAACTAAAAGAAAAATGTATACAAGTTTGGTTTATAAATACGTTTTCAATTATAAACGGAGGAAAATCCTTGGTTGAAACAATTAAATATATGATGGACTATTTGCGTACTATACGAAATGGCTGGTCCAATCTATTTTTTCCATAGTTGCTATGTAAGTTTTTATTATAAGAACAATAAGCATGGTACCTATAGTACGGTATCTACAGTATATATGGTACTTATATAGTATAGTTCAACTGACTATTTTGTATAGATAGTATAGTTCAACTGACTATTTGATATAGTATGTAAATATTTAATTGATTCAACTATAGACTTTTCTCTGTATGGGAAATAAGGGAGGTTGTCTTGTTTCATCCCTTTTGGTGGTAGGTGGCGGTGGATTTAGAACACGGCCTCGAAAACACCAAAGCTATATCTACTTTCAAGAAAAACAAGAATTCTTAACATCGCAGGGCGGGTTTTTCTCACCAAAATTATTTTAAAAACCGTAAAGGTTTTATTTCCTCCTATTTAGCTTCACCCATCTTCATAGTATCTGAAATCTGAAGCATCGAGGCATGATTGTTAAGCATCGAATACGTAAATAAAAAAAAAATAAAACATATATAGGCATTTTTGTGAGATTAACTGAAAAAATAGTTGTAAAGTGTTATCAAGAACCCTTAAACGACTTTTTAGAAAAGTTATTTGCGTTATGGACTGTAAAATAAAATGTAAAATGCGGACAGTATATCTCATTCGTACATCAGAATGAGAATTTAGTTACGATAAGTTACGATAAGTCAAAACAATGGAACAGTTTCTTACCTCTCCTTCGTGTCAATCCAGGTTCGAGGATGTCAAAGAGTTCGAGAATTTTTTCCCAAATGTATTTCTTCAGTTTCATTGCAGCGAAACTCTGGTCGTAATTCATTTTATAAAGAGCCGCTTGGCTAGCTTTTAACCACAAATAATGTTTAATGTGAAAATGCTGTTCAACCATAGCAAGTGCGTGAGAGATCTTGTATGGTGTACCACTTCCAAATAAATCATTCATTTCTAATCTGAACAACCAGTCTTCGATTTCTTGCGTAATTTCTTCAATAGAACTTTCTGTACGGCATTTAGAACAAGTCCAAGTGATACATCCACCGTGTATGGATGGTTTCAGTATTTGTTGAGGGCAGATTGGACATCTGGAGGAAGAAAACATTGTCCCTAGTTCGGAAGTGTCAACGCATCTCTGACACGAACAGTTGAAATAATGATTATTTAACAAGCAAGCCTGTCTCTCCCATAAAGGAACATCAGTACCAGTGTAGCTTATACAAAGCATTTCTTCCTTTTTGATAATGACAGCTGTTCTTGCTTTCATAACGCCATCTAAAGTACAAGCCAAATGAACATTCGGCAAACAGGAGTGATTTAAAAGGCGAATATTAGGGTAAAGAGCTCTTAGTTGGCCACCTTTTCGTCCTCTAATTTCAAGGGCATTTGTAAGAATAACCCCTCTAACATGATGAACCGTGTCTGCATCAACGTCAACTTTACAAATTTCCGTAAGATATCGAACAGCAGCAATTTGATACGGTTCTTGTTGTTCTTTTAACTTACGACCGTGGCTTGCCATCGATAATATTAGGTTCCACATTTTAGGATTGGAATTTTTTAAAAGAAGACACCTCAATAGCAGTATCAAATCGTAGCGAGGAGTTTCCCCGTGAGACTGAGGAACGCCACACAATCTTTTATCTTCCGCTAAAATGTCACATTCCTCATTGTCGTGAATGTCTGAACTTGCACAGTCGAGGGAACACATTGGCCACGAACAGTTTGGGCATTTATAGAAGTTTTTCTCGTATATTGGAGCATGACAACCAAGGCACACCAAGTCAGAGGTACACAATGGCCCAACAACAAGGGGATCATCTTCAAGTAGGAGGAATCCAGGTTTCATGCTGCGAGAAGCGACTATGTATCTGTTAAAAGTAGAACGTGTTTATGAATAAGACTACGAACGAGTCTTCATTTAAGTTTATAAATTTATTTTTAAATAAATAGAAGTGCAAACAGGTAACATCCGGAACCCCCTTTTTCCCCAAACGGAGGGGGTTAGGGTAAATTCTGAGAATTACCTAAGCCCGGATAATCAAAGAATAGGTGACCGATCCAACTCTAATGGCGGCGGGGACAGTGGGAATCGAACCCGGGCCTTCGCAGCTTGAGTCTAATCCCCAACCAACTAACCAAATTCAAATTACAATATTGACCAGGAAAAATCTTTCATTCGGGCACTCTTTCAACGATATTTGAGTCGGTGATCGATACTTACTGTCCACCTTCGGGAGAACTCTTCACCTTATATGACTTGCATTCTCTAAAATGATCTTCCCAGTGCAATCTCTGATGTTCTCTAGTGCAATACCAAACTTCAGAACAGCTCCCACAACGCAGCTGGGCCTCTTCTCCACACCACCCACATTCCTGGTTCTCCTTTATTTCACCATTTACATTCATTTTGTTTGAAGAAGGTATCCTGTCAAAAGAAGTCACTACAGTTCTGTAACGAAAGAAGAAAAATTTGCATTCTCAAACCAAATTATATGTTCAAATAATAAATAATCAGTGAAGAGAGCCAGAAACTGGCACAGCGCCCAGGCCAGACGAATGCGGCCCATTTCGCTAACTCCTACATAGATTAAATTGTTACCAGCATCGTCGGAAATCGAACCCCCGAACTCAGTGCCTTCACTTCACTTACAGGGAAACGGTGTTATCTACTAATCTACGAGCGATGGCATATTCAGGTAATAGTTGGAATTAAGAGTTGTAGATGGGGGTTTTATTTACTTAAAGACATTGATATCAAGAAGTTGACTTAGTCCCTTTATATATATATATATATATATATATATATATATATATATATATATATATATATATATATATATATATATATATATATAGACCCAGATAGCAAAGATCTATTGGGTTGACGTTGGTACCTGGAATATTTCGAATAACAACGTCGTCGTCGATATTTGGATATATGCAGAAAATTGCCAAGAGTAAATAGACACAACGATCATTGTCCTCAAGAACAAATGACAAAGCTTATCGATGGAAAGCCAGAACGCGTCAACTTTACACTAATTTGAAGAGGAAAACAACAATATTGTAAATATATTGATTCATTAAATTTGTTATTATTTATTGACTTTTATAACTAAATAAGAAACTATGGAAAAACCCAAGGTGTCTATTTACTCGTGTCAACCCTCTGTATACAGGCAGAGAAATTATTATGAATTTGACCGCTCAGCATTGGATTATGATAACAAAAAGCAATATTGCTTTCAGCGATAATGAACCACGTAAGAAAGTCTCGTTAGTACGCTGACCCTCTCTGTATTTGTACATGATGGCTGTAGAAGAACGTGTGATGGTAGTAACACTACGTATCCAAGGGAAGAAGCGCAAAGAAATTCGAGAAAAATTCGAAAGATTTCACAAACCTGGACCTACAGACGAAGCAATTCGCGAGCTGGTCAATAAAATTAAAAGAACAGGATATGTTCAGAATGAGGCAAGATCTGGACGCCCAGGTACCTCTCAAGGAAATGTCGAATTGGTAAGAGATGCCTTTGAAACAAATCCTGGAATGTCAACTCGAACAGCATCACGTAGACTGAGCATACCAAAAAGCGATTCTTCTAAGGATTTTAAAATCAACATTATAAAAGAAAGGTTACCATAGGGGTCATTCAAAAACCACGTGGTCCTTTTTCGGGTGGTTTTCAAACCCGTTTCCCCCCCATTGTGGTCATTTGTAGCCAATGACAAACCCTCTTCCAAAACCACGTGGTCTTCTGATGTCACCCCTACCCCTTTTTAATCTTATGTAAAATGCAAGGTGCCATATTAGATTTCTTATATTCTTGAGAGGTAATGAGGTACATGAACAATTAAAAGTTATATCTTCTGAATAAACTGTATTAATTGTTTGTTACTTTTAACTGAAAATAATATCTTGACTAAAAAATGTAATTTTGAATGTTCAAAAAATTATTTAGTGGAGCATAGAATTGATTGAAAAATTTCATACCGAAAACTTATTAAACCACATTCTCTTCAGCGATGAGGCGACATTCTACACATTGGAAAGGCTAATCGACATAACTGCCGCATTTAGGCTAGTGAAAAACCAACCGAGTTCTACGAATGGGAGAGAGATTCTCCTAAAGTTAATGTCTAGTTGGTTATGACAAGAGCGAAGATTTACGGACCTTTTTTCTTTGCGGAAGCTACCGTAACAGGGTCAGTTTATTTTGACATGCTTCAGCAGTTTCTTGAACCCCAGCTTCATTCAAATGGCATTCTCGACACTGTTGTCTTTCAACAAGATGGAGCTCAATGTCACTATGCAAATATCGTTCGGTCGTACCTTGATGAGCTCTTACCAAACCATTCGATTGGACGTGGTGGAAACAGGTCCTGGGCAGCACGATCTCTGGATTTAATACCATTAGACTTCCTTGCGTGGAGCTTTATAAAGTCTGAGGTTTACAAAACAAGAGTTACAGACCTGCAGGATCTGCGAACACGTATTGTCGCGGCAGTCGCTAAAATAGCCCCAGAAATGCTTGAGAATGTGTTCCGTAATGCAGTGGTCAGATTTGAGATTTGCAGAGACAGTGATAGTGCTCACGTCGAATCTTAGACCTGAGCTTGATAAATAAATATACATCAAATTGTGTTACTACATTTTTATCCTAAAATACTATTATTTCAGAAAATAGATAGGGACTTTTGGACGACCCTGTATACGAAAGGAACTCGACTCCACATAAAAATGTTTTCATTTTTGTAAACTATAACGTCACACTTTTGTACCTTAACAACCAATTATATCAAGGTGTGTGCTAATACTGTATATGTAAGTAAATTACGGAAGGCAAAACATGTATAAATTAGGGTGGTTTCAGAAAAAATTAGCGACAAAATTAGCGTTAGCGGCGCTAACTGTTGAAATGATTAGCGTTAGCGGCACTAAATTTTATGGTAGTTAGCGTTAGCGTCAGCGCGCTAACTTTAGGAGTTAGCGGGCACAGCACTGGAAGAGAAGACACTAGAAATTGTGGAAAGACATGTCCCAAAAACAACAACGAGGAAAGAGAAGCAGGTTCGAGAAACAAAACAGGTCAATGTCCCGTAAGAGAAAAAGAGTGACTGTAAAATTAAGAAATTGCAAAGAAAACAACATCAGAAAAATATTAAATGATAAACTGGAGAGTATAGATTGCATCATACTTGGTCTAATTGAGAACCATACAGAGAAAGAAGATGGCGCAGTAGAAGCGAGAAAAGTTAACTCAAAATACTTCTATAATTCTGCAAAAAAGGAAGACGAAAACTTACGCGACTGTCGGACCTTTGAAGAACGAAAACAATGTTTTAACCGATGATCTGAAAGAAGTAGCTGAAATATTAAGAACTCAGTATGAATCATCTTTAAGTATACCAAAAATTGATAAACTAACGTGCGACGGAAACGCGTTCTTTGAAGAAGAATTACAAGGGGAAAGTATAACGGACTTTGACTTCACAGCAGATGATATCACACAAGCTATAGGGAAACTAAAAATATACTCGGCAGCATGCCCAGACAAATGGAATGCCACACTAATCAAAAACTGCAAGAATGAAATCGCTAAGTCCCTATATTGGATATGGAGACGATCATTAGACACGGGAGAAATACCGAGCATCCTGAAGAGAGCGAACATAGTTCCAATACATAAAGGAGGAGATCGATCCGAGACTAAAAATTATAGGCCAGTGTCGCTTACATCTCATCTCACCAAAATATTTGAAAGAATAGTTGAAGAAAAAATTTATGACTTTTTGGAAACTCCGAAAAAATTAAATGACACCAACATGGATTCCGGTCAGGAAATCATGCTTATCACAACTAATGAAACACTATAACACCATTAGTGATGCACTCGAAAGCAATGAAAACTATGATGTGATATATACAGATTTTGCCAAGGCGTTCAATAAGTGTGACCATGGAATCATACCACATAAACTGAAATATATGGAAATAACAAGAAAAGTAGGAAAATAGGTACATAATTTCCTTAGTAAGCGGGAGCAAATCGTTACAGTTCAACGAATATCCTCATCAGAGTCAGAGATCCTTAGTTCAGTATCACAAGGAACAGTATTAGATCCATTACTCTTCATAATCATGCTAACTGATATAGATGAGGAAGTTAACAGTGACAGCACAGTAACATCCTTTGCCGATGACACAAAATTAGTAGAAAAATAAGAAACCCAGGGGATATAGGATCTCTACAAACAGACACGAACAGAATCTACAATTGGTCTGAAGGCAATACTGTAATATGAAATTTAATTTAATAGGGAAATTTCAACTACACCTCAAATAGACAGGAAATTCAGAGAGATTCTAAAGCAAAGGATTTAGGAGTTGTAATGACTGATTACACGAAATTTGAAACACAAAATTAGATAGCAGTAAATAAAGCAAAAAGAATAACTGAACAGATACTGAGAACCTTTAAAAGAAGGGATTATAATATACTGATTCCTCTGTTGAAAACACTGATCATATTGCTCGGTCTTAACATTCCATATAAAACAGAAGACATTAGCTAACTAGAAGGGATTCAGAGAAGCTTCACAGCCAAGATCAATGGAAGGAAGAATGTGTCGTGTTCCCAAATTAAAGGCTAGACAGGGAAATTTCTCAACCCTGAAAGAAAATAGTTTTATTGTGAGAGGATCAAGACTGTTCAACCAGCTGCTTAAGGAACTAAGGAACATGAGTGGTGTCGCAGTGGATATCTTCAAAAGAAGACTAGACGCCTGGCTCAGAACAATTCCAGATGAGCCGGGAGTACCTGGCTATGTGAAGTGGAAAGCGCAAGAAACCAACTCTTTACTTCACTAGACCAACTCAAGAAGAGGGGCAACAGGGACGCCTGGCTCAGAACAATTCCAGATGAGCCGGGAGTACCTGGCTATGTGAAGTGGAAAGCGCAAGAAACCAACTCTTTACTTCACTAGACCAACTCAAGAAGAGGGGCAACAGGCCTGACTTTCGTAAAATGAGGAATCATCGCACGGAACATATGAAAGGTTGAAAGTAGGGTTTCTCATTTTTAGGAGTTTTCACTATCCCGGTTTTTTTAGCACAAAATCGGCCATCGTCCCGGGATCCCGGGATTTCCCGGTTTATAAAAAATAATGATAATAAAGTCTTAAAGTGTTTAAACATTAGATAAATCTAGATTAGTTCGTTAATATTAAATATAAATATATAAATATTTTAACACATTAATGATAAATATAATAAAGGATAGAGCCGAGATCGAGTTTCAAACACTGTAGAAACATAAATACGATATATAGCCTTGGCGGCTATGCCTACAATGCTAATTTACAGGTTTGCACTTCAACAAAAATAAATTATATTATAGTGTAATGTGTACGAACCCAACACCTTTTATATACTTCTAACCAATGTTTAGTAAAAAATTATCAACAGCAAAAGGTGTGCCACTGAATTGAAATAACCGAAATTAAAATCCACTAAAACACAAAATGTTCGATTCAGGGAAATCAAATGATTGGCTTTCAGTCCGAGTTAATCATCAAAATTATCAGTCACATTACATATGCACAACATCATACAGGGCATATTATAGGCTCTATTCGAGTTATACAGCGAAACGTGATTTGTGCTATTATGAATTTATCATTATAGCCTTTGTTTGTATTTTCTAGATACAGTTGAAAATTAACGTAAAACTATTTGAAATAACGTTTTTTATAATACTTTGTAAAGCCCGGAAATCCGGGGATTTGCTGCGTTTGTCCCGGAATTTAAGGTTATCATTTTTCGCCAGAGATCCCGGGATCCCGGTTAAGAAACCGAAGTTGAAAGGTATGTATGTATAAATTTTGTATATATATATATATATATATATATATATATATGATGAATAAAACCACGAAGGAAAGGAAACACAGAATGGTGCTCAAGCGCTTTCGTCTAATGACATCCTCAGGAACACTGAAGTACATAAAGGGTTACAGCCTATATATAGGTTACAGAAAAAAAAAAAAAAAACTATACATATATATATATATATATATACAATAAACGGAGAGATAAAAAAAAAAATTAAAAAATTATTAAACATTAAAGGATTGTGGGAGGAGCATACAAATTTGTAAGGGAAAAACTACCGATTTTTAGCACAAGATTAGCACAAGATCAAATTAATTGTTTCCAACCAATGTTATAGAAAAAAAATAATAATACAAATTTATACTGGAAATCTGCCCGGGTTTTAGCACTTTACCCTTCTTGTTTAGGTTCGATGTATATAAAAATAAATTTAAAAAAATACAAGTTATTTGAGTAGCATACAAGTTTACCAAAGATTTAGCGTTCTACCCTTCTTATCTAAATCTGTTCTGAAGGAATTCAAAACAACAGGATCGAGTTGAAAAAGACCTTTGCTTATGTTGAAGTTATTTGTGAGTTGGATAATGGCAGACTCAAGAATATTTCTATTAACAATGTTGCTAGAGTGAAATAAAACTGAAGCATTATTCCAATCAATACAGTGGGATAACTCTGACAAATGGATAAAAAGGGCACTGGACGACTGTCCTGTTCTAACGGAATATTGATGCTGTTTTATACGTGTGTGCAGATCCTTTCCCGTCTGACCTATGTAAAAGGAATCACATTGTTTACAACCAATTTTATAGATAATGCCTGAATTATTGGTAGGGCTATTTTTTACTATATTTTTCACAATATTGTTATATGAAAATACTACATTAATATCCAAAAGTTTAAGTACATTAGCAATGCCTAAAAAGCCCGGGAAAAATGGAAGTACTAAAATATTTTTTGACAAAGTATGCGTGTTATTATTCACACGATAGAAAGTTCGTTTTGCCTTGTTGAGACAAGATTCTATAAACGCAGATGGATAACACAGATCACTTCCAATACCGTTGATTTTTCCCAATTCGGCATCGATGTATTCCGGACTGGCGATCCTAAGGGCGCGGAGAAACAATGAAGAAAAAATGGCCTTCTTAGTGGGGGTGTCATGTCCCGAGTAAAAATGTACGTAGGACAAATTGTTTGTTTTTTTTCCGATAGATACTAAACTTAAAACCTGGGCTTTCCCTATGTACACGCACATCCAAGTTTTAAGTTTAGTATCTATCGGAAAAAAAAAAACAATTTGTCCTACGTACATTTTTACTCGGGACATGACACCCCCACTAAGAAGGCCATTTTTCTTCAATGTTTCTCCGCGCCCTTAGGATCGCCAGTCCGGAATACATCGATGCCGAATTGGAAAAAATCAACGGTATTGGAAGTGATCTGTGTTATCCATCTGCGTTTATGGAATCTTGTCTCAACAAGGCAAAACGAACTTTCTATCGTGTGAATAATAACACGCATACTTTGTCAAAAAATATTTTAGTACTTCCATTTTTCCCGGGCTTTTTAGGCATTGCTAATGTACTTAAACTTTTGGATATTAATGTAGTATTTTAATATAACAATATTGTGAAAAATATCATAGTAAAAAATAGCCCTACCAATAATTCAGGCATTATCTATAAAATTGGTTGTAAACAATGTGATTCCTTTTACATAGGTCAGACGGGAAAGGATTTGCACACACGTATAAAACAGCATCAATATTCCGTTAGAACAGGACAGTCGTCCAGTGCCCTTTTTATCCATTTGTCAGAGTTATCCCACTGTATTGATTGGAATAATGCTTCAGTTTTATTTCACTCTAGCAACATTGTTAATAGAAATATTCTTGAGTCTGCCATTATCCAACTCACAAATAACTTCAACATAAGCAAAGGTCTTTTTCAACTCGATCCTGTTGTTTTGAATTCCTTCAGAACAGATTTAGATAAGAAGGGTAGAACGCTAAATCTTTGGTAAACTTGTATGCTACTCAAATAACTTGTATTTTTTTAAATTTATTTTTATATACATCGAACCTAAACAAGAAGGGCAAAGTGCTAAAACCCGGGCAGATTTCCAGTATAAATTTGTATCTTGTGCTAAAAATCGGTAGTTTTTCCCTTACAAATTTGTATGCTCCTCCCACAATCCTTTAACGTTTAATAATTTTTAAATTTTTTTTTTTATCTCTCCGTTTATTGTATATATATATATATATCGTAACCCTTTATGTACTTCAGTGTTCCTGAGGATGTCATTAGACGAAAACGCTTGAGCACCATTCTGTGTTTCCTTCCTTCGTGGTTTTATTCATCAGAAATATTTTTCACGTGTTACTTTCGTGAAATAATTTTCATATATATATATATATATATACTCAGTGGTGAGCTGGAGCCGGTTCGCGCGAACCGGTTGTTAAAATTTTGAAGCATTTTAGAACCGGTTGTTAAAAATTGTTACGAAAACAAATATTGTTATAAAATTATCTTAAAACCGAATAATCTTATAAAACGGTGTACAAAATAATAATCTTGAAGCTATTTTGTAATTACTACCTAATTAGCAAAGCTGGGCACAAACCGTTAATCCGTTAATCGTTAATTAACGAAGTTAACTTTTTCGTTAACGATTTAACTTTTAAGTTAACTTTGAAAATCATTATCGGACTAATTAACTTCCGTTACATTTAACTTCCGTTAACTCAAGTCCGTTAACCCAAAAATTCATAAATAAACGTTTAAAAGTTTATATTATTTTCAGTGCTGAGCAGGTGCGCAATTAATCCGCCACTGTTAATAGTGATGAACGAATTTCCATTTCCGCAGTGCAAAATCAGGCGATATATTTGTTTCCGTCGCCACAATTTGTGTCTTACCAAATATGGTAGTTATTTATGGCATTGGTTTGAGCAAAACATGGTCGACTGTAAAATCAGGCGGAAAGATTTGCCATTTGAGTTGAATGTTTCAACTTCTTTCAAGAAATATCACGAGCATTTTAAGGCACTTTCAATAATATATGTAACAATTACAACAAATAACTACATTCGTTTCATTTGCAGTCTGTCTCTTGCGCAACATGTTTGTGCTAGTGAATATTTAAAAATAACCGTTGTCAAGTAAGTCATGTATTTATAATATGTCTGTGAGTACCTTATTAGTAGTCTCCTTGATACATTTCAAGAACCATAAAACTGATCAGGTAAGATTTCAATTCTCATGTCACTTTGATGACATAAATTAAGTCAATTGATGTCTTACAATGGGAGCGTTTTCACCTTAACCCTTTATGTCCTGGCGGTACTTCTAGGTACCACATCTTTAAAATTTCCATAATTATTTTTCTACCCGGTTGATCCTGCCGGTACTTTCAAGTCCCAATGTGAATTAGTTTCTTTATGAGATAATAGATGGCGTTGAGAAGTAAATGTGAGCGTGTGGCGCCAGAGGCTGTTTACTCTTTAGTATCTCTGCTGTGAAGACCGAAGAAATTTCAGTGCAATTACTTCTCTATGGGCAAGGACATCCTGAGGGCCAAGAGATCATCCCTGTCTGATGAAAACTTTGATATGCTAATTTTCATGAAGGGCAACATGCATCTCATGGACAAAATGGAGAACGAGAAGAAGAGGGAAAATTAAATTATATATATATATATTGTGTTTTTCATTTTTTTTATAATAAAAGTTAACGTTAACGGTTTATCGGTAACTTCCGTTACATGTTTAACGAATTAACGGATTAACGGTTAACGAAGTTAACTTTTTGGTTAACGGATTAGCGGTTAACGAAGTTAACTTTTTGGTTAACGGTGCCCACCACTGCTAATTAGTAATAACTAATATACTTAATATTCTTCATATTTTCTTCTTTTCAAATTTATTCTAAATTTATTTTTTTTATTGTTAAGTACGAGTACAACTCCCAATGACACACTGCATTGCCATTTCTTATGGAGAAAGGTACAAAAACTACATACTGTGGCACATCCTTTAAATCAGAACTTTTTATATAGAGAACCAGTTGTTAAAATTTTGGCAGCTCATCACTATATATATATATATATATATATATATATATATATATATATATTAGTGGACCGGATATCCGCATCCGCATCATTTTTAACATCCGCACTTCTGACTGCGGATGTTATGCGGATATTACCTCTAATAAATTATGCAATTTACAATTAAATTAGCTTATAAAGTAGCTTATAAGGCCCAGTCATGCACATTTCACGTAAAGTATTAATTATTAATGAACAAACAAATATATAAAGCTCAAAATATAAATAGGTGGTAACACAGAAAATTGAATGAAACTTGTTTCATTGGATTTTCTGTGGCTGAAACTCTTGAGAAAGTTATTATTTTTATCATAATGAAAACATTAATATTAATTTTAATTCTTATGCATTGCCTGCCATAATAGTAATATCACGAAATTTGAAAAATTATGTCATATATTCATAATTCTATATTATCATATATTGATAGATTAACTAAATATCCGCATCCGAATCCGCATCCGCGGATATTGAAATTAAAGATCCGTATCCGCAGATGTTGGAAAACTGACATCCGGTCCACCACTTATATATATATATATATATATATATATATATATATATATATAACTGCAATGACCACGCAGTATATTAATGTATAGAAACGATGTAAGTATAGAGGAGTGTTCTGCACACGAGGAAGAGAAATAACGAACAAATGAGGTGACCGCCCGGGAATCGAACCCAGAATCTTCCGATTGCCGGTCAGATATGCTACCACTACACCACGGGCCTCGAGGCCCGTGGTGTAGTGGTAGCATATCTGACCGGCAATCGGAAGATCCTGGGTTCGATTCCCGGGCGGTCACCTCATTTTTCATTTGTTCGTTATTTCTCTTCCTCGTGTGCAGAACACTCCTCTATACTTACGTCGTTTCTATACATGTATATATATATATATATATGTCATAAAGATGCTATAAACACACCATTGGTACATTTATGAAGTAATGAACGCAGCTGGTTACCATAATTTATTTATCATTTTCTATTGCTTTTTTTTCTCTCTTTCCCACTTCTCCTTTGGCTAAATTTTTAATATATTTTACAAAATGGTTTATGCATCTAATTAGTCGGAGAAAATTAATTTAAAAAACGTATTTAAAATTATTATGGCTTAACTGTGTCGATGTTTTTGAGTGAGAAATAAATATACTTGTAAGCATCTGCGTTTTGTGTGTGTGTGTGTGTGTGTGTGTGTGTGTGTGTTTTGGTAGTTTATACAGTGAACTTCCCAACTTCATCACGCATAAAAGTTTATAACTAAATTTGGCAAATAATGGCAATGTCTCAAGTGTTATTACGTGACTTTAACTCTTTAGCGGCACGTTATTGATTCTGTTCTGGTTAATGACAAACGACTTTATTCGGGCTCAGAAAAGGCCTCTGAAGAGGCACTAAACGATTAAGGACACTCCTTTCCGTCACTACTTCTTCCGCGACATTCTAACTCTCAGACTACGCCGCACGCGGTGTTATAAAGGCTATTTAAATCTTCAGGATAGGTTTACTTCGTGACCGTATCGCATCACCGCATCCCATTAGATCAGCGAGGTTGAGCGACCTTAGGTCTGCATTAGGTGAATGAGTGACTGTCCTCCGCATTCAGATGATGTAATGACCAGTAGATGGTTCGAATCCCACATAAATCTGTAAGTCCCCTCCGTCACGTGAATTTTGCAGTTATGAAGGAGTTTAAACAACCCCAAACATTAATTAACCTATCCTTAAGGTATGACCGCATGCTATTCCTTTCGAAGAATGATCGCACGATTCAGTCGACGATAAACTGTGTGACCACTAAGTAAATAAATAAAACTGTAATGAACGTCACTCATTCAAAACGTGTTCGATACAAACAAACAAACAAAATATTTGACTCGCTCATAGCATCCTCAATGAAGAAAATACTGAACTGTTAAATGGAACGATATGCAACACGCAGTTCACATTCCTCATAAACTCTAGAACACTTTAACGTGTATAAAGTTGAGTCATTATACAGGGTGTCCCATAAGTCCGGCATCATAGGAGAAATTCATATTTTTCTATTTCTACAAACCATAATTCATATTATTCTTATGCTCGGGATGCCAGTTTCCCGTCCACCATTCTGTTCAGTGACGAGGCTATTTTTTATGGAAATGGTGAGGTAAATCGACAGAACACCCGCTACTGGTCTCAAAACAACCCTCACTGGTATACCTCTTCAAAGGTACAAGGTGCATCTCGGGTGATGGTATGGTGTGGCATTTGGAAGGATCGCATCATAGGCCCCCCTCTTTTTCGATGAACATGTCACTGGAGGCACCTACCTACGTATGCTCAAGGAAGAAGCATTTCCCAGTGTCTTGAACGAGGAAGGAAATTTCCCAACATGGTTCCAGCAAGACGGCGCTCCTGCATATTGCAGCACCCAAGTAAGGGAATACCTGTACCAACAATTCCCTGGTCATTGGATAGGACGTCGAGGGCCTGTGGAATGGCCAGCTAGAAGCCCGGATCTCACGCCACTAGATTTTTATCTCTGGGGCCACTTGAAAGCGCTGGTATACGCAGAGAAAATTAGGAGTGTTGAACATTTGCGGCAGGGCATTATTGGGGCATGTAACACCATTACTCCTGACATCATTCACCGTGTGCTTGCTGACTGGGTATCACGTCTGAATTTGTGTATTGAAAACAATGGTGGACATACTGAGCACGTTCCGTAAATAAAAGCTTTTGTTTTGCCTTTTTTTATTATTTTTCCTATGATGCCGGACTTATGGGACACCCTGTACAATTTTGGCACAATTACGACCAGCGCCAAAAAAAAAAATGCATTTAATTGCACTTATGGTTTAGCAACATTGCAAACACAAGAATGCATTCACTTAAAGTTGTACTTCTCAATTACGGAGAACAGCCAAGTAAAGGCATTAAAATGGGGTGGGTGGTTATGGGATAAGGAAGAATGGAAGAATGGTTTTGTGCTGCCCTTTTTCATAGTATTTTATCTGCAAATTGTCCTTTCTTTTTAATTTTTTTTTATACGAGTAATAATTAACTAATTTTATATATTTATATATATATTATGCAGGAAGGAGGGGCTAAGGGCGAATGCCCCCAAAAGCGCTCCCCCACCACCACAGAAGAAGAAGAGAGCCAAAATCAAGGTCCAGGGTTTTCGAGATGCCTAGACACTCTGCGTTTTAAAGATGGGAGGTCATAGACAGGAGGAAAAATGGATTGAGGAAGATTGTTCCAGTTAACCGGTTGAGTAGATGAAATACTAAAAATACCGATTAACCCTTGCGTTGGAGAGTTGGACAGAAAAGGAATGAGAAAGTGCAGAAAGTCTGGTGTTGAATGTTCTCCTTAAAGGAGGAGGCATGCAGTTAGAGAGTTCAGAAGAGCAGTGTCCGTTATAATAGCGATACTAAAGAGAGAGTGAGGCAACATTGCGGCGAAGAGAGAGAGATTGAAGACAATCAGTAAGAGGCGGGGAATTGATGAGACGAAAAGCCTTTGATTCCACCCGGCAACAGAGAGGAGGCTTTCAGAAGGTACCACCGCTATCCAACTCCTGACTCTCACTCGGCTTATATTTCTGCCCGGAATCGTACAAAATCTGTTCTTCGACTTTCCAAAAATTCCTTCATCCGACAAAAATGTAAAAACCTATCTAATTATAATTCTTCTCACTCTTTCTGACATCTAGCTAAGAACCTCTTCAACAACTTTACTTCCTCTTCTTTCCCTTCTCTTTTCCATTCTGATGGCTCAGTTGCCATCTCTTCTCCTGACAAAGTTGAACTCTTCGCTCAAACTTCCGCTTTCAACTCAACCCTTGACGATTCCGGTGCTGTTCTTCCGTCTCTCCTAACTCTGACCTTATTATGACTGAAATTAGAATCTCTTCCAAAGATGTTTTTTCTGCCCTATCTGGACTCAACTCTAGGAAGGCGTACGGTCCTGATGGTGTTCCTCCTGTTGTCCTTAAGTATATATATATATATATATATATATATGCGGGGCTCCAATAAACCTTAGCCCCCGCCCATGGCCTAAACCATTAGAGGTACAGTAAAACTAAATATATCTTACAAAAGAGAATTTAATCCTGCATTTAATGAGAAAAAATTAAAACTTGGTGTTTCCGCCATTGGCTTCCAAGACAGCCTGAATTCGCTTTGGGTAGCTTGCTAAAAGTGACGTGAATAGATCTTGATCGTTACGCAAATTTGCTAAAACAGTTTCAATGTGTTGCGTCAATGTGTTGCTGCAGGTTCTTGAAACAAGAGACATTCAACCTTGTCCTTTATAACTGACCCAATGTGTTCACAGACGTTCAGGTCAGGAGAATTTCCTGGCCATTCTTCATTTCCAAAGAAATCGATCTCATGGTTCCGCAACAACTGTTGAGTGGCTAATGCCTTAAAGCAGGGGGCCTTATCGTGCAGAAGTGTGACCTGATCGACATCCATAACATTGTTCGGGTTTCTTAGAAAAGGAATGACATGCTGGGATAGAATAATATCACGAAAATACTGCCCATCCCAACTCTGACCATTTGGCTTTAGCACCCACATGAGCTTCTTTGCAGTGAACAAAACAAACACACTAACACAGTCTGGACTTTTTAATAATTCGCGATAATGTTCATTGTCATCGATTTCATCTGTTGTTGTGGAACCACACTCGATCATTTTGGTAGTTAGGCCGACGTGTTACGTAAACAAAAAATTCATCGGAGACAGCTAAATGCATGAAATCATCCACATCCCAATCTTCAAGATAATGGACAAACCACATTCTGTCATCGATGTTAAGTTGAGTTTTTCTTGGCTTTGGAAGTTCATGCCAAGGCTTTAAACCTGGCCTATGACGGTACAGTCGAATGATCTCACCACTAACGATCTTTCTTCTCAACACTTCGATCTCTCTAGAAAGTTTAGCACAGCTGTTTTTCCGCTTGCGCGTACCGTTTTCAATAATGTCCTTTGTTTCCTGAGAGAGTGGCAAATTTGGGCGCCCAGATTTGGTTGTATCCATTTCACATTCATCCAAAGTTTTATTCCAATTTCTTTTGACGAAGTCCTCACTTCTTCGCAACTTTTTGGCAACCCATGAACGTGTTATAAAGGTGGCTCAAGCATCACAAGCTTCCCGAAATGTTATTGCTCGTATGCGATCTATCACACGTTGCCTCTCCGAATCACCAATTAATTGAGAAGCCATTATATTATCACTTTATCAGCTAGAGTAATTTTAATACCTGCAATAAATAAAGAATTTTATATATTTTTATAATCACTAAAAACTAGTTCGATATAAGTAAACATGTAAGCTGCAAATGGGGGGGCTAAGGTTTTTTGGAACCCCTTATATAATATGGCCGTGCTTTTTTCTGAACAGTTTGACATGATGGAATATTCTAGGAGCCTATAATTAATTTAGGTTTACAATCAACGTCTGTCATAAAGAGTTTTTTTCTTCTTATTTTATACGTGGCCGTATTGTACGCCGTTCAGAATACAGCCGTAGTAATAGATAAATTGCTTAAGCCCTGGCCATTTCACTCACATCTGTGGATTTTCAAAGTTCGGCACGAAAAAAACATCTAATGCGGAAAACGACCTAGAAGACCATCAACAGTGCTATCCATCGTGAAAGAAGAAAGTGCCAGTGCATACGTGTTCATCACTACCGAATTAACCTTTCGGATTTGATTTCTGGCATCGTCTGAAATCTCCACCGCCTTGGCTATAGAAGACTCGATGTGCGTAGGAGAAATCCTTCCTTTCTGAAAGACATACACACAGTCGAATGAAATGGGCACTTCATACCCAGAAATCAGATATGGTTATGGATTTTTAATCTCTTCAATCCACCGTGAAATAACGCGGAATGTGTTATTGATGTAACACGAAGAAAACTGCAGTTACGTGTTCGTAGAAAGACGTTTAAATTATCGCCAAGTACATAAAAATATTGACAACATATATGAGGATGATGCAAAAAAAAAATTTTTGAAATGCCAGTGGGCTCAGCCTTTATTTGGTGCCTTTTGCTGAAAAATTAAGCCATGCAAAATTATAGGCCTTAAAAATAATATTTAGAGAGTGCTCAATGACTAAAGTTTACCTTCTTTAGTATAAATTTTGTGTCATTTGCAAAAGTTACAAAAAACATTCTAATGTTCATACATGTATTGTATCAAGCATATACACAGCATATTGAACACTACCCTGAAAACCATGCAAGATCTGGATAACTGAGGACTTGTGATGTATGGGCTCTGGAGATTCTCTTGATGTTGCCATAATGAAACTGCTTTTAAGCCATTCACGGGTTCAAGATATCTATGTATGATCGGTAAAGGCAACATGACAACTCGGCCAATTATAGGCGATTAAACTAGTGATGTCATCAATAAAACACTACGTCAGGAAAAAACTGTGGGCTGATCGTAGTCTCACTTGACAGAATTTAGTCATTGAGCAACCTCTAAATATTATTTTTAAGGCCTATAACTTTGCATGACTAAATTTTTCAGCAAAAGGCACCAAATAAAGGCTGAGCCCACTAGAATTTAAACAATTTTTTTTTTGGCATACATAACTCCGGACCAAAAAAATAGAATACTGTCTCAAATGCGCTCATGACCTTAATAATACCTTTAAGATGACACTTTTATGAGGAATAAAAGTGACGTCATTAAGATAAAAAGACATTTGTGTGTGCCAGTTTTGAAAAAAATTAAAATATAGCAAAAACCTTATTAAAGAGTGAAAAGTTAATGCATAGCGATATACAAAAATATTAGAATATCTTGTCAGGTGTTACAGAACAATAGAATAAAGTCATTATGTTTACTGAGTACTGCCAATATATTTTAACTCTGCGTCTTAGTATTTAGTTGGTCCACTCTTAGCCCTGATTACGGCTTCAAATCGACGTGACATAGAGTCGACAAGCCTCTTGCATTCTATCAAACACCTCTTCAGTTCACTAAGTGTTCCTGGTTTATGCTTTTGGACCTTCTGCTTAGCAATATTATTAACAAAATATAAATATTTGTTAACGAATTATTAACGAATAACAAATTTAAAAAATTAACAAATATATATTTATTAACAAAATATAAATATTTGTTGTTATTAAATGCGTCCTTGAATAAAAAAATATGTTTTAAATTCTTTTGTCAGTGCTTGGTAGTATCACGGAAAATTCGTGAGAGTTGACATATCTGTAAATGAGGATTTATAATCGCGAAGTGCCAATGAATGAGGTTCGTTTTTAAGTACAAGAATCTACACACTTTGATTTCAGGGGAAAAGTTTACTGATTAGACTTTTTTCAACTTCACAAACAACCAATGTTCAGTTCCGAGTCATGAACAATTTTAGGTCACTGCGTAATCAACTAATTTAAGTTTAAATGTACGACCAATTAATAAAAATAGTGTTTAGGCTTGTAAACTACTATTACATTGATTTCACTGATCCAATGTCCTTGAACAAAGAATTAATAAAACTCGTAAACAATATTTTTCCCTATAGAAACTTGGACGCTATAAATATTATAGAAAAAATTTGCGTATGACCATAATATATTAATTAAAAAAAAAATATATATATATATATGACAATCATAATTACTGTACTCTATCCTGGTCGAACTTAAATCTGGGTTACAAAGTTCTATGTAAGGGAACGCACCTTGTATTCAAGAACCGAATTTGTTACTAAGAAAGTTTGCGTCGAACTGAAGACCCAATTTAATTCGAGATCTCTTCTCTGACCTCCCGAATTTCGTATGTGAAAGTATTTCTTCCTGACTCATTTTTATAGCACACACACACACACACACATACACACACAAAGATAGTCATACACACTAATAGTGCTGTACAGTTGGTAGGCCCGAATAACTTACCGCTCTTTCATGTCCACTTACAAACGCAAAATAAACATATATTTCTTTTATCATGTTTATATCTTCCTTGTCACTTTTGTTTATTTTCTTTACCAGTTCATGAATTTTCCTCTCTCTCTCTCTCTCTCTCTCTCTCTCTCTCTCTCTCATTATTTAATTTCTTGTTGATTATTTTGTATTTTTTGCTCAACTGAAGACCTTTGTGGTACCTATGAGTCCTCCCCAATGACTCATCGGGTATTAAAAGTTTTAAAATTTATGAGCGCGTCGCCGTTTTTAGTTTAAATTTTAATTAAAACGAATAAAAATTCCTCGCGAGATCGCGCTAAAAACATAAATAAAAATCAACAATAACAAAAAACCGCCATGATGGTTTCCGCATTTCAGATACATTCAGTTTCATTTGAAAAAATTCTATTCTTAACCCAAAAATTAATCTACGTGATGGGATTTAAAAACAAACCCCATTACTAAGCAGTAATTTTACACACACACACACACACACACACACACACACTTCAAACGACATTATAGATAAATATAGGTTTTCTTTCATAAAAAAGCAGTGATTTGATTGATGTACGTAGACGGATGTGGATGTCTCTCTGGAAATAAGTGGGGTGTGTCTGAATTTCTTTCCTGTCGGAATTTGAGTGACACCTGACCCTCAAACCTACCACAACACTCTTTGGAATGGAAAATGGGTGGTAATAATGTACTTAGTATTTCTCTATATTACTCATAATCAATATACACAGTATCTATCAATTAACTTACCCACTGGGTTGAAGCAGCGGTTAATTCTTCACCACAACAATAACAATATTAGTTAACACGAGTTTAATAGAACAGAAATGTTTTTCTCTACAAATTTATTTTTAACTATATATATATATATATATATATATATATATATCAGGTATGTGTTGAAATCATATTTTCTTGTCACTTGTGTTCGCGGCTGTCATAACTCATGTCTATGTAAAATTTTTTAAAATATTCATGCAATATATGAGTATACACACACACACACACACATATATATATATATATACTGTATATTATTTTGAATCACCATACCTCGTAACCTCGTAGTAGTGTATATATATATATATATATGTATATATATATATATATATATATATATATATATATATATATATATATATATATATATATATATATATATACTACCAGTCAAAAGTTTAAGTACACCCTGAAATATTCATAAATTTCAAATTTGTTTAAAGTTTTTTATTTATTAACTAAGTTATCATGACACAAATTCATAAGTACAAACATGGGAACTTAAATAACAACAAATCAGGACAATTTACCAAAAGCAAAGTCTAAATTTTAGTCATCAAAATAGCCTCCTCTAGCAGCAATTACAGCAGGACAAATTCGAGGCATGCGCTCAACAAGAGAAAGAAGATAGTTTGGTGAAAGCTGCTGCCAGCACTCTTGTAAGAGTTCCCAGAGCTTCTGAGCACTGGATGGCCGTTTGGCTTTCACTCGTCGATCCAGTTCATTCCAGACTAGCTCGATAGGGTTCCGATCCGGGAACTGTGCTGGCCATTCCATAACTGTGAGCTGACGTTGCCGTTCTTTCTGCTTCAGGTAATTTTGACACAGCTTGGAAGTGTGTTTAGGATCGTTGTCTTGCTGCATTATGAACTGTTGGCCAACTAGTCGCAGTCCAGATGGGATGGCATGGCGCTGTAGAATGCTGTGATAGCCACGTTGGTTCAGTACTCCAGTGACTTTGTGGAGATCTCCAACTTGCTCCCCTGCAAAACATCCCCAGACCGTCACACTTTCTCCACCGTGCTTCACTGTTGGTACAACACACTGCTGTGTCATTCTTTCACCCGCTCTGCGCCGCACAAATACTCTGCGTTTGGATCCAAAAACTTCGAACTTTGATTCGTCAGTCCAAAGGACAAATTTTCACTGCTCAACAGTCCATTTTTAGTGTTTTTTAGCCCAGGCTAGCCTTTTCTTTTGTTCTGGAGTCTCAGCATTGGTTTCTTTGCTGCAGTTCGTCCTTTTACTCCTGCCTCTCTTAGTCTTTTCTGAACAGTTGATGTTGAAACTGTTGTACTTCTGGAGTTGTTCAGCTGGGCTTTGATTTCAGGTGCTGTGAGGCGTCTGTTGCGCAGACTGGTGACTCGGATATACTTGTCCTCTGAGTCTGTTGTGGTTCTTAGTCGCTCTGACTTTTTTCTATCCTTATTTTGACCAGTTTCTTCGTAACGTTTAATGACACAAGCAACCGCATTCACAGAAACTTTTAAATTTTTTGCAATTTGCCTCAGTGATTGGCCCTCATTTCTCAAAGTTAAATCGACTGTCTTTTTTCTGTTGTTAACTGAGTTTTGGCACCCATTTTTTCTTTTTGAAACAGAAATATACCTTAACCTACACAGTTAGCTCCTCTGTAAGGATTTTATATTTAAAGACCTGCAGCGCATGTTAATAATGGAACACGTGTATTAACATACTCCTGAAGAAACACACTACCCCAGTAAAGACTTTTAAACTGTTTTTGAACCTTTGTGCCGAGCTAATGACATTAATTTTAGGTTGCATGCTAAACGTAAATTAACATATTTTGAAGGCTATTTTGAAGAAGCTTCTGTGTTACAACACACTGCATAGGGCAGATGCACTGAAGCATACAATATGAAAGCCAGGTAAGCAAATTCATCTCTAGTACTTGTTAAGTTTACAGTTGAAGTTTATGTCATGAGCTAAACAGCAAAACATTGGAAATTAGTAGGTATACTTAAACTTTTGACTGTTAGTGTATATACAGTATATATATATATATACACACACACCGCTACGAGGTATGGTGATTAAAAAAATGTAGACGCATTTTGAAATTACAGTATTAATCTTTTATATTAATTGCATTTACTGTGTAATAATGATGGCGTATTTGCTAGTATGCAATATTACTTAAAAATTGCTACAATATTATAATTGTTTTGCATTAGGAGTGTGGAACAGCAGCTACGACTCGTACAACAATTAGTCGTAGACGTGATAAATTTGAAGAACATGGAACCATAGGCGTATGGAATGACATTTTACTGGGGGGGTGCGGAAAAAATTTGGCCTAAAAATTTTCAGGGTGCCCTGATTTCCGCATAAGCACTATGTGTAGCATAAAATAACGCAAAGGTTAGCGTATAAGTAACATACAGGGTGTTTCTAAAGTAACCATCTATTTTGCGAAATAATATGAATTATAAAAAAAACACCTTTAAAACATGAAAATATATAAATATATTTGTAAGCTCGGCACACATTGTTGCTCTTCGTGGATAATCTTCTTCTTTTAAGTTGTGGAACACTTGAATGTGGTATGGCTTTTTCTTTAAATCATAACGTAGAATTCTGTAAACCGTTGTTTGTGGAATTTCTAATCTGTGGGATGCCCTCCGAATCGATAATTGTGGATCCTCTTCGAATGCTTCTTGAACAGATTCGATTCTTTCGTGAGATCTTCTTGGCCGTCCAGATCTACGCTCGTCATGCACAGATCCAGTCCTCATAAATTTGTTTACTAATTCGCGAATAGCCTGGTCTCTAGGGCCTGTTTTACGAAACCTTCTCTCAAACTTTTCTCTAATTTCATTGCACTTCATGCCTTTTATCCTGCATGTTACTACATAAACCCGTTCTTGCACATTCATCATCAATGATATGGGTCTGAAAATAAAATAATTAACAAAAAATCGTGTAAAGCAATTGAAATATTATAAATACATGAATTTTGTATAACAATGCACATACCATTATGCCAATATAACAATTGTTTAAAATCCCCCTATTTCACCAAAATAGATGGTTACTTTAGAAACACCCTGTATATTAAAGCCTTTTTGATATAAAAAAAATTACAATTTACAAAAATGAGATAAAATTTTGCTAAAACATTTCTAAATAACAAGCAAAACTACGGCATTGCAGTTGATGTAGAATTCAGTAAGTCCTCAACTTACGTTTTAATTATTAACTACAAGTATAGTAGCGAGTAATAATTCACCTCAAGAAGTAAAAAAAAAAAACAAGAAATGTCAAAAAAATCTGCCCTGAAAATTTCAGGATCAGTCAATCTACCGTTCATCGTATTTTAAAGGAATTAAAGTGAAAACCATACATACCTAGGCTTTTGCACGCTCTTAACAAGGATGTTCATGATAAAAGAGTAGAATACTGCTAGTGGTTCACTGCTATGAGTAATGAACATTGTGAATTTGAGGATAGGATAATTTGGTTTGATTAATTTGATTAATCTTAATTGATGGCCATATAAATCGTCACACTCACATCCTTGTGTTTTGGGCAGTGCAAAACCAAAACATTTATTTGGAGAATCATGTTAATATGCCACGCCTTACGGGTGGTTTGGGTTTTCTTCTCGTGGCTGTTGGGCCATTCTTTCTTTAATGATAATGCAACAGATTAAAATTATCTGGAAATGCTGCCTGCGTAATGATGCCGTTCCCGCAATACGACATCTGTATGGGGACCATGACGTTTACTTTGAGCAAGTTGGCGCACCGTCAAATTTTTTAGAGAGAGGTTACAATGAGTTACAAGGACAAGAGGAAGACTCAAAGACCTTTCGGTCCACTCGGGGAGGTTCCTGTTACTAAACTAATGTATTTTTTAAAATTATTCTGCAGTAGTAGAAAACTTGATAGAAAAGCATAAGCCCCTTTCCCCACCCTCTGCTCCCCTCCCCATCACAAAAACTTCGAAAATAGGTTTTGATTTTATACAAAATATTTGCAACTCTATTTACCTAGGATCGGGCCACCGAAGATCCCATGACTCACTGCAGGCTAGCCCCAGAAGAATTAAGTAAACTCTCGATGTCTACGTCCATGTACGTGCAAAGCCATCACGCTGGAAAGGTGATGAAATGCTTCTGCAGGAAAGGGTTGAAACAGAAATTGAGAAAGGAAATTATTTACCATACCATGCCCTCACCCTTCACATGCACCAGCACACCAAGAGAAGGAAGAGCAAAACAAAAAAATAAAATAGGGACGGCAGAAACGCAACTTTACCTCATCTAATTCATGTCATTTTTTTTTCTTTGTTCATTAAAAAATTATGTATTTCTATAAAATACTTCTCTAGTTCATTAACAAGGCAGGCGAGTGTGTGATTGTGTTTTATGTAACGTCTGCCAACTCTGAATGGTGCCGAACTTCAACTTGGGTTTCTTGCCGTAAAAGGTGTTTATGCGGCAAGTGATATATTGAGTCGTTCATACCACGCGGTGTTGTGCCACCACGAGAGTAGAAAAAATCTCTTCCGGCTAAGGATATCAGTGGAAGATCCCTGTATCTGTCCGCGTGTAATTGTCTCTTATGGAGAATGAAAGTGTTTTCGTGAGTGATCATCCGTTGTTGCTACAGCGAATTCGAGAGTCTCCCACTTAGAGGTGTTTATGAGGCAAGTGATCAAAAAATGAGTTGCTCGATGGTTAATCATGCTATGTGGGACACAATACAACCGAGATGTCTCTCTAAAAGTAAGGGAAGGACTAAGTGCAGGAGTAAATGTTTTAAACAAATTCACGCGGGGTTACGTTATAATACTATTTTCAAAATAATTATTTAATTGATTCTTAAATTATGTTATATGTGAGAACAGTCTTAAACCCTGAGTGTATTCAGAACTTGTCTAGCATTTTGGTTTGAAACAACCTCCGAAGGAAGTTGGGTCCAGATTTTAATTATTTTATAGGAGAAGAAATTATCGCAGATGGACGTGCTATTTTTTTTAGTTCCAATTTAAAGCCATTATTTCTTGTCGGATTGGTATTAAATGAGAATAATTTACTGTAGTCCTACTCTGTCTATTTCATTGAGCATCTTGAAAACTTGAAAAAGCTGACGCGCGCAACCAGGATTTGGTCTCTAAGGTAAACAGATTTGAGCGCTCTAATCTCCGTTGATAGTTTTGCAATTTCATTGAAGGGATTAATTTTGTGGATCTTGCCTGTACCCCTTCCAACGTTTCTATATCCTTCCTAAAGGACGGAGACCAAAACTGCACACAGTACTTGAGTTGAGGTCTAACTAGTGAACTGTAAAGAGACATTACAATCTCCTTGTTTCTAAACTGGAACTGTCTTTTAATACAACCTAATATTTTTAAGGCCTTCTTTTAGACTTCTGCACAGTGCTTTGGCGGTTTGAGATCATTACTGATATTAACTCCTAATCTTTCTCCAATCAGTCTCAGTCAAGTTCGTCCCCAAGAGAGAGTAATCAGTCTTCGGGTTCTTGCAACTTATGTGCATTACTTTACATTTGCCCAAGTTGAATGACATCTCCCAAGTACCAAACCATTCGCCCAACCTAATTTTGAAGCGTTCTTACACCCTCCTCATTACCTGCGCTATTTCCTAATTTGGTATCGTCTGCAAATTTAGAAATTGTACTTAGCAGCCCAACGTCCATATAGATGATGAAAAGTAAAGGACCCAGAACGGAACCTGTGCAACCCACTAGCGACAGGGTCCCACTCCGAAGCCACTCCATTTATTACCACTTTCTGCTGTCTATCTCTCAACAAACTTCAATCCATTTGGAAATGAGCCGGTAATTCCTAGTCCTCTAACTTTAGTCATCAATCTCGCGTGAGGGACTTTGTCAAAGGCTTTTGAAAGTCGAGATACACTATATCTATTGCTTTAGTTATCCTATAAACTATACATATTATGGAAAAATTCTGACAGGTTTGTTATACGAGATCTATGTCGCCTGAATCCATGTTGAGAATAAAAATCAAATTGTCTGATTCGAGGTGATACACGATGCGTTCTGTAATAATAGATTCCAATAGCTTGCCGACAATTGACGTTAAACTGATCGGGCGATACAAGGATTTTGCCTGTCCCCTTTTTAAATGGGTGGTTTTCTCTACAAAACAAACTACACTCGAAGTTGTAATGTCGCTGAAATTACTTTCAGAAAAGTCAACACACCAATGTTGAGCTTTACATTTAAAGCACTTGGCTCTCAGTTTACCTGGCCCTGTCATATTCTATCTTATCGAAGTCAACGAAAAGACAGCAAAAATGAAGAACTTATCCATTTGTAAGTAGGTGACCGTTTTTCGACGCTGTCTGCTACCTGCCTCGAGTACAATCCTCAAGGCTTAGGCAAAACGAGCCTTAAGGAACAATTGTACTTTGCTTTAACGCTGTCTGCTTCGCACCTCGGAAGGGAATAGCACCTCGAAGATATTTCTCAGACACGACAAAAAAAGCTTCATGGCACCACGTTGATCACCTTAACTATAACTTCGTTTAACAAATAAAGGAATTTAACTATACTTAAATACAGGGTGTTCAAAAAGAAAAGCAACCCATTAGACAATGCATATATCATTGCAACCCAACTCTTTTCTTTCTGTTTCGGGTTGCGTTTCTTTATGAACACACCCTATACTAAAGCAAGGTAAATTAGATATGTCAAATTAAATATGAGGGTACAGAACACTGTTTTAAATACAGTATATCACTTTACTGGCGAGTTAATTTCACTGGAAAACAAGTTTTCACGATCAGTGACACTGGACAGTCGGTCATACTCGTGTAATCACTATAAACAATAGGTGATGACTGGTAAAAAGGTTCGAACGTTTCTTGATACAGATGTAGGCGTGGATAGGTCGTCGTGGAACGGAACCGCTACTAAATATTCTCCAAGGTCACCTGATCTTACACCTCTGGACTTCTATCTATAGACATACCTGAAGAACAAACTATATGGTAATAACTAATAACCTTCAAATGAGCAACACTTACCGGAAGCGATTGTTTGGGAAGTACACAAACTCTCAACTAATATGAAATTATGAACACTACTGTGTGCCAATCTGTTTTGGGACGTCGTGCCGCATGTTTTCGAGTAAATGGCGACATTTTGAACATTTAACGTAAATTGACTATTAGATGTTGTTTTATTAAGCGCAATTAGTATTCAAAATAAATAATCTCAAACTGTGTCTACATTATTTTGAATCACCTTGTATATAGTTCAAGGTAAAAAATTTATGTTAAAATATGCGACTATAAATATTGCTTAGATTTTATTAATTTTGGCACAGTTTCCCATTTAATAATTTCAATGGTTAAAAAGAATATTTTAAGGGGGACGCAATTACATAAATTGAAAAAAAAATTATATTGCATTTTTAATTAATATTTTACTAAAGCAATTACTGTATTTTTAATTAAATAAAAAAAATAAGGACTGACATTATGCAAAATTATTATTATTTTATGTATTTGGGTGACTAACCTGTTCGTATATTTATAAAAACGTGAAATATTTTTTAATAGCTTAAAATTTAAAAGAAAAATCTTGGCACCGAATTTCATTTTCGTTGTTTTTTAAGGGTAAATTAATTTAAAATTAATTCAAGCGAGGGAGGATCAAGTACTTGTTATTCCTAAGCACTATATATATATATATATGTGTATCATATATATATATATATATATATATATATATAGAGAGAGAGAGAGAGAGAGAGAGAGAGAATGTCAGTATAATTTTTTACACCAAACGTATATTTACATCCTTAAACAGCTCTATACATATATACATACTGAATTTAACAGATTAAAGAACTGATTAACTGGGTACTAAATTATTGATTCCAACGTCATTTTAAACTACAGTAGATTAGGATCGGCTTTGCTATACAGAGAGCTTTTCCCAAAAGAGTCCTCCAATATTAGAGCAAAGACAGTTGCGCTCAAATGAGAGTTATCAACAGAAACAGAGCGTAAATACAACGTTAGTCATCCACGTCGTAACTTCTCCTCCCTCCACTCTTGTCGTAAAATACATACTTTTATTCTGTATACTCCCTCCAAGGATAACCACTCCACTCCCTCCAATTTGGGCGAGGGACCTATCAAACTCTATAAAGCCGAACATTAATTGTGGTGTAATTGAAAGTTGTCATTATTCATCATTTTGTGAAAATAATGACGTTGCATCTACGCAAAGCCACAATTAAGAAACAGTCACAGACAATCAACTGTCGGTGCTACTGTAGTATGCGGTCTACCTACGATTGGTTAGGTTTAATCATGATATTTTCGTTAAAACTAACGAAAATATCATGACTAAACCTAACCAATCGTCAAGGGCGATTGACAATGGGATGTAAACAAACAATTAGTAAACAAGATAAGAAGCTATAATTAAAAGGTAGACCGCCGAATCGTAGGTAACCGCATACTACAGTAGCACCATTTAAACTATAGTTACTGTTACGTAATATTTGAAGAAGAAACTGTAAATTAATTCTCAAAACGTCCAATTCGGAATAATGAACAGAATTAATTCAATAATGGTGCTTTTTCTCAACGAAAACTTTACCTCATCTAATTCATGTCATTTTTTTTTCTTTTGTTCATTAAAAAATTATGTATTTCTATAAAATACTTCTCTAGTTCATTAACAAGGCAGGCGAGTGTGTGAGTGTGTTTTATGTAACGTCTGCCAACTCTGAATGGTGCCGAACTTCAACTTGGGTTTCTTGCCGTAAAAGGTGTTTATGCGGCAAGTGATATATTGAGTCGTTCATACCACGCGGTGTTGTGCCACCACGAGAGTAGAAAAAATCTCTTTCCGGCTAAGGATATCAGTGGAAGATCCCTGTATCTGTCCGCGTGTAATTGTCTCTTATGGAGAATGAAAGTGTTTCGTGAGTGATCATCCGTTGTTGCTACAGCGAATTCGAGAGTCTCCCACTTAGAGGTGTTATGAGGCAAGTGATCAAAAAATGAGTTGCTCGATGGTTAATCATGCTATGTGGGACACAATACAACCAGAGACGTCTCTCTAAAGTAAGGGAAGGACTAAGTGCAGGAGTAAATGTTTAAACAAATTCACGCGGGGTTACGTTATAATACTATTTTCAAAATAATTATTTAATTGATTCTTAAATTATGTTATATGTGAGAACAGTCTTAAACCCTGAGTGTATTCAGAACTTTGTCTAGCCATTTTGGTTTGAAACAACCTCCGAAGGAAGTTGGGTCCAGATTTTAATTATTTTATAGGAGAAGAAATTATCGCAGATGGACGTGCTATTTTTTTTAGTTCCAATTTAAAGCCATTATTTCTTGTCGGATTGGTATTAAATGAGAATAATTTACTGTAGTCTACTCTGTCTATTTCATTGAGCATCTTGAAAACTTGAAAAAGCTGACCGCGCAACCAGGATTTGGTCTCTAAGGTAAACAGATTTGAGCGCTCTAATCTCCGTTGATAGTTTTGCAATTTCATTGAAGGGATTAATTTTGTGGATCTTGCCTGTACCCCTTCCAACGTTTCTATATCCTTCCTAAAGGACGGAGACCAAACTGCACACAGTACTTGAGTTGAGGTCTAACTAGTGAACTGTAAAGAGACATTACAATCTCCTTGTTTCTAAACTGGAACTGTCTTTTAATACAACCTAATATTTTTAAGGCCTTCTTTTAGACTTCTGCACAGTGCTTTGGCGGTTTGAGATCATTACTGATATTAACTCCTAAGTCTTTCTCCAAATCAGTCTCAGTCAAGTTCGTCCCAAGAGAGAGTAATCAGTCTTCGGTTCTTGCAACTTATGTGCATTACTTTACATTTGCCCAAGTTGAATGACATCTCCCAAGTACCAAACCATTCGCCCAACCTAATTTTGAAGCGTTCTTACACCCTCCTCATTACCTGCGCTATTTCCTAATTTGGTATCGTCTGCAAATTTAGAAATTGTACTTAGCAGCCCAACGTCCATATAGATGATGAAAAGTAAAGGACCCAGAACGGAACCCTGTGCAACCCCACTAGCGACAGGGTCCCACTCCGAAGCCACTCCATTTATTACCACTTTCTGCTGTCTATCTCTCAACCAAACTTCAATCCATTTGGAAATGAGCCCGGTAATTCCTAGTCCTCTAACTTTAGTCATCAATCTCGCGTGAGGGACTTTGTCAAAGGCTTTTTTGAAAGTCGAGATACACTATATCTATTGCTTTAGTTATATCCTATAAACTATACATATTATGGAAAAAATTGACAGGTTTGTTATACGAGATCTATGTCGCCTGAATCCATGTTGAGAATAAAAAATCAAATTGTCTGATTCGAGGTGATACACGATGCGTTCTGTAATAATAGATTCCAATAGCTTGCCGACAATTGACGTTAAACTGATCGGGCGATACAAGGATTTTGCCTGTCCCCCTTTTTAAATGGGTGGTTTTCTCTACAAAACAACATACACTCGAAGTTGTAATGTCGCTGAAATTACTTTCAGAAAAGTCAACACCAATGTTGAGCTTTACATTTAAAGCACTTGGCTCTCAGTTTACCTGGCCCTGTCATATTCTATCTTTATCGAAGTCAACGAAAAGACAGCAAAAAATGAAGAACTTATCCATTTGTAAGTAGGTGACCGTTTTTCGACGCTGTCTGCTACCTGCCTCGAGTACAATCCTCAAGGCTTAGGCAAAACGAGCCTTAAGGAACCACGTTGTACTTTGCTTTAACGCTGTCTGCTTCGCACCTCGGAAGGAATAGCACTCGAAGATATTTCTCAGACACGACAAAAAAAGCTTCATGGCACCACGTTGATCACCTTAACTATAACTTCGTTTAACAAATAAAGGAATTTAACTATACTTAAATACAGGGTGTTCAAAAAGAAAAGCAACCCATTAGACAATGCATATATCATTGCAACCCAACTCTTTTCTTTCTGTTTCGGGTTGCGTTTCTTTATGAACACCCTATACTAAAGCAAGGTAAATTAGATATGTCAAATTAAATATGAGGGTACAGAACACTGTTTTAAATACAGTATATCACTTTACTGGCGAGTTAATTTCACTGGAAAAAGTTTTCACGATCAGTGACACTGGACAGTCGGTCATACTCGTGTAATCACTATAAACAATAGGTGATGACTGGTAAAAAGGTTCGAACGTTTCTTGATACAGATATGTAGGCGTGGATAGGTCGTCGTGGAACGGAACCGCTACTAAATATTCTCCAAGGTCACCTGATCTTACACCTCTGGACTTCTATCTATAGACATACCTGAAGAACAAACTATATGGTAATAACTAATAACCTTCAAAATGAGCAACACTTACCGGAAGCGATTGTTTGGGAAGTACACAAACTCTCAACTAATATGAAATTATGAACACTACTGTGTGCCAATCTGTTTTGGGACGTCGTGCCGCATGTTTTCGAGTAAATGGCGACATTTTGAACATTTAACGTAAATTGACTATTAGATGTTGTTTTATTAAGCGCAATTAGTATTCAAATAAATAATCTCAAACTGTGTCTACATTATTTTGAATCACCTTGTATATAGTTCAAGGTAAAAAATTTATGTTAAAATATGCGACTATAAATATTGCTTAGATTTTATTAATTTTGGCACAGTTTCCCATTTAATAATTTCAATGGTTAAAAAGAATATTTTAAGGGGGACGCAATTACATAAATTGAAAAAAAATTATATTGCATTTTTAATTAATATTTTACTAAAGCAATTACTGTATTTTTAATTAAATAAAAAAAATAAGGACTGACATTATGAAAATTATTATTATTTTATGTATTTGGGTGACTAACCTGTTCGTATATTTATAAAAACGTGAAATATTTTTTAATAGCTTAAAATTTAAAAGAAAAATCTTGGCACCGAATTTCATTTTCGTTGTTTTTTAAGGGTAAATTAATTTAAAATTAATTCAAGCGAGGGAGGATCAAGTACTTGTTATTCCTAAGCACTATATATATATATATATGTGTATCATATATATATATATATATATATATATATATATAGAGAGAGAGAGAGAGAGAGAGAGAGAGAGAGAGAATGTCAGTATAATTTTTTACACCAAACGTATATTTACATCCTTAAACAGCTCTATACATATATACATACTGAATTTAACAGATTAAAGAACTGATTAACTGGGTACTAAATTATTGATTCCAACGTCATTTTAAAACTACAGTAGATTAGGATCGGCTTTGCTATACAGAGCTTTTCCCAAAAGAGTCCTCCAATATTTAGAGCAAAGACAGTTGCGCTCAAATGAGAGTTATCAACAGAAACAGAGCGTAAATACAACGTTAGTCATCCACGTCGTAACTTCTCCTCCCTCCACTCTTGTCGTAAAATACATACTTTTATTCTGTATACTCCCTCCAAGGATAAACCACTCCACTCCCTCCAATTTGGGCGAGGGACCTATCAAACTCTATAAAGCCGAACATTAATTGTGGTGTAATTGAAAGTTGTCATTATTCATCATTTTGTGAAAATAATGACGTTGCATCTACGCAAAGCCACAATTAAGAAACAGTCACAGACAATCAACTGTCGGTGCTACTGTAGTATGCGGTCTACCTACGATTGGTTAGGTTTAATCATGATATTTTCGTTAAAACTAACGAAAATATCATGACTAAACCTAACCAATCGTCAAGGGCGATTGACAATGGGATGTAAACAAACAATTAGTAAACAAGATAAGAAGCTATAATTAAAAGGTAGACCGCCGAATCGTAGGTAGACCGCATACTACAGTAGCACCATTTAAACTATAGTTACTGTTACGTAATATTTGAAGAAGAAACTGTAAATTAATTCTCAAAACGTCCAATTCGGAATAATGAACAGAATTAATTCAATAATGGTGCTTTTTCTCAACGAAAATTCCTATAAAACCCTAATTTATATATATACTAGCAGAGATACCCGGCGTTGCCCGGGATGTAAGGGTGTGTCAAAATAAGGTAAAAAGATGAACAAAACTAAATGAACACATAAACACAAAGTTTTTGTAATTGTTTTTATTCCTTGAAAACATCAGACATTTTGTAGCACTTCAGTGTAAACAATGTTACGTGTTTTTCCATTGGGTGTCAAAACATAAAGATTGCGAGGTGTTCCAACTTTTTTGGGCCATTGTCACCCATAGCAAAAGTCACACTCAAATGTCAAAATGCAAAAACTTATTCCTTAAACTTATATTTTAAAAAGTTCTCGAAAATAATGATTTTAAGCTTTTTTTGTGTCAAAATGCAAAAACTTATTCCTTAACCTTATATTTTAAAAAGTTTTCGAAAATAATGAAACTTTTATGCACACCATTAGATTCCACTTAAATCCCGTGACTTTATGCCGTCATTCAAAACTAAACAAGATTTTAATGTATCATTTACTAAATAAAACTGTCTAGTCTACCTACCTACTGTACCTACCTACCTACCTACCTACTGTCTAGTCTACCTACCTACTGTACCTACCTACTGTACCTACCTACCTACCTACCTACTGTACCTACCTACTGTACCTACCTACCTACCTACCTACTGTACCTACCTACTGTGCACACCATTAGATTCCCCGTAAAAAGTTATATCTGATTCACTACCTTAAACACTATTTGGTGCAGCCATATTCATTTCAATAGAGAACAAACAAACAGACAAACAAACAAACTTCCTCTTTTATTTATATATATATATATATATATATATATATATATAACCTTGGTTTCGCTTCTGCCCGAATTGTTAAGTCTGACAAAGGTCAAGCTTGTCACACCACCTTAGACCTACAGTTTAACGTGAAATCCGAACCACGCCCTACCAGCAGCCCAGCGTCTTAACCACTAGGCTACCCAGGGTACCCATTTAGGCACTTATTCCTTTTTGCCCCGCAATTTCTTTTTTCCCGGTTAGGTCAACTGTACGGTGTACGCCCTTGACAATCGGTTAGGTTGAGTCATGATATTTTCGTTAATGCGGGGAAAAGGAATAAGTAACATATTTTAACGAAAATATCATGACTTAACCTAACCAATTGTCAAGGCGTACAGTTGACCTAACCGGGAAAAAAGAAATTGCGGGAGGGGGGGGGGGAGGAATAAGTGCCCCATTTATCTACCAACCAACTTTATATATATATTTATATATATATATAACCTTTGGTTAGCTTCCGCCTGAATTGTTCATTCTGACGAAGGTCAAGCGTTTCACTCCACCTTAGACCTACAGTTTAACGTGGAATCCGAACCACGCCCCATCAGCAGCCCAGCGTCTTAACCACTAGGCCACCTAGGGTACCCATTTATCTACCAACCACTTTCTTCATTGTGTGGAAGGATGAACACCTGGGTTTTGCTGCGCGCCGGCTGCCGTCAGGTCTCGAACCCGGGGCCGATGGATTCATAGTCAGCGACGCTAACCACTACACCACCGAGGCGCCTATATATATATATATATATATATATATATATATATATATATTGTTAATTGAAGTTATTTATTTTATATTGTGTCTCACATTTTGAAAGTGAGGGAAAAAATGACCTTGAATTTGATTCCAAACCTCGTGACCAGAAATTCACGTGATTCGGAAATTTAAAAAGTTACATTTATTAAATAATTTTTTCAGTTTAAATAAACTTTCCCCTTTTTAGTTTATTATTATTATTATTATTGTTGTTACTCATTTATATGAAGTTTTTATTGATTACTTCTTCAGTGTCATTCCCATCCATTTTCGCGGGTAAAGACGTCAAATGACAATGGCTAATATTTCCTAACTTAACCTAAATAAACTTAACCTAATATAACATTAACCTAACATAACATCAAACTAATCCAACCTAGTAACCTAACTTGGACCAAAGTGGGAAAACCGTGGATGAGAATGGCGTAAAATGGAAATAGATCAATTTGAAAATTGCTTCCTTTGAGATTCTCACTCGAGGACTTCTCGCTCTTAATTGGGCGCGGAATGAAATGGGAATGGCATCGTGGGGGACCATACCGATTTTATTCAGCATAAGTCATCCTTACATCTTTATATACAGAATGTTGAAAAAAAAAAATAAACACCACAATGATTGTTCTCAAGAACAAATGGTAAAAATGATCACTGCAATGCCAGAACGTGTGTCACCTATGCATAATGCATAGGGGAAAACAACAACATTTTTAAATATATTCATTCACTGCATTTGTTATTATTTATTAACTTTTAGTATCAAATTAAAAACCATAGAAAAACCAAAGGCGTCTATTTACTTTTTTCAACCCCTGCACAGAAATACGGTACCGTAATGATCAGCTTGAATAAAGTCTACGGTTTGGTCACATAACGTTTCATTGCCTTCAAGTTCTCGTATTTAATAAGAATTTCGAGGGTGAGTTTACTCTTTGTGTATCAGTTAAGCATTTATGCGAATGGTTAAATTTTATAATACTTAAGTAATTTTAAAGTTTATAATTATTTTGTTTGCTCATATGATAAACAGTTACGAGTGAAGGGTCTGTTATTCCCACTCAATTATCATTGAAATTTCACACTTCATCCAAAGATGAAAAATCAAGCTACCAGTGAAAATCTCAGTTGGACAATTCCCAGATCAATCTATTACCATTCCCACTGAAGGAATAATACAATTTCAGTTGCATTATTAGTTTTAGCAACTGCATCCACATCAGCGATGTATGATAATAAAAACCTACTCTAATAGACAGAGTTTATTTCCACATGTGGAAATAAACTCTGTCTATTAGAGTGGGTTTTTATGATCATATTTTTACCTCCACGTAAAAAAGTGAAATTTTTTTCATTTATCAGTGATGTAGTTGAGACCCCCATGGCCGAGACCCCCATGGCCGAGACAGAGACCAGGAAAAAAGATTTTGAGACCGGTCGGTCTCGAGTCCTACATCACTGATCCACATATCTTCTATTCTTTAAGTTTTCCCTTTTGGAGTTGTATTTACGATACAGAATAACCTCATTTTATTTTCATTATCATTTTTAAGTATAAATTTTTCACTGAAATTTTATTTTTATTTTATATTTTTCATTTAATTTTATATTATTTTATTATTTTTTTTATCTTATTTTTATTTTATTTTCTTTCATTTTATTTTATTTTTATTTCTATTTCTTTATATTATTTTTATATTTATTTTATATTTTATATATTTTTTTTTAGTTTTAGGAGTGGCTGGTTGGATAATTTTGGGTTTCGCGTCTGTTGCTCTCTGCCTCATCACTTCCCTGTTCGTGGCCAATTTACTTCATGTCATTCGTCAGGTGCATCCAAGATACATGTTTTCAACGGGGACTGTGTTATCTACTTATCCTGTTAGTGTCTGTAACCCATTCTGACGAAGTGCGAATTCATGACTTAATGCATATCACCGTAAATGTAAAAATGGTCCAAAAATCACGATCGGATCGGCTTCATCAACGTACATGATCGAATCCATTCAGAAATTCTTGATATTTGAGGTTTGCATTTCTTAAAAATCATATTGTTAAAATACTTCAATAAATATATTTCATCCGATTGTGATTTTTGGACCACTCTGTTACCGAAGTCGGGATGTATTAAGTGGAAGGTAGGTATGGTCTAGTTGTATCTGATTTTGGTATCAGATAATACTCTTATTTACGCTTTTAAGTTCTTTAAAAATTCTTGATACCCAGCTACTGTAATTATTTCGCTGGCCGAAAAGTCTCCTACCCAGTAGGAATTACATTAATTAACTTAATTAGTTAATTACTTAATTAATTAACGTGCTTTGAGGTGACTGGGAAACATTCTGGGCATTTATGATATGGTTTCATAAATAAATGAGTTTCCAATCGGGTAAAGTGCTTCGATGTATTTCACACTGGGTACGGACTTTCTGGGTATATACAGATTATTGTTGGAAATTGAATTATGAAGCATTTCCTATACACGTTCATTAATTAAAACTTAATTTCATTTGAATTAGTACCCCATAAAATTTGCTTTTAATTTTAAAAGTATTTTAATAATTTATAAAAAGAAATTTAATATTTTTATTTAATATTATTAATTTATATATAAATATATCAACTAACCTAACCTAACCCAAAATAACCTGACGACTAAATAACGTTAACCCAATTAGATTAAGTTAGGTTATTTTTAATTAAAGTACGTTATTAGTGTCCATCTAATTTTCGGTCTACCAACTGTCTATCTGCCTAACTCATTTTGTGTTAACATACTTTCCCCTTTCATGCGCTCCTAATCGAGTCTTTTTTCGTATTCCCTTACCTCATGAAGGTCCTCGGATTGTGCATGTATCTGCAGATTCTTTTCCCAAGAGCAAACTTCATCCTCGACTCTTCCGCCCACTTATGGTTCGTCTTCTGCATGTACCAATTCTTCAAATTAACCATGTCTTACTTCGGAGGGGAAGCACGTTTCGTTCAGAGTCTCGAGGGGACTGTGTTGCCATGGAGAGGAGTTCCCTGCTGCTTCTGGCCTTGCGTTTGGCCTTGTTTGCCCAAAGAACCCGTCAATAAGTAGGTTGTGTCCGAAATTTACAATTTTCACGACATATTTACTTATTGAATAACATTTCTTGTTCTGGTTTTCATCTCTGATCGTTTAAGCCAAGTTTCTTTAATACTGTATTACCATCATACGCAAGATTCACTGTATGAAATGTATTCCTCTGGAATTTAATGAGGATACGTATATTTACCAGAGCTGGGCACTTCCGCAAACACTTCCGCAAACCGCAAATTCCGCAATTGCGGAAGTATGTTTTTCGTTTGCGGATTTGCGTTTGCGGCAAAGTCATCGCAAATTAGTGAATTTGCGTTGCGGAACTAAGACCGCAAACGCAAATCTTTCCGCAAATTTCCCACGTGGCCACTGGCCAAGCCCGCTAGTGCTGTGACGCTGCTGTCACTGGCCGCCAATTGTAATAAATTATTTAGCCTTGTTTTTAATAAAAACAAGGCTAAAACATTAAACATTAAAAAGATATAAAAACTTTTTATACCTCTTTAATGTTTTGGATACTTTTTATAGTTAAAATTGCGATTGCGGAATTTGCGGTTTGCGGAAGTGTTTGCGGAAGTGCCCAGCACTGTAAAAAAAATTGGAAATATGGTTTGCGTTTGCGGATTTGCGTTTGCGGCACCAAAAATGGCAAGCAGTTTGCGGATTTGCGGTTGCGGAAGGTAAGGTTTGAGTTTGCGGATTTGCGATTGCGGAAGTGATTTTGAGTTTGCGGTGCCCAGCTCTGATACACACACACACACACACACACACACACACACACACACACAAGAGAAGAAATTAACCGAGATTATTTTTAAAATTTGTATACAAGAATGTGTATGTCTAACATAAATATTTCGTTTTCAAGTCTGAGAATATGTGAAAATATGTGAAAATATATGAAAATAAATGAATTAAATTAGAAATCAGGTTGTTGAGAAGTTTAATAATTTCATTTCTCTTTACCCAGACAACAAGTTCGAATGTTGAGACTATTAATACTGCAACATCCTTTCATTCAAGCTATTTTCACCATCATTGCATTTACGTTGCATGTTGAAGAACTGTAAGTATTGCTTAGACATCTGAACCTTTTCAACATCCGAGCACAAATGTTCTTGTGTAAAGAAAATTAAGTTTATAATTGCATTTAGGGTGAAATTTGTATCAGAATTGAGTTAGTGTATGATTGGGTTAAATCTTCCTGGCGTTGCTACAGCCATGTATATTATAAGGATAATATTTTTATGTCTATAACTTATAGAATATAGAGTATAACCCAGCTCTGCGTTGCGGACGATTGACAAGACTTCATGTTATATAGTCTTATTTTTTAATAGTGGTTATTTTGTGTATATTTTATAGGTTTTTACACAAGAATAAATAACTGTTAGTTTCATCCTGTTTCCTTTATGTGATGTCATTGTCATCTCATCCACGCAGGTGCGTTCCAGAGAGTAGATTTGTTCCAAGGAACACATTCATGTACATATACCTCGTGACGATAGTGTCCTTTCTCTTCGCTCTTTGGGCTTTCATAGTGAGCTTTAAAGCTTCCAGAACTAAGCTGACGAAATTCAAGTATTGCGGAAAAATTGCATCTTTTCAGCTTTCTCTTATTTTCTTCAGACTTCAGAGTGTTATATTCAATCTGATTTTGGTGCCTACGGGGGTCATTCCTTGCATCCCTCCTATTTCTCCAAGAGTTATGGGAAACTGTAAGTTTTATTTTGTTGGCATAAATATACGTGCCTTATTTGTATGAATACATTTTATGATGGGAAGAGAAGTTTTATTATACAAGTAGGGATTGTATTATGGGACAAAATAAGAATAATTACATATAAAATCCACCTATGAAGTAATTATTAAACGAAAGCAGGACGTTTCAGATTCACACTGAGATCATCTTCAGTTGAGTGCGGAGCACAGAGCTTATGGTGCTCTGTACTCAAATGAGGAGGTCCCAGAGTAAATGTCAAAACGTCTTTTTTCAATTAAATGTATTGTTTTTTAGTATTTGCATTTATTTTCATTGGGGCGAATCCCCATCTTATAATTTTTTGCTACAAAATTTTATCTACTCTTTAATTTCAGTACTATTATGTTCGATAGTATTGGGCCAACTGGTAATATTGTCTGTCGTCGCGAATCACTTTTACAGACTTTCTGAAGCAGACAGAAGAGACTACAATACTCCAAAAGAGGTCAACAGCGCAGAAGCGGGAACTAAAGCTGAAGTTGGTGAAAACCTTTCCAAAATCTGTATTTGAGCCTCCTTTTTTTTTGGCTTGTTATCTATTCAAAGATTATTTTTAAATTTTGTTATGAATGTTACGTGTTCATTAATAAAATAACTGCTGATGATCTTCGCCTTAAATGCTGTATTTGGTATGGAAAATTCTTAGTCATTGCTTTAACAGAACCAGCAGCATGCAAATACTTGAACCATAACAGAAATATAAAAGTGGTAGCTGAGTGCCATTTTATGATCTGACAGCGATTATACAGTAATTGTTCCACGTATACGAATTTCAGTCCGAGTTCTCAGTACTTAGTCATCCGCATTCGTAAAGAGGTGTAAAAGCTAAACCTGATTTCCTCCTAGCGACTACTATTGCGTAATTTAAAAAAAAACAGTCTTAATCTTATTGTACAATATAATATATATATATATATATATATGATTAAGACACTGGGCTGCTGGTGGGGCGTGGTTCGGATTCCACGTTAAACTGTAGGTCTAAGGTGGAGTGAAAAGCTTGACTTTCGTCAGAATGAACAATTCAGGCGGAAGCTAACCAATTTGGATTTCTAAATTGTACCGATCACACCTTTACAAAAATTACAGTTTATAAAGTAATTATTAAACGATTTTGGGTTTGTTCAGTAGTAGGGTGAGTGATGACCACCCTCTGCATTCAGATGATGTGGAGACTCGCAGATACTTCAGATTCCAAGTAAAGCTGTAAGTCCGTACGTCATATGTCCTTTACCGTTACAAAGAAGGTTAAACAACCACAAACATTATAATCAAGCGCGGATACAAGGGTGGTGGGGCGCGGGGTCTTAACTCCTCTACTTTTAATCTGAATGATATCTCGTATATTCTAATAATTAATAATTTTTAATATTCTTGTATCCGCGCCTGATAACACTGGTCTACAAATTTTGAAAAAGTTTGTGCTTCGGAGATAAAATGTGTTTCCTATTATGGATTTTGGGGTGCTGAAAACGAATATGACCATAAAAACAGTCGATTGGCTACAGTTTCCAAGAAAATTTAAGTTACACATTTTGCGTATATGTATACCATATATTAGTAACATACCTGTATAATGCAGTCACTTATATTGATTCAACCCGTGGCTTCTTTGCTTGTCTCTTGTATTCAACTTCTGGAGCATCTCTTGTTATTGTCCAGCAGTAGTCTGCTAACAATGATGGACTCCATTTCCCCTTGTAGCGTTTCTCCATCGCTCAGATATCCTGATGGAAACGTTCACCATGTTCATCGCTGACTGCTCCGCAGTTGGCCGGAAAAAATTCCAGTTGCGAATGGAGGAAATGTATCTTTAAAGACATATCGCAGCCCATTTTTTGATAGGACAACAGCAGGTTTTCCACCAGCTCCCTGTAATTGTCAGCTTTGGTATTTCCGAGAAAATTGGTTGCTACTAACCGGAAAGCATTCCACGCTGTCTTCTCCTCACCACCTAGGATACGGTCGAACTCCTCATCTCTAAGAAGCTCGCGGATCTGTGGACCAACAAATACACCCTCCTTGATTTTTGCTTCACTGAGCTTTGGGAATTTACCAACGAGGTACTTAAAAGCTGCACCCGTTTTATCCATAGCTTTAACAAAATTTTTCATGACGCCCAGTTTGATGTGTAAGGGTGGTAACAAAATCTTGCTCGATTCTACAAGTGGAGGATACTGAACATTTTTTGTTCCAGGTTCCAATGAGTGTCGGAGTGGCCAATGCTTCTTGGTGTAATGAGAAGTCCTAGCCCGACTATCCCATTCACACAGAAAAAAGCAATACTTAGTGTAGCCCGGCTGCAGTCCAAGCACGATAGCAACAACTTGTCAGTCACCACAAACCTGCCACTGATGTTTGTCATAGTTTATGCAGTTCTAAAGTTGCTGTTTCATGTTGTCATGTTTCCTTCATGTGGACTGCATGACCAACTGGAATTGATGGCAATACGTTGCCAACATGCAACAAAACAGCTTTTAGACTCAACTTCGATGAATCAATGAACAGCTAAAACGAATCAGGATTGTATTTTATATCACCGTTTTGTAATTCTTAATTTCGCCGTTCTTTTTTGTCTTTGATATCCTTAATATTTTATTTTTTTTGTTTAATATAGGTTAGGTTATTTTATACACCCGGTAGGTCTGTATCATTTTACGTTAAGATGTATTCACTTTGTCCGTCGTGAAGCAATAGAGTTCTTAGCTCTCATATTATTAACGCGCCTCTGTGCGGCAGCTCGGCTTAGTATTACCCGAGCTGCAAGAGGAGGGGGCATCTTTGACCTTGAACTTTCTCGCGGGCTGAGTTGCCAGATACCGCTTTTTATTCACGCGTGTTCCGCTTCCCGTCTCGGTAAAAATCGATAGTTGCGAGATGTTGCCAGCGGTTGTTCACTCTAACGGGGTTATATTCTCTCCCTCGCGTAATGACGTCAGATATTTAACTCGCATTGCAGTGAAAGTCTCGCCTTACTCAATAAGTTATTCAAACGTCATCAATTCAAATAAATCTACGGGAATGAATTATACATTATCAAAATTTTTAATATATGAAAGATAAGTTAGTAGAATATATTAAGTTGTAGAACAAAATAGCGCTATTTACCATGAAAAAGACATCTAATAAATACTAGTAAAGTTACAATAAGATATATAAGTTAGAAATCAGTCTCCATGTATGTCAAATATAATCTCCATCTTAATATTTCACCGATTGGCCAATCGTTCTTGATGGAATGAAAAGTCCTAGCCCGACTATCCCATTCACACAGAAAACAGCAATACTTGTGTGTAGTCGAATTCGACATCAAAATAGATAATATTAATATACATTAGTCCAGTCAAAGAAGATCAACATTGCCAGACCTGAACTTAGTACATCCATATCATTAATCTCTCGGCAGCCTCGCAGAGTTAGAGCCTCGCCAGAGTTAGCCTTAGCCTCGCAGAGTTAGGTATTCCGGCCAAACTGTATCAAGTTACGATGTTTTTCAATTTTCTGCCCGACTATCCCATTCGCATAGAATAAAGTCCTATACTTTGTGTATCCCGGCTGCATTCCAAGATATTAACAACTTTGAATTCACCACAAACCTGCCACTGATGTTTGTCATAGTTTATGCAGTTCTTAAGTTGCAGTCTCATGTTGTCATATGTTTCTTTCATGTGGACTGCATGACCAACTGGAATTGATGGCAATACGTTGCCAACATGCAACAAAACAGCTTTTAGACTCAACTTCGATGAATCAATGAACAGTCTCCACTCATCAGGATTGTGAATAATGTTGAGAGCTGCCATCAGACCATCAATGTCGTTGCAAGCTACAAGGTCACCTTCCATGATGAAGAATGGGACAAAAGCTTTTTGACAGTCACGAAACTTACATACTCTAACATTTCCAGCAAGGAGATTCCACTGCTGCAATCTGGAGCCCAACAGCTCTGCCTTACTCTTTGGCAGTTCTAAATCTCTGATAAGGTTGTTTAATTCATTCTGAGTTATCATGTGCGGTTTAGAAGATATCAAGTTATAAACAAATTCAGGGTCTTGTGAAGTTGAAGGCTCACACGTTTCGCAGGTTCCTTCATTCTCCTCGTCCTCTGACTCCAGGGAGAATGAGTGTGGGGACTCAGGAACGGGTAGTCCTTCGCCGTGAGGTACCGGGCGTATAGCAGAGGGTATATTCGGATATTGTAAAATCCACTTTTTCTTCTTGCAAATACCTTTCTTGACTGGAGGCACCATGCAGAAGTAACAATTGCTGACATGATCTGTTGGTTCCCTCCACACCATTGGCACTGCAAAAGGCATAGATTTCCTTTTCCAATTCAACCACTGGCGAAGGTTTGTTGCACAAGTATTGCAGCATATGTGTGGGGCCCAGCTCTTGTCCTGATCTCCAATCTTACAGCCAAAATAAAGGTGATAGGCTTTCTTAATCACGGCGGTTATAGCACGCTTTTGTGATGCAAAAGTCAATTCTCCACAAACATAACGGAAGTTATCTATACTGTTCACGCAATTACGAGGCATCTTTGTTCAAATTAGGCTGAAAAAAATTCAGTTTCAAAAGCAAACACTAAAAAGAGTTTGACAAGGGTGCACTGTATGACTTCCGCGAATGAACTGATGCTGTGGCGTAATATGTAGACGCCTGTGACACATCGACGCCTTGACTCTACTGCGCATGCGCGTAGTTATATTTTTTTTATTTTAATAAATTAATGTAATTACATTGCATTTTAATAATTTTAAATTAGATAAGGTTAAGTTAGGTTAGTATTCCATTTATATTAATATCAAAAACATTATGGGAAGCAATATGTTGAAATGATCCAATCTATTTTTTAATAAATAATTTACAAATACATAATGTAATAGATAAATTTAAAATTACATTTTATTGTGTATATATATATATGTATATATTTACATTAATTTATTAGAATAAAAAATATAACTACGCGCATGCGTAGTAGAGTCAATGCATCGATGTGTCACAGGTGTCTACATATTACGCGACAGATGCAGTCCATTTAGTAGGGTGCAGGGTTGCCTGATATCTTTATAAATAGAGCCAATTGGCAATTTAGGCATTATTTTTGTATTCAGTGACCCAAAATTAGTAAAGATTGACTACTTTTGTTTCCGAAGCATTTTGGCTTTAGATCAGTGTAATTTTAAAGAAGAAAAAGAACTTGAGGTTTGATGACAAAAATTTTAACTCTTAATGAGTATGCTGTAACTACAAAGTTCAGATTCGTCCTACAAAAATCTTTCTTTAAAGATGCAAAATCAATTAGGTTGGGGGGGGGGGAATGAGAAGCAAAATTTTCACTATTAAAATTTTATTTGTGAAGGTATTTTTATTTGTGAAAGTGGAAATATATTTATTTTAAAGGAAATTATTTGTTTCTTAAGCCATCAGCTTATGTATATATCATATTTTATGTATATATAAAATAAATAAAAATACTAAATGTTTATTCTGTTGAAAATATTTTTAAAGCCTATTTAGACCTGATATAGCTGTTTATCACGTTTTTGTAATAGGAAATAGGGAGTCAGGGGCCAATCTCAAAATTATTTGAAAATACCAAATTTTGTACATACATGACGTGCAAGGTGTATTATAACGTAACACAGGGGTTCATGACGTTTTGTGATAGTTATTTAACCATCAAATAAAGACCAAAGATAGAACCTTATAAAATAAATGTATTAGTACTGCACTTGCAATGGAGTAAGACTATGACAAATATTGATAGAGAAAAAATATTGGTAGTTAAATTTTGTAACATTGTAGGTAACGAAAATTGTACTGATTTATTTAATTATTTCAACCCTTTCGTGTTATTGTGTGCTACACACTAAACATAATGTATTTGACAATTTTACAATATAAAGTATACAAAATCTCAAAAAAATTGTGTATTTTGACTTAAGTGCAGAGGTGTCACCATCTCAATACTTTGAAATATGTTTTGAATACTCAAATAAACGTATTAGATTTATAAGACGTTTAAATATTTACTAGATCCCTATTGTATGGTAACCTATCAAGTAGGTATATGCAATATAGTGTCTCTGTAAATACGAAGAGAGGTTTGTCATTCCTATAGTTAAATGGAGAGGTCAAAAGAAATTCGGTGCCACTCTCTCTGAGATATGATTACTGTGAATTCAAACAATGTAGCTGTTCAAAGGTGAGATTTCTGCCCACTGTATAAATTGGTCTAATGTGGGATAGCAAGCGTGACCTTCGTCAAAATGAACAATTCGGGTGGAAACAAAACTAAGGTTTATAGTGTATATGTAACACATAAACAGGCGTGGTTTTAGTATGAAACAAAAATATCTCCACCAGAATTCGAACCCCGGACCGCCTGAGTAGGAGTCCCGAGCGCTACCATCACACTACGACGAAATAAAAGTTAGCGATAGCGCTTTATATATTATGTGTGAAAATTATTTCACGAAAGTAACATATATCACAAAAAGGGCTACGTCGTGGCCAATGTCGTAACACCGCTTCCCGGAGATCAGCGAAGTTAAGCGACATTGGGTCTGGGTAGTAATTGGATGGGAGACCGTCCTCCGCGCCCAGATTATGTAGCGACCCGTGGTTCGGATCCCACGTAAAGCTGTAGGTCCCCTCCGTCATATGACCTTAGATGTTGCGAAGGAGGTTAAACAACCCCAATTAAAAAAAAATATATATATTACAAAGAAAAACTAGTGATATGATTGGTACAGGAAGATATTGTAGGAGGAGCATACAATAGGAGGAGCATACAATTCACTTGGGGAAAACTACCAACTTCAGAGCCTCGCCCTTCTTGTCTTAATCTGTTCTAAATGAATTCAAAACAACAAGCTCAAGCGAAAAAAGGCGCTGGCTAAGGTTGAAATTGTTTGTAAGTTGAATACTGGCGGACTCAAGAATATTTATATTAACAATGTTCCTTGAGTGAAGCAAAATTGAAGCATTATTCCAATCACACAATGGGATAAGTGGGCGAAAAGAGCATTGGACGACTGTCCCATTCTAGCGGAATATTGATGTTGAAAATAACCACGAAGGAAAAAGAAAACACGAAATAATACTCAAGCACTTTCGTCTAATGATATCCTCAGGAACACTGAAGTTACTAACAAGATTGAGACTATATATATATGATGCAAACCCACAAGGAAAAAGAAAAATTATTCCAAGGCATTTCGTGTATTCAGAAGTACACCCCTAGTCCTTGACGAGGTGTACTTCTGAATACACGAAAGATCTTGAAATCATTTTTCTTTTTCCTTGTTGGTGTGCATCATTCATTCATTTCACATGTTTAATTGTGAAATTCATCCCATATATATATATATATATATATATATATATATATATATATATATATAAAACTCAGAATGGTCCCCTGAGAAACTTATATGTTAAACACAGACCGTGCATGGAACAAGGAACTCTTCTGGGAAATTACACCCACTATAGTTCGAGTAAGTAATGATAAATGACAAATACTATAGTTTTTTCTTTTTCATGAGTTACTCTTACCCGAGTTACTCTCTTTGCGAGTAACCCGGTGCCCACGTTGGGCTTTCCATCATGAAAAAGAAAAAAAAACAGTATTTGTCATTTATCATTACTTATTCGAACTATAGTGGATGTAATTTCCCAGAAGAGTTCCTTCTTCCATGCACGGTCTGTGTTTAACATATATATATATATATATTAATATATATATATATATATATATATGATGAATAAAACCACGAAGGAAAGGAAACACAAAATGGTGCTCAAGCGCTTTCGTCTAATGACATCCTCAGGAACACTGAAGTACATAAAAAGGTTAAGCCTATATATAGGTTACAGAAAAAAAAAAAGAAAAAATAAATAACATACATACACACACACACACACACATATAATATATATATATATATATACATATCTATATATACAAATACATACATACATACATACATACATATATATACAATAAACAGAGAAGTAAAAATAATAAAAAATTAAAAATTAAAACCTTAAAGGATTACTAGTGAGGCGTACAGATTTGTAAGGAAAAATATCGAATTTTAGCACAAGATCAAATGGATTATAAAAATACAAAATTATACTGGAACTCTGCCGGGTTTTAACACAATGCTGCCTATGGTCAGGTTTCGATAAAAAAAAAAAATAAAAAAAATAAAAATAAATAAATAAAATGCAAATTAAAAGTTAATCGATTTTTAGCACAAGATCAAATGGATTATAAAAATACAAATTTATACTGGAACTCTGTCCGGGTTTTAACACACTGCTGCCTATGGTCAGGTTTTGATATATATAAAAAATAAAATGCAAATTAAAAGTTAATAAAGTAGAAAACAAGTTTACCAAAGATTTAATGTTTTACCCTTCTTATTTAAATCTGTTTTAAAGGAATTCAACATAACAGGATCGAATTGAAAAAGACCTTTGCTTATGTTGAAGTTATTTGAAAGTTGGATAATGGCAGACTCAAGAATATTTCTATTAACAATGTTGCTTGAATGGAATAAAACTGAAGCATTATTCCAATCAATACAGTGGGCTAACTCTGACAAATGGACAAAAAGGGCACTGGAACTGTCCTGTTCTAACGGAATATTGATGCTGTTTTATACGTGTGTGCAAATCCTTTCCCGTCTGACCTATGTAAAAGGAATCACATTGTTTACAACCAATTTTATAGATAATGCCTGAATTATTGGTACGGCTATTTTTTACTATGATATTTTTCACAATATTGTTATATGAAAATACTACATTAATATCCAAAAGTTTAAGTACATTAGCAATGCCTAAAAAGCCCGGGAAAAATGGAAGTACTAAAATATTTTTTGACAAAGTACGAGTGTTAATATTGACACGATAGAAAGTTCGTTTTGCCTTGTTGAGACAAGATTCCATAAACGCAGATGGATAACACAAATCACTTCCAATACCGTTGATTTTTTCCAATTCGGCATCGATGTATTCCGGACTGGCGATCCTAAGGGCGCGGAGAAACATAGTTATTAACGGAAATATCAACCTTACACTTAACACAATGATTTCTAATGGCAGACTGTTCCTTTTTAGATAAAACTTTCCCTGTCCTATGGCTAATACCCATATGGGAGCAAAATCTTGCCTGCAAAGAACGAACTGTGCTGCCAACGTAGTTCCCCTGGGAACACCCAGGGCAGGTAAACAAATAAACGACAGAACAGTTCATCGCAGGGGGGATTTTGTCCTTACAACGGAAAAAACATTCAAGGGTATTATTATTTACAAAAGCAACCTTAAAATCAGTGTGAAAATAAAATTTCCTCACCACACTCAACAATTGCTTTTTCACAAAAGTGTTAAAATGGTAGAGATCAGGTAAAACAAGATATTTACAATTCTTAGGAACATCATACGTTGGGATAAGGTTGGGGGAATAAACATTATTAAGAAATTTACCAATAATACCTTGTACAAGATCCCGTGGAAAACCATTTTTAAAGAAAAAATCAGTAAGGAATTCAAACTCATTATGAAGCAGAGCAAAGTTTGAGCAAATATTATAAGCTCTATGCACTAAAGTGCGAATGGAACTTAGTTTGTAATTAAAATCGCAAAAACTATAAAAATTAAAACCTAAACCCGTAAAAGTTAGCTTCCGGTATGTAGAAGTTAAAACAGTCGAGCCTGATTTGGAAACCAAAACATCAAGGAAAGGAATAGAACCTTGAACTTCCTTTTCCTGCGTAAATATAATGTTCTTATGCAGTGTGTTCAGAAAATTTAAAAACTGAACTGATTGATTATTATCCGTTTGGAATAAAGCAAACGTATCATCAACATAACGTCTGTACAATTTCGGCTTAAGGCGAGGGGGGCACTCACAGAAGGCCCTTTCCTCAAGATGAGACATGAAAATATTCGCAAAAACAAGACCTAAGGGGCTCCCCATCCCCACTCCATCCAACTGACGGTAAACTACCCATTGAAAACTAAAAAAGTTATCCTTGACTGCCAAATTCAGAAGCTGCTCAAACTGTGCTCTGCCAAAGCCGTGAAAAAGTGAGTCCGGCTGTGGAAAGGCTTTATTTAAAATAATTGTAATGGTCTCATCCAAGGGAACATTTGTAAAGAGGGAAGATACATCAAAACTTGTCATAAACAAAGAATTCATATTAAACTTCTTAATTTCCGACACAAAAGAAAAACTATCCTTAACACTGTACAAGTTCACAGTAAATGATGATAACAGTGGGACAAGAAATTTGGCAAGTTGTAATTAGCCAAAGGATAAGACGCTAAAATTGGGCGCAATGGAACACCGACTTTATGAACCTTAGGCAGACCATACATAAGGCCCAAATAAGAGCCTGAAACGTACAATTCATCATAAGTGGAGGAGTTAATAACACAATCATGTTTAAGCTTAAGCAGAACACGGTTAACCTTGTCCTCCAATCGCTGAATAATTTTAGTAGCCTGTTCATCTACCTTAACAAATTTTAATGAATCGGAAAGAATATCAAGCATTTTTTTAATATAATCCGTTTTATTCATAACCACAACACCACTACCCTTATCTGGTTTAGTAATAACAATAGAGTCATTTACACCCAAACCTTTTAAAATTTCACGGTCCTCCCTATGCAGAAAAATTGTAGAAAACTTAAAAGCTTTAATTTTAGAAAACAATTCATGGGACAATTGGGAAATATGTTGTCTAACCTTACCAAAATCATTAGCATCAACGGTTGGAAGAACTTTCAGATCATGGGCTATCCTTTCAAAATAAAAATAAAAGTCAGCAGGTTTAAAACGCAAGTTGGGAAACTTGAACTTAAGGCCAAGAGACAAGAAAAACTTTCACGCTTTGACAGGGTATAGTCAGATAAATTCCTAATGACCTGACCAGGATCCAGAAAATAAGGGCGAGATAGGTTTAACTTAAAAAGCTTGCGGTCACTTGACAAGTGAGCATGGCCTTGAAAATGGGTAGAGTTGCCCGAAACGTCGGCTGCAGCCAAATATAATGACTTTTTTGCTCTACGTCTTCGTTTTTATCCTAAATGTAAAACTACGTCTCCTTAGGAGGGATCCTATTTCATATGTATCTACGCGTTATGGACTAGAGGGTTTGAGACTCCACCGTAAACTTGAAAAGTCTGTCAGAAAATTCAAGAAGATTGAATTGGACCTTGAATTTTTAGAAATCTGCCGGAATAGTGGCGTCTTTCCTAATTTTATTTATTACAAACTGTATCGTAATTCACTCTATTCTTCAGAGTTTTATAGGTCATCTTTGGTATATTATCTTAACAATGAAATTAATTACAAATTTAAGCTTAAGCATGATATTTCGAACAAGATTTGTGCTCTTAAAAGCCAGTTGAAGGCCTTGGTCTCTTTTTGTGACTATGCGTGCATAGTGTCTAACATTCATGTTTCCTCCCTTTCATATGTACGTTCTATTTCCCGGATTCATGACCGCAAGCTTTTTAAGTTAAACCTATCTCGCCCTTATTTTCTGGATCCTGGTCAGGTCATTAGGAATTTATCTGACTATACCCTGTCAAAGCGTGAAAGTTTTCTCTTGTCTCTTGGCCTTAAGTTCAAGTTTCCCAACTTGCGTTTTAAACTGCTGACTTTTATTTTTATTTTGAAAGGATAGCCCATGATCTGAAAGTTCTTCCAACCGTTGATGCTAATGATTTTGGTAAGGTTAGACAACATATTTCCCAATTGTCCCATGAATTGTTTTCTAAAATTAAAGCTTTTAAGTTTTCTACAATTTTTCTGCATAGGGAGGACCGTGAAATTTTAAAAGGTTTGGGTGTAAATGACTCTATTGTTATTACTAAACCAGATAAGGGTAGTGGTGTTGTGGTTATGAATAAAACGGATTATATTAAAAAAATGCTTGATATTCTTTCCGATTCATTAAAATTTGTTAAGGTAGATGAACAGGCTACTAAAATTATTCAGCGATTGGAGGACAAGGTTAACCGTGTTCTGCTTAAGCTTAAACATGATTGTGTTATTAACTCCTCCACTTATGATGAATTGTACGTTTCAGGCTCTTATTTGGGCCTTATGTATGGTCTGCCTAAGGTTCATAAAGTCGGTGTTCCATTGCGCCCAATTTTAGCGTCTTATCCTTTGGCTAATTACAAACTTGCCAAATTTCTTGTCCCACTGTTATCATCATTTACTGTGAACTTGTACAGTGTTAAGGATAGTTTTTCTTTTGTGTCGGAAATTAAGAAGTTTAATATGAATTCTTTGTTTATGACAAGTTTTGATGTATCTTCCCTCTTTACAAATGTTCCCTTGGATGAGACCATTACAATTATTTTAAATAAAGCCTTTCCACAGCCGGACTCACTTTTTCACGGCTTTGGCAGAGCACAGTTTGAGCAGCTTCTGAATTTGGCAGTCAAGGATAACTTTTTTAGTTTTCAATGGGTAGTTTACCGTCAGTTGGATGGAGTGGGGATGGGGAGCCCCTTAGGTCTTGTTTTTGCGAATATTTTCATGTCTCATCTTGAGGAAAGGGCCTTCTGTGAGTGCCCCCCTCGCCTTAAGCCGAAATTGTACAGACGTTATGTTGATGATACGTTTGCTTTATTCCAAACGGATAATAATCAATCAGTTCAGTTTTTAAATTTTCTGAACACACTGCATAAGAACATTATATTTACGCAGGAAAAGGAAGTTCAAGGTTCTATTCCTTTCCTTGATGTTTTGGTTTCCAAATCAGGCTCGACTGTTTTAACTTCTACATACCGGAAGCCAACTTTTACGGGTTTAGGTTTTAATTTTTATAGTTTTTGCGATTTTAATTACAAACTAAGTTCCATTCGCACTTTAGTGCATAGAGCTTATAATATTTGCTCAAACTTTGCTCTGCTTCATAATGAGTTTGAATTCCTTACTGATTTTTTCTTTAAAAATGGTTTTCCACGGGATCTTGTACAAGGTATTATTGGTAAATTTCTTAATAATGTTTATTCCCCCAACCTTATCCCAACGTATGATGTTCCTAAGAATTGTAAATATCTTGTTTTACCTGATCTCTACCATTTTAACACTTTTGTGAAAAAGCAATTGTTGAGTGTGGTGAGGAAATTTTATTTTCACACTGATTTTAAGGTTGCTTTTGTAAATAATAATACCCTTGAATGTTTTTTCCGTTGTAAGGACAAAATCCCCCCTGCGATGAACTGTTCTGTCGTTTATTTGTTTACCTGAAAAGAAGGATCAACACAACGGCAAACATTTTCATTTATTGTACTTCAGACGTTTCGACAAATCTTTTGTCATCATCAGTGAGTTAAGTCTTAAAACCTTAAAACAAAATTGAAAAGTGAAAATTACATCAATACAATATTAAAACCATTAAAATTAAAACCTTAAAGCAAAATGAAAATTGCATCAATACAAAATTAAAATCATTTAAATTTCATCACTATAAAAACTAAAATTAAATTAAATTTCATCACTATAAAAACTAAAATTAAATTACCTCAATAGGTAAATACACAATGTTTACATCCACCTCCATACTTGGCAAAGTCTAAGGGAACACTGACTAACCAACCGATTTTCACAGACATACCCTTTCTAATCCTCTGACCATCCAGTGTTCCCTTAGACTTTGCCAAGTATGGAGGTGGATGTAAACATTGTGTATTTACCTATTGAGGTAATTTAATTTTAGTTTTTATAGTGATGAAATTTAATTTAATTTTAGTTTTTATAGTGATGAAATTTAAATGATTTTAATTTTGTATTGATGCAATTTTCATTTGCTTTAAGGTTTTAATTTTAATGGTTTTAATATTGTATTGATGTAATTTTCACTTTTCAATTTTGTTTTAAGGTTTTAAGACTTAACTCACTGATGATGACAAAAGATTTGTCGAAACGTCTGAAGTACAAATAAATGAAAATGTTTGCCGTTGTGTTGATCCTTCTTTTCATCTGTAAGCTCCGTTTCCCTAAGGAGAAGTTAATAGCTTTGATATATATATATATATATCAGAACTGGGCAGTAACGCGGTACGTTTTTAGTAACGGTAGCGGTAACGGCATTACATTTCAAATCAAGTAACTCGTTCAGTAACGACGTTACTTTATTAGGGAAATACATTCGTTAGTCGTTACTCGTTACTTTTTTATCGTAGCTCGCAATTAGTTTCTTTCGATCCTCACTCATTATTCATTAACCGTTAAAAATTTGTCCCTTCACTATGAGCGAGGTGTGCATGTTGGCCGTTGGCATGCTGGCAGCCTACCCTCATCCACCCTCTCCCCCTACACTGACAACACTGTCAAAGTAAAAAGGCGAAGAACTCTGGAGCAGGGAGGGACCTAAGTTCAACAGAGGTTTCGTCATTCATCTCATCTGGGCCTTCACAGCACGTTAGCTGCATCCTTCCTTAACACTCCTATACCATCTAGTGCCGCTATTGAGCGGGTTTTTTCAGTAAGGAAGGATATACTGCGTCGGAAACGAGGCTCGCTCTTAAATGCAACTTTTGAGAAGCTTGTTTTCTTGAAGGCCAATAAAGATCTTTTGAATAATAGTTCTTAAGTTTGTATATTTAGCTAATAAATGTCAATTATCATTGCCATGCACAATAACTCATTTGATTCATTTCTTTAGTATTTCGTATTATTGTATTGCAAAACTAAACTTTCCTGGTATATTCTAGCATTAGTAAATTAGTATCAATAGTATGCTACATCCTCTGTTATGTTGCAATTCCTAGTAATAAATCTTGCAGTAATTTTGTTTCACTTTTTTTGAAAATATTATGCCTTGTAAGTCATAACAATGTAATGAAGGCATGCACAGACTTCATAGCCTATGCATTAACCAGTGGATACAAACCAACACATACTCGCACAAGCGAATGTTTATATAATACTAGGTGAGGTACCCGGCGTTGCCCGGGTTAATTGAATGCCCAGTTAGGTCAACTGAATGCCCCCAAACCCCCTCACCCCCCTTTATGCAACTTGAGGGCTAATCCCCCCATTACCCCCACCCTCCCCCACTTACCCCCACCCCCCCCTTCCCCCATTACTGCCCGGGATAAATTTCACAAACAGACAGGCTAAACTACAGAAAAGAACGCAGCTGTGAAAATTTTGAGCTTCACATTGTGTCAAGATTTCTGAATCTGATCAGATATCCCCCAAAACCCCCCTGACCAAATAACTGAACTCCCAATTACTGTCGGTTCAATTATTTGGTCAATAAAACTATAGAATAGAACACAGTCATGAAAATCTTGAGCTTCACATTGCCGCCCGTAATACAAACAGACAAACAGACAGGCTGACCGACTCTGTGGTGACATTCTTCATCCCATAAGAGGTTCCCGTGCCAAATTTGATAGCTCTAGGTCAAACGGTTTGCGCTTGCATAAAGGACAGACAGACAGACAGAAAGGCGAATATATATATATATATATATATATATATATATATATATATATAATACAGAGTTGGGCAGTAACGTGTCGTTACTAGTAGCGGACGTTACTAACGACGTTACTTTTTTAGTAACGTCAGTAGTAACGACAATACTTTTCAAATTTGGTAACATTTTTGGTAACGTCGTAAAAATTTTAGTCTAAACAGCGCGTTACTTGTTACTCGTTACTTTTTAAATTCAGTAAAATTATACTAATATACAGGGTGTCCCAGAAGTCTGGACTCATAGGGAAAATAGACATTATATTTTTAAAGTGAAACAAACACATTTCTAATGTCAGTTTTACATATTTCAGGAAAGAAAATACCCTGATGGCTCAGTATACCAATTAAGAGAAGGTGGAACTAGTATTGCTACATGTTTCCCGAAAAAGCCAGAGGGAGGCATGTTCGTAAAATAACTGACATACTTCCCTCTGGCTTTTTCCGGAAAAATGTAGCAATACCAGTTCCACCTTCTCTTAATTGGTATACTGAGCCATGAGGGTATTTTCTTTCCTGAAATATGTAAAACTGACATTAGAAACGTGTTTGTTTCACTTTAAAAATATAATGTCTATTTTCCCTATGAATCCAGATTTCTGGGACACCCTGTATCTAAAAGTATAAAATAACCAATAGCAATTAGTAGGATATCAGTTACAACAATAACAACTCTATTTTATTATTTCACACTAATTGATAATGTTACTTATTAGTTATTTTGCTCATGTGTATTTTTTTCTCTTGTATTGTGTTAGTCATATGTTGCTCTTTCTTTGAATATTAAAAAGCAAAAAAAGAGGGTAGTTATTTTCACTGCTATTCACCAATCTCACAATGTATAATTTATGGTTTTTGTCTTAAGTTGAATACTTGGAGTTCAATTTTGTATACATATAATAATAATAATAATACACGATCTACATGTACAGTATTATATACAGAATACAGGTAAGTATTTGAAAAATAACGAGTAACTAGTCGTTACGCGTTACATTTTTAAATAAGTAATGTTTTGGGTAACGACACTACTTTTTTTGGCAAGTAACGGCTAAAGTAATGTCATACTTTTTCCTAGTAACGTGCCCAACACTGTATATATACAGGGTGAGTCACGACGAAATGTCATAACTTCGGGAGCTTATAGCTTAGGTCATTCCCAGTCAAAAACTTCATATGAACATAGGTCCGATTCTTAACGGTTATGGAGCTATGGATGTTTAAAATAGCTGCTAAAGTTTTTATTCATGAATTTACAGTAACTGTTCAAAATGACTACCCTTGGCCCAGAGATGGGCAGTAACGCGTTACATGTAACGACGTTACGTAACGAACCTTACAAAAGTAACGAGTAGCGGTAACGCCTGAAAGATTTTCAAATGTATCAATGTAACGGTAACGCTTTGCAAATTTTTTATCAATGTAACGGATTTTTTTCGTTACTCGTTACATGTATAAAGCTTATAAACCCAAGAAAAAGTTGGTACACAAGGAAATTATGAAAAAAAAACGATCAAAATTTAACGAACTCGCTTGAAACTGCTGTAGCTGTAAGGAAAATAGTAAGAATTTTTAAATCAAAACGTGTATCTTCGCAGCGTACGCTCAATGCCCAACTGTAAAGACGTAATAATACTATACAGGGTGATTCAAAAGTCAGGTTACACAGGGCTTTTCTGTTTCTTTGCAGGTAAATGAGTTATGAGATGTTATCGAAGGAGGAGCGCATTGATGTGATATTCCTAGCTGGCTGCACAAGTGCATTGCCGTTAACGGTGGCCATATCGAACATGTGATGTGACTATTCCCCTGTATCATTCATAATACAGTATTTCAATATGTAACCTGACTTTTGAATCACCCTGTAGTGCTTTGTGCTGACGTGTTCGGCTTCATAATCATAACTAATGTTGAGCTTCATATTCTCTTATTACCTTATTGTGTTTGTGATCGATGTTCTGTCTATATGTACCTGCAGTTATCATATAACAAAATCAGTACCATATCGATAACAATAACCGACATTCATTTACTGTTTAATGAATTTTATTTTTAACAACTACTGAATTAGTTCCATACGCGTGCTTGCACTGACGAGTGGTAACACCGATCACCGTGTTGCTAACCCGTAGGGCCATAAAATAACATTCAGTAGCAGCGTGAATGCCAGACAGTAGAATATCAAATGTAACTAGTTACTTGTAACGTCGTTACATGTATCGAGTAACGGTAACGCTTTAAGGATTTTCAAAAGTAACGATGTAACGGTAACGCCGAGTACATTTTCAACGTGTAACGAGTAACGGTAACGCCGCCCAATTTAATGTAACGGTGCCCACCACCAGTGGCGGTCCTAGCTTACATGACGCCCTGGGCGAACCTCACCTTCAGCGCCCCCCACCTGTTCGCCAACACACACACATTCGAATCCCCCCAAAATAAAGGACAGACATAACTCTAACACAAAATAACTTTTTATTGGACTAATTGTTGGAACTTCAGAACCAAAACAAAGACTCAAATTTCTGAATTTTACAAATCCTTCATCACGTAAATAGAATAACTCACTTAAGAGAATGTAATTATGATACTATGAACAGGAAAAATACAAATTAAATTGCACAACTGCCATAAATAAACTAGAGAATCAAATTTCTAAATTGTACAAATGCTCTATCACATAAATAGAATAAGACACTTAAGAGAGGGTAATTATTATGCTACACTTTGAACAAGAAACAAAATAAATTGCACCACAGCACAACTGCCATCTAAAGCCTGACTCTTCTTACCTTCCTTGATGCAAAGTCATGAATTAAATCATCATATGAAATCTGCTCAGCAATTGTATGATTTATACTGATGATGGCCAGACCGGTAAGGCGTTCCTGTGACATAGTTGACCTCAGGTAGGATTTGATGAGCTTCAGCTTTGAAAAGCTCCTCTCTGCTTCAGCAACAGTGACTGGAAGAGTAAGACCAATTCTGAGAGCAGTCCACAAATTTGGATATATTTCAGAGAGCTCCCTTTCATGGATAAATGTCAGCAGTTCAAGCAAGGATATGGTCTTTGATGGCAAGTCAGGCAAGTTCTTCAGCTCCTGTGCAAGCTCTCTGCCATCCAAGTCAGATTGTCCCTTAAAGTGTAGTGTAGTACTAAGGTTCACACATTGTTCTGTCAGCTCCTCAAATGTGAGATTTTGGAAATGTGTCAGCACTCCAAACTTCTCTCCCACAATTTCCAACGTGGAAAATCTTTTCTGAATGGCTGATGTTGCAGCATCAACCACTGCATTGAAAAATGTCACCTCCAGCTTCTTCAAAGCATCAATCAAGGGCTCATCAGATGCTTCATAGGAGAAGTGCCGCTTTGTGGACCTCAGCCGTTTTTGTTTTAACACAGCCTCCACATTCATTTGTTCACAGATATCTGTGGCTGCCATTTGTGCAGCCACAAAACCTGTTGCCCTGTAATTGCGGAGACCTCTCTCTGTTTTTTTTAGGAGATTTACTGCAACATCAACGTGCATGCTAGGAGACTGCATCTGCTTGCTCACATGCTGAATTTGGCACAACAGGTCATGCCACACCACTGAACAAATGGCGAAGCGGTATGACCCAACCTCCTTTGACAGAGATTGAGCCTCGACCTTTATTACAGCGTCTTTGGTGTGGTCCCTCACCTCGATCAGTGCATCTCTCACTGCAGCTGCCTGATATCTCAGGGGCTCCACACTCTTGATCTTGCTTTCCCACCTTGTATCAGACCACATCTTCAATGTGATGTTCACATGTTTTTTCAAAATGGCCCATCGTTGTGTGGAGGCTGAAAACAAGTTGTAAAGCTTCTGCAAGATGCCAAAGTAACTTGTGGCATCAATAGATCCCTTAGCGGCATCGGCCACAAGCAAATTCAGAGAATGAGCCCCACATGGAACAAACAGAGCTCTGGGATTAATTTCTAGGAGCCTGGATTGAACACCCTTGTTTTTTCCCCTCATGTTGGCCCCGTTGTCGTATGATTGTCCTCTACAGTCCATGAAAGGAACTTTTAGCTCCTCCAGTCTCTTCAGAATCAGATATGCCAAATGTTGACCAGTGGACTCCTCTGCCTCCAAAAACCCCATGAAATGTTCCTTTATATGGGCTTCCCCTCCAGTGACACAACCCGAATCACAACTGACAACTGTTCAGTGTGGCTGATATCTGGAGTGCAATCTAGAATTATTGAAAAAAACTTTGATTGTTTGATGTCGCTCACCATTGCTGAAATGGTCTTGCTGCTCGACAAATCAATGAGTTCGTTTTGTATGTGGTGGCCGAGGTAGCTGGTGTGACTGGAGGTCCCTTTTTGGACACGGTTAATGTGCTCTTGCATTATAGGATCAAATTGTGCCATCAGTTCAACTTCTTTCAGAAAATTGCCATTTGATGGTGAGAACAATTTTTCTGTATGTCCCCTTAGTGCCAAATTCCTAACTGCCAGAGAATGCACAATAGCAGTGAGACGTGTCAGCACCGCTCTCCATCTCAACTTCTCAGCCTCCAGAAGTGCCATCTCCTGCTTGTCAATGGTCTCCCCCTTTCTCATCCTCACTGCCAGTTCTTTCCAGATTTTCATAGAATTTAGGTGTTCTGAACTGTTTCATGTGATGTGAGCAATGAGCTTGCATGCTTCCAGTCCGAGATTCCCAAACTTGTTAAATTTATTTTCCTCTTGGAAAATAATGTACAACAGAAACAGAAAAGGCTGTTGTTTTTTAAGGAATAGACCAACCAACTTCTGGTTATATTTTCCCCACTAACCAATGACTTCCTGAAGTATTGATGGTGGAAACTTCTTCCGTCACTGTCGTTTCTAGGGAATACAAAGTCAGATGGTACTTGACTTGGTCCCCTGGAAACCAGTTGTGTCCGAATTCTCTCAGTCAGAACTGAAGGCCAGTTAGCAGGGTCAGTGGACAGAGACTCATCCTCAGGAGGCGATTCTGCTCCAGGCCTTTCTAATAGAAAGAACAAGAGCATTACTCATTAGTATACACACCTAAGTTAGATAACACATTATTCACAGCACTTTGTTATGGTGGTGGTGTTATGGAATTATGGTGGTGAAACACCACACATACCCAGTAACCCAGACCCAGTGATAATAACATTATAATTTATAACTGTTTGCAAAATGCTTTGCAGGGATGCACACACATACACATACACACACACGCACACACTCACAGACATATGTGCACACAAACTCACCTGAAGAGTCCTGCCGGGGAGAAGTAGAAGCAAATGGGTCTTCATCCTCAGGATCAGACTGCATTTGTGGAGACATATGTGAGGCTGAGGAGGTAGATGGCTCCTCAGCCTCAATAATGGCAGAAGTAGACGGCTTCTCATCCTGGCTAGTGGCAGAGGGTGTTCCAAAATATTTCAAAAGTGCCCCTGCAAATAGTAAAATAGAACATAACAGACCAGTGCATGAATAGGCTAGTACAATTAATTTAACATGTTATTAAGCACAATTTATTAAACTTTTAGAATAGGAAACAAATGAATAATACAACCTCCTTGGTTAATGGCTAATTATATACATAATAGTACACTTCAAATGACTCAGAAAGCTATATCACAAAATAGCAGTGCAATATAGCAGTGAAGAGTAGATGACATAGCTCTATACCTTTATCTTTTGCTCGTTTCTCCTCTTCTTCTTTCCTCTTTTTCTAAACTGAGCACCTGATAGCTTTGACCTCTTCTTATCCATTTGCGGTTATTTGACAGACCTTAGTGGCTTAGTGTGAAGATTCGTTCTGTAATAAATAATATACATTTCACTATTTAACCAAACCCAGAAAAATAACATTACATGTTAAAGTATGGGCCTTTATTCCCAATAATATTAATCTGGAAGCATTTTGCATTGTTTAGGTCTTTTATGGGAAGGTTTATGGAAAATGCAATAGATGGTTTTTTATTAATAAAATATATTTATTGATCTTTTATTATTTATTTTATTTTATTTTTTATTTTTATTTATTTCTTTATTTATTTATTCTTATTTTTATTTTTATTTTTTTTGCAGGCGCTCATGCCGCCCCTCCACAAATGCCGCCCTGTGCGGCTGCCCATATTGCCCATATGAGGAACCGCCACTGCCCACCACTGCCTCGGCCTCAATACACATCGCGGCTCGTCTGTGAATCACGCGTGTAGCTCGCATTAGTTCATTACGATTGTCCTTTATGAGGGCTGCAGCATCCAAAATGAGAAGGAGCAATGCATCTCGTGTTTTCCCTTTTCTTGGTACACCAGCTCTTTCATGCGCCCCCACATATAAAAATCTAGATGGGTTAGGTCCGGAGACCTGGGTGGCCAATTTTGTGCACCACCACGACCGATCCATTGACTAGGGAAGCAATCATCGAGATGCGTTCTCACTGCACGGCTAAAATGGAGAGGAGTTCCGTCTTGTTGGAAGTACATAGGCAATCGTGTTGCCAAAAGTACATCTTCTAACAGTGGCGGCAGTTCGTCTTGCAGAAAACGTAGATAAATGTCACCTGTAAGACCACCTTCGAGGATAAACGGACCAATCAGCTAATCGTAGAGAATACCACACCACACATTGACACTGAACCGGTGTTGAAAATTACTTTCTACAATGGCATGAGGATTCATTTCTGACCACACATGTGAAATGCGAGTGTTGTTGATATCGTCGCAGGTAAGAAGACGTACCTATGCAGTTGTCGATCGGCATTGATCCAATTACAAAATTCTAGCCGTTGGGCACGATCCCCAGGTTGGGGGTGCTGAACGCGCTGTACGTGGTATGGATACATACCTTCTTCGTGTAGCGCTCTACATACTCTCGTTTGAGGAAGTCTAAGACGTGCGAAAATCCTTCGCGTACTAACATAAGGACTCCGCTATATCATCTGAATAATATTATCTTTTCTTGTTCAGCCACATCTTGTACCGGACGCTCAGATAAAACAGTAACGCTAGGAAATGAACCGCTCTCTCGCAATCTCCGGAAGACGTTGCTAAACACTCGTCGATCCGGAATTCTTCGATTTGGAAAACGTCGCTGGTATTCAGCGACAGTAGTAGTAGTATTTCCATCGCAAAATCCATAAACATACACTTTATCGGTATATTCGGTATTTGAAAACGTAAAAGGCATACTGAGCGCACAAAACATTAACTGCACGCTGTAAAACACAACACTCTACTGCGTAGTTAGTTCAGTTCGGTAAGTAACTGTCAATTCAGTTCAAGGTCACGCATGCGCATGCTTGAAATTCAAATATCCATAGCTCCATAACCGTTAAGAATCGGATCTATGTTCATATGAAGTTTTTGACTGGGAATGACCTCAGCTATAAGCTCCCGAAGTCATGACATTTCGTCGTGACTCACCCTATATATATATATACAAAAGTCGCGAGCTCTAGTAGACCGTCACATTAAGTATATTTAAACGACCGAAGAAACAACGCTTTCGCTAACTTTACCTATGACAGGTAAGCTTTGTTGACCTTGTATATGTCTTGGAAAGTGACCTCTTCATGATTAGGGGTAGTTTTCTCATACAATGGTTCACCTTTTTAAAAGTAGACCGCGTATCTAAGGATGAAAAGTTCTTGTAAACTACGTACTCCTTAAACCCGAAGAAAACCCAGAAAATAAATAAATAGGTGTACTCAGGATGATTCAGATGACTGCGATTATCTAAAATAAGCTATCGTACCCTTAGTTTATCCAATGCCGGATCCAGGTGTGTACAGTCCATGCAACTTCACGGAGCCTCCGTGTATTGTGGGCCCACAGCGGCAAGGCCATCTCAACGAACGCGGAGAGACCGCCATGTACCTAATGTATTGGAGGCCCCACGTGGGCCCCAGTACACGCTTTCACGTTTCTATGTTAGGCGAGGACCCATGCCACCATGTATTGATATAATTTGAATATACTAGTAGTATTCAGTAACTAATTAAATTTTTTCCCGTTTAATGATTTAGCTGTTACCAGGTATATGACGTATAAAAGATTATACGAGGATAATTCAATAAGTATCCGCACTTTTTATTTTCACAATTTTATTTTCACATCTGATAGATTATAAACACATCACTTCTCAACATAGTCTCCCTGTTTCTCAATACACTTAGTCCAGCGATCTATAAGCTTCCTAATGTCATCACAAAAGAATGTTTTTGGCTGTGTGCGTAGCCAGTCATGCACCACCTCCTTCAGGTCATCATCGCCTTGGAATCGCTGACCCTTCAAAGCGTCTTTTAGTGGTCCAAACAGGTAAAAATCCGAAGGTGCCAGGTCTGGACTGTAGGCTGGATGGTTGAGAACTTAAAATTTAAGTCTTTGAAGGCATTTTCTAGTCTGTGCAGCGGTATGAGGGCGCGCATTGTCGTGTAACAGAATAACACCTTCCGACAATCTCCCGTTGCAAGGAAGTTGAAAGCGCAGCCGTCAGCAGGTAAAATTATGCTAACACTGTTTTGGGATACACGAGGCCCTATCCTTGAACATTATCTAGAGCGTGGAACTACAGTAACAAGTGCATCGTATTCTGACATGCTTCGGAATGAGTTAAAGCAAGCAATTCACACAAAACGGAGAGGGAGATTGTCGGAAGGTGTTATTCTGCTAACCACTGCACCAAGGACCCCGGGGTCCTTGGTGCAGTGGTTAGCATATCCGATCGGCAATTGGATGATCCCGGGTTCGATTTATGAACGCTCTTCTGCACAAGGGTCGCTCTTTACATTAATTATATTGTGTTGTTTGCAGTTAAAATGTATATATGTACGGCATGAGAAGGTGCCCCCTCAGGGGACTTGATTCCGCTCGTATGTAGGAAAATTACGAGTACTGACTGATCGGGGTCCTTGTGCAGTGGTTAGCATATCCAACCGGCAATTGGGTGATCCCGGGTTCGATTCCTGGGAGGTACCTCATTTTTCATTTGCTCGTTCTCCTCCTCATTTTGTACGGAACGCTCTTCTACACAAGCGTCGTTCTTTATATATATATATATATATATATATATATATATATATATATATATAGGCCCCTATATAAGAACATAAGAAATTTTTATAGTGGGCACACTAGGGGCCACTTCGGCCCATCGAGGTGGCCCCACTATGTAAAAACTGCCTGTACATTGGCAATAACCAATTTTTACAAAACTAATTAAGTATTAATTTAAAACTAATTAATTATCAATTTAAAACTAAAGATAGAATCTCTGGATCCAGAGGATCAAAGTCATAATAGGCTACTATCCACAAATATGTTAAACTCTATATCTATTTATAACTGACATGCAAATATATCAGATCCAAAGAATCCAGTCAATTTCATTACGGTACCCATCAATACCAGTACCTTGCCAACCAAAAGTAAGTCACGGTCCATATCAAGTGCGGACCAAGTCACAATTTACATCCATATACATTACAATATATATACTTAGGAGGAAAAGTGTAGGTGTGGCTGTAAAGACTGTACAGTAATGTAGAAATGTGTGTGCACCCATTTTGGGTCTCCCATTTAAAGGTGTTTGTTGGGCAAGTGAAAATCATGAGTTTTTCAATACCTTGTGGGGCCGCGCAGTTAATTTTCCGCATTTATATTATTTTTATATTAGTTACCGACAAACCAATTTTGCGCGTACCAAATTGTATATATTTTATCATGTGTAATTTTAAGAATCATATATAATCTTTATAAATAAGTATTGTACATAAATTTATATATATATATTTAATTAATTCAGCTGTATATAAAATAACAAAATCTTCTGTAAAATAACCTCAGCCAACCAAGAACTCAATAAACTCTGAAAACGACCGGCTTTTCCTTCAAGACGCCAACCCCCCAAACGACAGGGAGAGAAGAGGACACGAGAGGCCCCTAAAAGAGATACCCAACAAAGCGATAGCTTGCCTCTCGTATCCTTCATTCTTCCCGGCAACTACAAGTAGCACCAAGAAGGAACCAGCTACAATTGGTGACCCCGGAGTGACCCGAAGCAGCCAGCGGAAGCAGCATCCTTCAGTCGCCGGGCGGAACAAACCGAAGCCACGCCTCTTCGCCGCCCACCCGTAGTAGCCGGTCGGAACCAAAGCAGCAGCAGACCCGAATTACATTCCCGCAAGATGGAATCTGTTGAATCAGGAGTGCACCATGTCACCATCAAGCCACCCACGTTCTCTGAAGCGTCGGCCGCAGGATGGTTCTCCATCATGGAGGCACAATTCCACATTTCCAGAATAACATCCGAAGAGACCAAATTTTTCCATGTTCTAGCCTCGTTACCCCCCGAAGTCGTCTCACGAATTTCAGCAGCAACTCTCTCCAACAAGTCGTACACCGATTTAAAAGAAGAAATCGTGAGTCATTACGAAAAGACGAAGCCAGAACTCTTCGAACGACTCATCTCCAACACTCCTCTCACTGGAAAGCCCTCCCAATTCCTTCAAGATATCCACCAAACGGCACTGAAGGTGGGCGTCAGCGATGATTTGGTGAAGCATAAATTCATCCAGGCGCTCCCATCCTCAATAGCGCCCGTCGTAGCAGCACAAAAGGAGCTGACGCTAACTCAACTCGGCAAACTAGCCGATGAGTTAATACCGTTCGCTCAACAAAGCTGCTACGCGGCGCCAACGTCAACTCGAGCCAATACAAGCCCAAGAACGAATATCCCCATCGGCCTAAAACCCTTCAGCGAGAATCAGCGGCCGGTGGTGTGCCGCGCGCACCTTTATTATGGCCCCCAAGCAAGGACCTGCAGGCCATGGTGCAAGTGGCCAAATAAAGATGACGCCAAGCAGCATCTCGTCACGCCCAAATTCAAGACCTTCCTCACCATCAAGAGAAACGTCGGAAAACTAGATAAGCAGGCTGTGATTAACGCGACGTCCGGCCTGCTGCTGATCTCAGTCGCAGCTCGCATCGCCAGTCTGAAGGTCAATTTTATCATTGACACAGGAGCGAGCATCTCAATTTTACCACCAACTTGTGTCAATGATTGTCAACTCCACCCAACCGCAGTAAAGATTTCCACCGCAAACGGTCAGCCGCTCGAAATATTCGGAGAAGTAACACTGGACATATCAATTCCTAAATTAGGAAGAATATTCAGGTGGCCATTCGTCGTCGCCCAAGTCTCCAGTCCACTTCTCGGCGCCGATTTTCTATCCCATTATGACATCCTTGTGGACTGCAAGCATGGCATTTTGAAGGATAGAGCAACAACTCTTCAAGCCACTACTAAACCTGTGCAATCCAAAGACCTTCACCTCATCAATATTAACCCTACCGACAAATTACCTCAAGAAATCAGGAACCTGCTTGACAAGTACTCCTCACTACTGAAACCAGCTCAACCGCAGAAAGTTTCCACCAACACTGTCAAGCATACCATCGACACTGGCAGCGCACCACCAGTGTTTGCAAGCCCTCGACGTCTTCCACCCGATAAATTATCCTCAGCTAAGGCTACTTTCAACAACTTACTTCAAGATGGAATTATAGAACCCTCAAAATCACCATGGGCCTCACCGTTACACCTCGTTCCGAAGAAGATACCAGGCGAATGGCGGGCGTGTGGTGATTATAGAAGCCTAAACGCTGTCACGAAACCGGACAGATATCCACTTCCTCATATAAGAAGTCTGTCAACATCTCTGCACGGAAAATCATGCTTTAGCAAAATCGATCTAGTCAGAGCATACCACCAAATTCCAGTCCACCCAGAAGATATCGAGAAAACGGCTATAACAACTCCATTTGGTTTATTTCAGTATTTATACATGCCATTTGGTTTAAGAAACGCCCTGCAACATTTCAACGCTTCATGGATACAATTTTCAGAGGAGTTGACTGCGTATTTGTGTATCTGGACGATATTTTAGTCCATTCAAATAACGCAGTTGACCATCTGAAAGACTTAGAACGCGTATTCAAGATCCTTCAAGAACACAATTTAAGAATTTCCTTAGAAAAATGCATATTTCAGCAATCCAAAATTGAATTTCTGGGTCATGAAGTTTCCCCAGCAGGCATTCGTCCTCCTGTAAACAAAGTCTCCGAAATTCAAGATATTCCCCAACCGCAAAATTACCAAAGCCTCAGAAGATTCCTAGGAATGACGGGATTCTATCGCCATATGATACCCCGTTACGCCGATTTAGTCTCACCTTTAAGTGAAATCGTCAGAACTCAAGTCAAAAGCAAAAGTCTACAGTGGAACGACGAAGCAATTCAAGCCTTTCAAGATGTCAAGGATGCACTACGGAACGCCGTTACGCTTTGTCATCCTCTTCTATCAAGCTCAATCCTTCATTTAGTTACGGACTGCTCACAAATAGCAGCTGGAGCAGTTCTTCATCAAATAATCGACAGCACACCAGTTCCCATCGCCTTCTTTTCCAAGAAATTAACTACAACTCAGCAAGCGTACACCGCATACGATAGAGAATTACTCGCAGCATACCTAGCCGTCCTGCATTTCCGTCAATTTTTAGAAGGTCGTCAAGTAATACTCTTCACGGATCACAAACCGATGGTTTCTGCCTACAAGAGTCCCTTACGAGCCAAGACAGACCGACAACAACGTCATTGGTCTGCCATCACGGAATACGTATGCGATGTAATACATATCTGTGGATCCGAAAACGTCGTAGCGGACTGCCTTTCACGCAACGTAAACGCAGTACATATCGACGCTTTCGATTTATCAGCAATCGCGGAATCTCAACAAAAAGATGAAGAAACGCAAGAATTTCTCCCACGTCTCAAGCCGTTCCGTTTCCAGAAAATACAACTTTATATTGCGATACATCCACGCCATATCCCCGTCCTTTTGTTCCCAAGCAGCATCGATCTTCCATCTTCAATGAATTTCATAATATTTCTCATCCAGGCATCAAGCAATCACTTCGTATCATTAAATCAAAATACTTTTGGCCCTCAATGAATAAGGATATTCGAACTTGGTCCCGAATTGTGAATCATGTCAATCCTCAAAAATTTCTCGCCATACAAAATCAGAAATAACCCCCTTCGATTTACCAAGTTCAAGATTTGAAACGGTACATATCGACATCGTCGGTCCCTTACCGCCAACCACTTTGCCCGGTCAAACATATCCTTCCCCATATAGATATCTCCTAACCTGCATCGATCGTGCCACAAGATGGATAGAAGCATATCCTCTGATTGATACTACAGCCACATCAATAGCACACGCATTTCTCGATGTATGGATTTCAAGATTTGGTATACCACTGCAAGTCATAACGGACCGCGGATCCCAATTCGAATCCGAACTCTATAGGGAACTCTCAGCTCTCATCGGATTTCACCGACTAAGAACTTTGTCGTATCGCCCTCAGACCAACGGAATAATTGAAAGATCTCATCGCACCATCAAGACAGCAATCATCGCTCGAAAACAAGATTGGCTCCCCGCTTTACCCATAGTTCTCCTTGGTTTACGCAGTCTCCCCAACGAATCGGGTTATTCACCGTTCACCACCGTCACCGGAACCACCCTATTATTGTTATTTTATTTATTTGTCGGGTTCAAAATCCCAGCTGAGCCGTGAACGGCCAAATTCTAAAGGGCAAGTTCTACCTAAAGCCCAAGTTAAGCTAAATTAAAACTTACGGATTTGAGATCCTATTAGGTCCTACCTCAGGGTAACCTCAGGGTTGCTGACTCGATGCGGGCCTACCTTAGACCTTAAATTACATGAACTTAACGTAAACAAAAGGGTACTATTTGTGGTCTTCTTTCTGAACCTTGCAACAACAACGCAACCTGGACTATTGCACGATGCAACAATCATGTATCTAAACAACCAAACTGAATTGCAAGAGAGCTCTCTATCAAACCACACCTTTACGTACGACCTTCCACAAACGAGTAGAAAAGACGCGCAGCGTCCCAAAATGATGCCAACAGTGTGACCAAACAATGATGCCACAAGAGCTCAAAAATGCTAGCTCTAAATTAAGTTAATTTTTCACTAACCTTACAATTATGATGAGATATATATACACACCTTAACTTAATATATACAAGCAATGCTGCATCAATCAGCTTAGTCATCGTATCGCCTTGGGACAACAATGGTTCTTCCTCTTCTAGATTTTCTAACAATTATGCCCGAGGCCAATGATCGCCAATTCGTCGTCAAAATCCAATTCAAAATTCATCGAATTAGCCAAGAAAATGACGCAAATCGATTTCGCCCAACTCTCTCAAGGAAACATTCACTCAGCCCCCAAATCATTCATTCCATCGGAACTCCACAAATCAAGCCACGTATGGGTACGCATCGACCGCGTTCGAAAACCATTCGAGGCACCATATCAAGGACCTTTCCGTGTTCTCGAACGCCACGATAAGTACTTCGTAATAGAAAAAACTAACGGATCATCAGAAGCCATTTCAATTAATCGTTTAAAAACCGGCGTATATAGTTTCAGGTCCCACACAGGTACCGGGCGCACAATCGGACGACATCGGATCGGAGAAAAAGGACGATGGAGGACGCACCTCGGAGGTAGCAAATACAGATCTCAGGACGGGCGCGCAGGACAACGCAACAACCGGAAACGAGGCCGACCTAGGATCAACGCGAGCTGGACGAAGGATCCGATTCAAATCAAGACCCGAATATTTCTACTTTTGATATACGTGCTCCGCTTCTCGGGGTGGGCAGTAGTGTGGGGCCGCGCAGTTAATTTTCCGCATTTATATTATTTTTATATTAGTTACCGACAAACCAATTTTGCGCGTACCAAATTGTATATATTTTATCACTGTGTAATTTTAAGAATCATATATAATCATTATAAATAAGTATTGTACATAAATTTATATATATATATTTAATTAATTCAGCTGTATATAAAATAAAATCTTCTGTAAAATAACCTCAGCCAACCAAGAACTCAATAAACTCTGAAAACGACCGGCTTTTCCTTCAAGACGCCAACCCCCCCAAACGACAGGGAGAGAAGAGGACACGAGAGGCCCCTAAAAGAGATACCCAACAAAGCGATAGCTTGCCTCTCGTATCCTTCATTCTTCCCGGCAACTACAAGTAGCACCAAGAAGGAACCAGCTACAACCTCACTACTATTGGGGGCACCGCTCGGCAGAGGAATCTCTTTAAATAGGGTGTGTAAGGACAGAGAGTATCCCCTAACCCAAGATGCTGCCTCCCTATATCCCATAACACCTGTGTTGAGCTGTGGGATCTATCACCCAAATGCACATAATATATATGAAATAAACTAGGGTAAATGTACAGTATTACACCCGTCTCCCTTTCGAGGTGAAATTTATGTTTTTTCTATGGTTTTTGATGTGTTTTGAACGAATCTGACCTTCAAAACCGTCGGAAATGACTCGTTTTTGAGATAACCCCCTCCACCCAGCCGGCAATCGAAAACGAGTCATTTCCGACGGTTTTGAAGGTCAGATTCGTTTAAAACACATCAAAAACCATAGGAAAAAAAAATTTCACCTTCAAAATTGACCTAACGTAACCTATCCTATCCTAACCTAACCTAAATCACTTATAGTCTTGTAGGCAGCCCAGGCCCAGGCCTAATGTACTTCTGAATGAGTGGAATGAGTGTTCCATTCCAGTACGAAAGTAATTCAAATTCGAAATGGATGGAGTGCAGTGATTGGGCAGACGTAACGAACACACAAACGAACGTACGAACGCACAAACGAACGTACGAACACACACTAGATACACACCAAAAAAATGTTTATATCTCGAAAACGAAGCATTTGCGACGGAAACGCTATAGAAGGAAAGTGTCTTAGAATTAAAAAATCTACTTAATGAACATATAATAATTGCTGGACGTTAGACGGGTGTAATAGTAGAATAATACCTAAACTAGTACCATTCATGCAATAAAAATGGGCTTAAACACCATCACCAGATGTCCCTTGCAGACATCACACTATCCAACCTTCTTTTGAAAGAATCAAGTGTATCTGAAGTCACCACTTCTTCTGTCAGACTGTTCCAAAACTTAATTACTCTGTTTGTAAAACTATGTTTTCTTAAATTATATATATATATTAAATATTATAAATTAAATATATAAATTAAATATATAAATTATATAAATTAAATATATATATATATATTAACGTAAAGAACGACGCTTGTATAGGAGATATTCCGCGCAAGACGAGAGAGAGAAAACGGAACAAATGAAAAAATGAAGTAACCACCTGGGAATCGAACCCGGGATCTTCCGATTGCCGGTCAGACGCGATACCATTACACCATGGACTTCACTCTTCCAAATGCCGTAATTCTTCTACATACTCGCAGAAACCAATGCCCCAAGGGGGCACCTCCCGCATGCCGTAACATTATATGGAAAACTTATGAGTGGGTAGTTGGGAGGTAACGAAAATGGTTCACTGAGTAGGTAGGTAGTTAATCTAACAATTAATAAATTCCTTTTATGTCAATAACTGGGTGGATGAAACCAATTGGTTGCTCACCAGAGTTATTCTCCATACTAGTATTATATACTGTGTGGGAGGAGCGTGCTCGGTAATGGTGATACATTACCGCTCAACCAACCGAGGAATAAACCAAGACAACGCTGGTACAAGAAGCCCCGCGAAGAGGAGAACAAAGGGGGAAGGAAAACGAAGAACGGGGCGAGAGGACGTACCAGCAAAGTACGCTCTCGAATGAGACAACCGGAGAAGGGAGAGACTGTAATAACTAAAAGTAAGTGACTAATATGAGTTTTAACACCAAACAGTTAAGAACATTAAATTAAGCTGGGTAAAACAAGTTAGGCCTACATTGTGACCTAAGACCCAGCATCAACTCATAGCTTAACAAAGGTGAAGGTAGATTGCCCTAACCTAATCTTGTGAGGAATCCTACTGTGGACCTCAATTTATCTGCCCGCTCTGGACCATTTCCGGAATCTCTAGGCTGACCCCTCTAGGCTAGACTTGATCTACTCTATAGTTAGACTGGAGATATAAGGGGTGGGTTAATTGTGGACCAATTCATACAGAGCATTTTTCGCATTGGTGGTCCGTGTGTGGGGAATTTACAAACCTTAACCTTACTTAACAAAAATTGCAGAATTAGGCTAAATGGTCTAGCCTAAGCCTAACCTGAGCAAGCCTAATTAGGTCTACAACCTAGGGCCTAACTAGGAAACATTTACAGAAAAGGAGTCTCATTCTCTTATAAGCTTAGACCTGAGTGACACATAAGTACTTGGTGGGGATTAAACCAAATTTAAACTTGACTGTTTTGTCTGTTCTCTCTCTTCTCTGGTAATTTCTTCTTGTCCCCAATATTTCATTACAATCCCCAGTTAAACAACATTAGTGAACAAGCATTTAAAATGCATACAACTCCAAGCATCCAATTCTTCTTTTAAGGAAGAATCACTCAACAGATTTTTTCAACAGGCACATGCATTCCTTGCAATCTGTGTATATATATGTATATATACACTGTACTCTTTACATGTGCCACAAATACACTCAACCTATCTGAACATAAGCAATGATTGCATGGGTTACTCAAAAGGGTCTCATGGCCTACCTCAGCCATGGGCCAAAACAATAAGCCTTGGTCTTTTGGCCTACCTTGGCCATGGGCCAAACATTAAATGTCTTACGGCCTACCTTGGCCATGGGCTAAACATTTTCTTATGGCCTACCTTGGCCATAGGGAAAACTATTACAAGTGTCTTATGGCCTACCTTGGCCATAGGGAAAACTATTACAAGTGTCTTATGGCCTACCTTGGCCATAGGGAAAACTATTTGGGTTACTCACTCTCCTGACTGAGATTGAGAACATCATTAACAATAGACCACTCACTTATGTGAGTGACAACATTAATGACCCAGAACCATTAACTCCAAATCATTTGATTCGGGGAGAACAAGTTAGTCTCCTGCCGGACTACAATATAGACTCTTCAGAAGACCCAAACTGGACTCAACGACATGATGAGCTCCAGACTAAGTTACAACATTTAACTAGAGTTAAAGCTCATTTCATTAAACAGTGGAAAACTGAGTACTTGATGGGTCTAAGGGAGAGACATAAACAAATGACTAAGAAGGATTGGTCTGACACAATTAAGGTAGGGGACCTTGTTCTCATACATGACAGTACTCCAAGCAATACTGGCCTCTGGCTAGAGTTTCAGAACTCAGACCAGGGGCAGACGGGGTAACAAGAGTGGTCAAATTAAGGACTTCAACGGGTGACACAACAAGAGACATTTCTCTTTTGTACCCTTTAGAGTCTGGACCCAAAACAATGGACTTTGGAGAACCTTCTCCACTGACAGTAACAACTGGAGACACTGAACTTCCAGTAACTATTCCTTTGACAGTGGGAGTGGTAACGCATCCTACTACAACATTGACAGACACAAGACCTCAGCGACAAACAGCATTAAAGGCGCGACTATTTTACAACAAAAAATAGATGCTGGGGAATTGTAATTTTATCTTCTAACTTTCATTTTTTCTTTTCTTATGGTAAAGACCATAGACAGTTTCATCCTATGGATGTATATTTTCTCTTCTAATTAAATGCTACACCTTCTCCATGAGAAGGTGAGATAGGCACTGTTAATCAGATTAACAGGCATTTACAGTTAAATAGTTAGCTAGTCTACACTCAGACAAAAATTGGTGACAATGACACCAAAATTTTTATCTCCCGGGGCCCCCAGTATATGGAAAACTTATGATGGGTAGTTGGGAGGTAACGAAAATGGTTCACTGAGTAGGTAGGTAGTTAATCTAACAATTAATAAATTCCTTTTATGTCAATAACTGGGTGGATGAAACCAATTGGTTGCTCACCAGAGTTATTCTCCATACTAGTATTTATATACTGTGTGGGAGGAGCGTGCTCGGTAATGGTGATACATTACCGCTCAACCAACCGAGGAATAAACCAAGACAACGCTGGTACAAGAAGCCCCGCGAAGAGGAGAACAAAGGGGGAAGGAAAACGAAGAACGGGGCGAGAGGACGTACCAGCAAAGTACGCTCTCGAATGAGACAACCGGAGAAGGGAGAGACTGTAATAACTAAAAGTAAGTGACTAATATGAGTTTTAACACCAACAGTTAAGCATTAAATTAAGCTGGGTCAAACAAGTTAGGCCTACATTGTGACCTAAGACCCAGCATCAACTCATAGCTTAACAAAGGTGAAGGTAGATTGCCCTAACCTAATCTTGTGAGGAATCCTACTGTGGACCTCAATTTATCTGCCCGCTCTGGACCATTTCCGGAATCTCTAGGCTGACCCCTCTAGGCTAGACTTGATCTACTCTATAGTTAGACTGGAGATATAAGGGGTGGGTTAATTGTGGACCAATTCATACAGAGCATTTTTCGCAATTATATACATTCAACTGCAAAGAACACGCAGTATAAATAACGTAAAGAACGACGCTTGTATAGGAGATATTCCGCGCAAGACGAGAGAGAGAAAACGGAACAAATGAAAAAATGAAGTAACCACCTGGGAATCGAACCCGGGATCTTCCGATTGCCGGTCAGACGCGATACCATTACACCATGGACTTCACTCTTCCAAATGCCGTAATTCTTCTACATACTCGCAGAAACCAATGCCCCAAGGGGGCACCTCCCGCATGCCGTAACATTATATACATTCAACTGCAAAGAACACGCAGTATAAATAACGTAAAGAACGACGCTTGTATAGGAGATATTCCGCGCAAGACGAGAGAGAGAAAACGGAACAAATGAAAAAATGAAGTAACCACCTGGGAATCGAACCCGGGATCTTCCGATTGCCGGTCAGACGCGATACCATTACACCATGGACTTCACTCTTCCAAATGCCGTAATTCTTCTACATACTCGCAGAAACCAATGCCCCAAGGGGGCACCTCCCGCATGCCGTAACATTATATACATTCAACTGCAAAGAACACGCAGTATAAATAACGTAAAGAACGACGCTTGTATAGGAGATATTCCGCGCAAGACGAGAGAGAGAAAACGGAACAAATGAAAAATGAAGTAACCACCTGGGAATCGAACCCGGGATCTTCCGATTGCCGGTCAGACGCGATACCATTACACCATGGACTTCACTCTTCCAAATGCCGTAATTCTTCTACATACTCGCAGAAACCAATGTATATAATGTTACGGCATGCGGGAGGTGCCCCCTTGGGGCATTGGTTTCTGCGAGTATGTAGAAGAATTACGGCATTTGGAAGAGTGAAGTCCATGGTGTAATGGTATCGCGTCTGACCGGCAATCGGAAGATCCCGGTTCGATTCCCAGGTGGTTACTTCATTTTTTCATTTGTTCCGTTTTCTCTCTCTCGTCTTGCGCGGAATATCTCCTATACAAGCGTCGTTCTTTACGTTATTTATACTGCGTGTTCTTTGCAGTTGAATGTATATAATGTTACGGCATGCGGGAGGTGCCCCCTTGGGCATTGGTTTCTGCGAGTATGTAGAAGAATTACGGCATTTGGAAGAGTGAAGTCCATGGTGTAATGGTATCGCGTCTGACCGGCAATCGGAAGATCCCGGGTTCGATTCCCAGGTGGTTACTTCATTTTTTCATTTGTTCCGTTTTCTCTCTCTCGTCTTGCGCGGAATATCTCCTATACAAGCGTCGTTCTTTACGTTATTTATACTGCGTGTTCTTTGCAGTTGAATGTATATATATATATATATAGGTACTGTATATATTTATTGATTTTGTTGGACGAAGGTCGTAACATGGAGCAACCAATCAACCAACCAACCCATTTGGTTCACGCCCACATCCTAGCCTACTTCGCTCTTATGCATTTATTAACTCGTAACCATATTCACAAAGTGCGAAGTTTGGCAAAAACTTTATCAGATGTGGTGCGTCATTTTTCAATCTGAATTATTAGTTTTGACTTTTGGATCTGATGGCATCACTTTTTAGATTAAACCTAGGCACAAAATGGTTAAATAACTTTTTCATGTTTTGTATGGGATTTGCAGTCACGACTGCTTTAAGAAACTGTGCATCAATTTTGCCAAACTTCTCAAACTGACTAGGCACCATGCCATATTAATTACTTAAACTTAGGCTTAGTACTACCCTAACAAAAATGGTTGAAATGAGGGAAAAACGACCAAAAATAAAATTAAAACCTAAGGTTCTACGTAATATTCGTATGTTTGTAGGCTATTTTGCTTATTTTGTTTGTAATAGCCTAGCATATTTTATCAAATCGGTAAAGCTGATGTAATGTGATTCCGTTTTCGGCAAATTTCTTTAATCCAGACTCGGTTCAGAGACAGTCCATAACAGCATGGTAATACGTTAGTAATTACTAATTACCGTCTATAGACTTTCTGAAGTGTGTCTGGATTCAGGCATTGTACCCCATTTTGAAATAGGTTTGGTTATAGTAGACCTATACTTGTTTAAATGAGCTTAGAATTTTGGGGAATTTTTCACTTTGGAAACCAAGTAATTTAAGTTAAAACTCTTCACCCATACTTTGTGTGTGTGTGTGTTATGGAAAAATCTGCATGATGTCAGAAGATCCAATAGATTCCAAAATCTGACTTTTGATTAACTGAAATTCAATTTTTTATGTTGAGGTAAAAATGTTTTGGAACAAATGTAGTTTACATTCCCCTGATGCAAAAGGGGACACAAACCATACTAGGTTAAAGTTGGAATGTAAACTATACTAGGATCTTTAGGAGACATTTTTTAAATGAATCCATCCAATAAAACATTGGTAAAATTAGAGCATTTGACCCTACTCCATTACGAAGTTGAAAATATGTTTTTCCGATGGATTTGATGTGTTTTGAACAATTTTGACCTTCATTTCTATCGGAAAACTAGTTTTTAAGATATCCCCCCCCCCTTTATCCAACGATAATGGGGACCCTCAGTGGGAACCTGAGGCTTTGGGTTGGGGGTGGAAACACACAAACTCTTCATTTCCAGTAGAAATGAAGGTTAAAACCATTCAAAACACATCAAAAACCATCGGAAAAACATTTTCACCTAACCTAACTCGCGGAACAAACAGCCACTATACTGAAGCCATGACTACACTGATTTCAAATTGTGCGGCATCATCTCTGATGCGATATGGGGCTGTGATTGGTTAACATGAACAAAGAACTAATGCGCATGACTGTGATGTCATGCGCATGCTTACTGGTGATGAGTAACCAACATACGAACACACAGGAGCACTCTGAGAAAGCTTGTAACATAAACATTCCAACTTAGAAAAAATCTAGGGCTTCTCCAGAAATTATTGCGACTTTCTCGGAAACTATTCATTTGCGAGGAAAGTGTTATAGAAGAAAAGTGTCTTAGAATTGTCTAAACTAGAAAAACATTTTTTTAATTATCAAAATGAGTAGGGTCAAACGCTCTAATAATACCAAAACATTAAAACTAACAAAAATATTATGACAACCTAACCAATTATCAATATGTATGTATGTATTTATAATTGGTTAGGTTAAGTTGTAATTTTTTAGTTTTAATATTTTGTTTGATTAGGTATACATGGACAAAGTTGGGGAATGTAAACTACACTAGGCACCATAGGGGGATGTAAACTATACTTGCTCCAATGTTTCTAAAGAATAATTGTTTTGAAGTATAATATACCATATAGATTTTGAGTTGTCATTATAATTTTGGTAGAGAAGTTTTGGCAATCTTTTGTTTTAGGCACATAAAATCGAGGCTACAAATAAAGCAAATAAAATGTAGGGATGATCAGTAGTTTTGAATCTTTTCCTTTATAACACCCCTAATTTCTTTTCTGTTAGTAACAATTTTGACAGAATATTTTCATTAAATAACAACTAATCATCAAGGGTATGTAGTTGACCTAACCAGGCATTCAATTAACCTAACTAGTTGTTAAGGTTAAGTCATGCTATTTTCATTAAACCTATGGGAAAATTACACTGGTCTACAGCCAAAATGCTTCAGAAATAAAAGTACTCAATCTTTACTAATTTTGGGTCACTGAATATGAAAATGATGCCTAAAATTGCCAATTGGCTCTATTTATAAAGATATCAGACAACCCTGCACCCTACTAACTGGACTGCATCTGTCGCGTAATATGTAGACACCTGTGACACATCGATGCATTGACTCTACTGCGCATGTGCGGTTATATTTTTTTATTTTAATAAATTAATGTAAATATATATATATATACATAATAAAATGTAATTTTAAATTTATGTATTACATTATGTATTTGTAAATTATTTATTAAAATATAGATTGGATCATTTTAACATATTGCTTCCCATAATGTTTTTGATATTAATATAAATGGAATACTAACCTAACTTAACCTTACCTAATTTAAAATTATTAAAATGCAATGTAATTATATTAATTTATTAAAATAAAAAAATATAACCATGCATGCGCAGTAGAGTCAAGGCATCGATGTGTCACAGGCGTCTACATATTATGCCACAGCATCAGTTCATTTGCGGAAGTCATACAGTGCACCCTTGTCAAACTCCTTTTAGTGTTTGCTTTTGAAACTGAATTTTTTTCAGCCTAATTGGAACAAAGATGCCTCATAATTGTGTGAACAGTATAGATAACTTCCATTATGTTTGTGGAGAATTGACTTTTGCATCACAAAAGCATGCTATAACTGCTGTGATTAGGAAAGCCTATCACCTTTATTTTGGCTGTAAGATTGGAGATCAGGACAAGAGCTGGACCCCACACATATGCTGCAATACTTGTGTAACAAACCTTTGCCAGTGGTTGAATTGGAAAAGAAAATCTATGCCTTTTGCAATGCCAATGGTGTGGAGGGAACCAACAGATCATGTCAGCAATTGTTACTTCTGCATGGTGCCTCCAGTCAAGAAAGGTATTTGCAAGAAAAAGTAGATTTTACAATATCTGAATATACCCTCTGCTATACACCCAGTACCTCACGGCGAAGGACTACCCATTCCTGAGCCCCCACACTCATTCTCTCTGGAGTCAGAGGATGAGGAGAATGAAGGAACTTGCGAAACTTGTGAGCCTTCAACTTCACAAGACCCTGAATTTGTTTATAACTTGACATCTTCTAAACCGTACATGATAACTCAGAATGAATTAAATGACCTTATCAGAGATTTAGAACTGCCAAAGAGTAAGGCAGAGCTGTTGGGCTGCAGATTGCAGCAGTGGAATCTCCTTGCTGAAAATGTTAGTGTGTGTAAGTTTCGTGACCGTCAAAAAGATTTTGCCCCATTCTTCATCATGGAAGTTGACCTTGTAGCTTGCAACGACATCGATGGTCTGATGGTAGCTCTCAACATTATTCACAATCCTGATGTGTGGAGACTGTTCATTGATTCATTGAAGTTGAGTCTAAAAGCTGTTTTGTTGCATGTTGGCAATGTACAGTCAACCCTCGTTATAACGGACTAATAGGGGGGAAAAGGTTTCCATTATAGCCGATTGTCCGATATAACTGACGGTACTGGTAACCTACGGTATACGTATACGATATGGTAATGGAGATACTATATACAGTACTGTGCACTGTCAGCTGAACATGATAAATGATACAGAAAATAATGAAATATAAAAGTTAGCTTGTCCTTGGCCTTACGAATGTCGGAAACAGTTTGCTTTTTCACGCCATACTCCGCGCACACCTTGGCCACCGAAGCACCCGCCTCTTAACTTCTTGATTAATTCCAGCTTCTGGGTCACTGACAGGGTCACACGCTTCTTCTTTTCCTGGTTAACGTCACCAGTGGTGTGTCCGGTTTATCCGATATCCGCTCTAACGGGGTCCGTTATACCGAGGGTTGACTGTATTGCCATCAATTCCAGTTGGTCATGCAGTCCACATGAAGGAAACATATGACAACATGAAGCAACTTTTGAACTGCATAAACTATGACAAACATCAGTGGCAGGTTTGTGGTGACTTGAAAGTTATTGCTATCGTGCTTGGACTGCAGCCAGGCTACACTAAGTATTGCTGTTTTCTGTGTGAATGGGATAGTTGGGCTAGGACTTTTCATTACATCAAGAAGGATTGGCCACTCCTATACTCATTGGAACCTAGAACCAAAAATTTTCAGTATCTTCCACTTGTAGAATCGAGCAAGATTTTGTTACCACCCTTACACATCAAATGGGGGATCCTGAAAAATTTTGTTAAGGCTGTGGATAAAATGGGGGTAGCTTTTAAGTATCTCGGTGGTAAATTCCCAAAGCTCAGTGAAGCAAAAATCAAGGAGGGTGTATTTGTTGGTCCACAGATCTGCAAGCTTCTCAGAGATGAGGAGTTCGACCATATCCTAGGTGGTGAGGAGAAGACAGCGTGGAATGCTTTCCAGTTAGTAGCAACCAATTTTCTCGGAAATACCAAAGCTGACAATTACAGAGAGCTGGTGGAAAACCTGCTTTTGTCCTATCAAAAAATGGGCTGCAATATGTCTTTAAAGATACATTTCCTCCATTCGCACCTGGAATTTTTTCCAGCTAACTGTGGAGCAGTTAGTGATGAATATGATGAATGTTTCTACCAGGATATCTCGGCGATGGAGAAATGCTACCAGGGGAAATGGAGTCCATTATTGTTAGCAGACTACTGCTGGACAATAACAAGAGATGCTCCAGAAGTTGAATATAAGAGAGAAGCAAAGAAGCGACGGGTTGAATCAGTATAAGTGACTGCATTATACAGGTATGTTACTAATATGTGGTATACATATACGCAAAATGTGTAACTTAAATTTTCTTGGAAACTGTAGCCAATTGACTGTTTTCATGGTCATATTCGTTTTCAGCACCCAAAATCCATAATAGGAAATGCATTTTATCTCTGAAGCACAAATGTTTTAAAATTTGTAGACCAGTGTTATTGAATACCTGGTTAGGTTAATTAAATGTCTGGTTAGGTCACCTGTATGCCCTTGATGATTGGTTAGGTTGTCTTGATATTTTTGTTAGTTTTAACAAAAATATTCTGTCAAAATTGCTACTAACTGAAAAGAAGAAATTTGGGGTGCTATAAAGGAAAAGATTCAAAACTACTGATCATCCCTACATTTTATTTGCCTTATTTGTAGCCTCCAAACCAGTTGAAAGAGCATTTTGGGCAACCTTTTGATTTTACATACCTAAAATGAAAGATCACTGCCTTATTTGTGGCCTCAATTTTATGTACCTAAAACAAAAGATTGCTGAAGTTTTACTCTCCAGGCAGGAGTTAGACAGTCAGTGATGCTCTGCCCACATTCATGATTCAGCTGATTTAAACATGTTATGGATATTCTAGTTACAGTACAAAGCTGTGTATATACATCATTCAATTATGTAAGGGTAATTCCTATATTCAGTGGAAAATTCTGGAAAAAATCAGGCAATGCCCAGCTATTGTAGACTTGACAAGAGACTTAATCATTACAGGAGACTTTAATCGCCCAAATTGCACCTGGAACCAATATGGTGATATGAAATCAGGGACAAAAAGGTCCAAATCAAAACACCTGAATGAGTTTATGAAAAAACTACTAGTACATGATGTTCACTGCCCAACTAGAAAAAATATCCTAGATTTAGTGCTGACAAATAATGCAATTACAATTGACCACATTGTTATAACACCAACTCTGACCACAATGTCATGCACATATTCACAAACTTCTCCACAAATGTAAGCAAGACCCATGCCAAATGGACATGCCATACTCTGACCTAAACCTGCACAAGTCAGACTGGACATCAGTAAATAACTGTCTGGGAGAAATAAACTGGGAAGATGAATTAGAAAACCTAGAACCAGAAGAATGCTAGAGTAGAATACAATACCTGCTATCATCAGCATTATACAAGCACACACCAAAGAAAAACAATAGTGCAAAGAAGCACCTGACAAAAGAACAGATACAGAAGGACACTTATGAGAAAGAGAACAAAGCTATTGAAACAACTGACAAAGCAATTAAGTGATACAAGACATAGTAACATCCGGAATCAGATACTGATGTTAGAACTTAAAATAAAGGAGTCAACCATAAGAGAGAATAATGATAATGAACACAAAGCTATTGGCACTATAAAGGAAAATTATGCCCAGTTGAGCCGAGAATGGGAAAGTCGACTGTTGAGATTGTATGTGGAGTTATTCACAGGCCTCGTGTGCCAACTGTTCGCTGGCATTTTCGTAGTTCTCATAGCTTTGAATGCTGCTTCACTAACAAGGTGAACTCCTTTGACCGAAGTATTCCACATTGGAGGAGTCTCTCTTTCTTTAATAATTAACTTTGCTCCAAGGAAGTAGGCAACTTTCCTGAGTCTCCTTGCTTCTATGAGTTTAGGGAGCTTTTCTTTGTGAATTTTACGTGTTTCCTCACATACGTTGTCATTGACGAAGATTTTTGATCCTTTCAGCTTTCTTCTGTTTTTTTAGTATTAAATCTGAGTTTCAGCCTCACATATTACTTTTATAACTGAAGTGGGCATCTTAGATTCAGTTGTGTCTTTAACTCTAGAATTTGCTTTTTGTGGTGGAATTTTTTTTTTAATCTAAAAGCACTTTTGATCTTAATATTCCCCAAATTCAGTCTATCTTTTATTATGTCCTCCTTTTTCTTCATTTCACTGTTTGTTTCTCTATTCATTTCAGATACCCCCATTATGATTAAGTTATTGGCACATGAATTATTGTCTAGGCTGTTTAATTTATTCCTAATTGAATCATGCTATTTTTTATCATCTCCATGCAGGATGAATATGAACTGCTTGTGTAGCTATTTATAATTTAAGAACAGTGAAGAGTGATTTATATTGTGGGGAGTGTTGAAGTGGAAAATACATAAAAATGGTAAAAAATATGGCTTTTGCTTTATTTGGCGCGAGGGTGAGACCTATAATTAGGACAACCTTGCTCAGTTTAGGCCTAGGTACCCAATTAGTCAAAGGCTACAGGATTATTTAGGACTTAATTTATTAAATATTAAAATATCTTAATAGTTTCTTAAGAACTAGACAAAATTAAGAACAGTAGTTAACCAGGTAAACTTTTGACAACTTTATCTTGGTCTACACTATGCTAGGTTGTACTAAGTATATAGCTATATAATAATTATACAAGTTTGAATAATTTCTAAGAGGTAACTTGTGTGTGTACACAATTCATAGAAGATAAGAACAGTTGATAGAATTACTTCATAATAGGTTAGATTATTAATTATGGACTCGTGTCTCCTAGCTTTGTCTGGATTCTTAAATTTGACCAAAATCTTGTTTATTTGGCTCGATTTATTATATAAGAAACCCACAGGATATAGATCTCTATAAATCAGGGTTGTGGAGTCGGTCCAAAATTTTCCGATCCGACTCCACACATTGTCAAAAATTCGACTCCGACTCCACACATTGTAAAAAATCTAAAAATCCGACTCCGACTCCTCACATTTTAAATATACGACTCCGACTCCCCTAGTGTTTCACTCTATAATTATCATAATAATAAGACATTTCATCACCACCACACTAAGTGTGAAATTTTATATTTTATATTTATATTTAAATAAATATGAATTGTATATTCTGAAAATGTAAAAAAAAATATTAAAAAAACTTAATCTAGGGGCTATCAATGAATAGGTTTATTGACCAAAAAAACTAAACCTAAATGTTAGTATTTAGGATTTAGAAATTAAGGGTGACAGGACAGAAATTGGAGTCGGAAGTTTTTTACCGACTCCACTCCGCCCTGAAACGTGCGACTCCATGACTCCGACTCCACAACCCTGCTATAAATAGACATGACCACAATCTACAAGTGGTTGGAAGACAACAGTATGAAATTTCAACTGTTAAGGTACAGAAAAAGGACAACCTAAAATCCATGGAATACTATACCCAAAATTCAGAGAAATTCTAAAGCAAAAGATATAGGAGTTGGAATGACTGATGATGCAAAGTTTGAAACAAAAGAAGATAGCAGTAAACAGAGCATTTGAAGAGAATAACTGGGCAGATACTGAGAATCTTTAAATGAAGGGATAAGAATATAATGATTCTTCTATTGAAAACACTGATCATACCCAAGTTGGAATACTGCTTGGTCCTAACATTCCCATATAAAAAAGAAGATATTGTCAGCTAGAAGGGATTCAGAGAAGCTTCACAGCCAAGATGAATGGGTGCAAAGAACTAAATTATGGGAAAGGTTACATGAATTAAACGTATATTCACTGGAAAGAAGAAGAGACAGATACCATTATTTACACTTGCGAAAATAATGGGGAAACTAGCTCCTAATCTTACTTTGAATCCCATAACCCCCCAAACAACAGTGGAAAGTAGAAAAGGAAGACTGTGTTGTGTTCCCAAATTAAAGGCTAGACCAGGGTGTCTACTGGTCTGGATAACCTGGAAAAGTCAGGGGATTTATTTTAGACCTGGAAATGTTTTGGAATTTTGATGGTTAACCTGGAAAAAGAGAGAGAGATAGACAGAGAAAAAGAAAGTAATGGAGACTGCAAAAAAAGAGAGTGCTGCTATGACTGAAGAAATTAATGAATTGAAGAGGACTATAGAACTTTTTTAAATTTTGATTATTAAGGGAATATCTAAACTATGTGTAAACCAGTCTTTGTATAGAAGCCATTGTTACTTTGTGCAAAAAAAAAATTTCTGATCTATTATTATTTTTATTTGTATATTAGTACCTAATATACCAGAATATATATACCTGGCATTTCAATAACATTGTCCTGGAAAACATAGAAATATTGGGGAATTTGAATCTGCTGAACCAGTAGACACCCTGTAGACAGGGAACATCCTTAACCCTGAAGGAAAATAGTTTTTTGTGAGAGGACTAATGCTGTTTAACCAACTGCCCAAAAAACTAAGGACGAGTGGTGTGTGGTGGACATCTTCAAAAGATGATTAGATGCCTGGCTCAGAACAATCACAGATGAGCCAGGGGTACCTGGCTGTGTGAGGTGGGAGAGTACAAAACACCAACTCCCTTCACCAGGCCAACTTGAGAGGAGGGGCAACAAGCCTGACCTTTGTGAAATGAGGAATCATCGCATGGAACATTTGAAAGGTTGAAAGAAAAGAAAGGTATATAATATCAGGGGCGTTTATTCAGGGTGTGTTAGGTGTGTGGTGCACACCCACAAAAGCTGTAAAATAATTATCAGGTCATCCCATAAGTAATGTCATTTTTTAGATCGGAATTTGAAGGACAAAAAAAACTTAACTGAAACTTTTTAATCTAATATATATTTTCCATCGTAATCAATGACACTCTGCCATTGTCCTACAAGCTTTTCAATGCCATGTTTATAAAATTCAGGCAGTTTTGAGGCAAAAAACATACAAAGACTGGTGTGCAGGTCATCTAAAGAAGTATACTGTTTCTTGTCAAGATAGTTTTGCAGACTCCTGAAGAGATGATAATCTGAAGGCGCAAGGTCTGGAGAATATGGAGGATGTGGAAGTTTTTCCCACCCAAGCTCCTCAATTTTTGCAGAAGTGATCCGAGTGGTATGAGGCTGTGCATTGTTGTGGTGGAACACTATTCCTTGCCAATTAACCAAAGGAGGTCTCTCTTCTTTTAGCGCAGTGTTCAATCGATCCAGCAACACTTTCCGAGGGTGAAGATTTGGTTTTGGCTGTGGTGTTGCTGGTTCTCCGGCACAAACCCACTGTTGATGGCACTTAACATTCTGGTACAGTATCCACTTTTCATCACCAGTCACTAAATGATGCAAAAATGGATCTTGGAGTTCACAGGAATGAAGAGCTGTGCTAATGTTTACCTGCACCCTCAGATTGTTGACTGACAATTCATGTGGCACCCATTTTCCTAACTTAGGCACTTTCCCGAGTTGTTGCAAATGTTGGTGGATGGGGATGAATTGAGTTTGTGGGCCAATTCTTTGACAGTTGCTGAACAGTCTTCTTCAAGTGTGGCTAACAGCAGGTCATCATCAAACTCAGCAGGGTGTCCAGAGCGTGCTGCATCTGTCAAACAGCAGTCACCATTCCTAAACTTTTGAAACCATCTTTGACATTTCCTCACATGCAGAATATCATTGCCATAAACGTCCTGAATGTTTTGCGTTGCTTCAGTAGAACTATTCCCTTTTTTGAACTCGTAAAGCATTATATGCCTGATATATTCTTCTGATACTGCCATGTTTATGAGGGGTTCACATAAAGCAAAACACACGTCTTCACTGGTCAAGGTCTGTGAAGTATATAGCGAAACACAATAGATCTCCTCTTAGATATAACCTTCGGAAAATTTATGCTTAAACTGAGTAGGACTAGTTTAAACTTAATCTATCGTTAAAAACGACATTACTTATGGGATGACCTGATATTTTAAAAATTAATAAATAAATGATTAAATCTTTTATACTAAATAATATTTAATAAAAATAAAAGTTCATGATAATTTTGCATGCGTTAATACACAGTATTAACCTTCGTTGTTGCTTCTACCAGTACAGGCATGCCTCGGTTTACGAATTAATTTGTTCCTAGAGAGCGTCTGTAAAGCAAAACTTCGTAAAGCAGAGCATTATTTCTCAGACTTAATGTTATAATCAAGGGTTATGTTCTCAGAACAAAATTTTACATACAAAATTATATAAAAATCGCAAGAAAAGGTAATAAAACAATAGTTTATGCAGCAAACAATGGTTTGTTCATAGAATGCATCATTTTAAATAAAAAATAATCCTTTAAAATAAAAAAGAAAGCAAAGAAATATTAAAGTGTAGTATTTAGTTTTCATTTGATGCACTCGTAGACACACGCGAACAAACGCACGCACGATGCTTCTGAAGCGATTACCATATTACGCATTGTATATGCTTGCATGAGATAATTACTTTTACCTTTTAAATTTGTTTATTTAATTTTTTATTTAGTGTAAAATAAAATTCGTAAAATGAGGTGTCATAAAGCGAGGTATGCCTGTACTACTTTCTGTTTGCTGCTCATATCCGCGGTTGAGCTAAACGTTTTTCACACACTTTAGGGAGGAGGGATAGAAGTGAGGACAGGCAGGAGAATGGGGGAGATGAAAGGGAGTGTTAGGGAATAGTGGGGGTTATTACTGACTGAAGTTGAGTGGAGCAGCAGTAGCACACAGCTTGCTGTTTGGTGTTCATGTGTTTTGCAGTGTCATTCAGTAATATAGCCTACTTTTGTTACTTATGCACCACAGAAAGAGAATCAGATTTGCATGATTGTTCATTTTTAATGAATCCCTATTGTTTGTATGTTAAACTTTCCAATCCTTAATGCATTTCTACACTAGTATTTTTCTATCTTATATATATATACACACACAACTGTCATTTAAAAGCTTGACATTTTATATATAACTTAAATTTTAGGCTTTAGGTACCTTGTTATAATATTCAGCACACCCTGTTTTGTTAACCACCATACACCCATATATATATATATATATATTAGGGTGCATCAAATTTCCATGATTTTTCAAAATGTTTTATTTCAATCTGTCCCTATGATTACTCTGTTCCAATGCCTGAAATAGCACATATGGCCAAATTTCAAAGATTTATGTGGTCATCTAGGGGGTCCACATCATTGATGCAATATTAGTATTGGAGTTAAATTGACCAAAAATTAAACATTTTATATCCCCGTTTCCGTGTTTGCAAAAGTATGAACCAATAAAAATGTGTTAAATAATCAAAACAGGGATACATTACATTGATTTCTACATTACATTCTGGTTTATACATTACATTATTGGTGATACAAGCAAGTTAAAGTCAAAAGAACACTACGTTAATAAAAAATGTTCAAGAACTGTAAATGAACATGAACAATTAGTTTAGGCTCTAGTTTCCTCTTTCGAAGATTAGGAAGCTTCTTTCTGTCGGATTCAACAACTTGTAGGACATTTTGGTAATGTTGTTGTGATCTGGCAGCCATGAGAAAATCAGAACTTAGCTTCACCCCACACTCAGCACAATCATTTATGACGTTAACTGCCGAGATGTGTTCTCTGGACATTTGAAAGGAAGCTAATTCTGGCCAATTTTCGATATATGAGTCAGGAAAGAACTGTCAAGTTCCAGAACAGAGAAAATGTACCATGAATCTTCGTTGATTAAGTCACCAAGCTTTGTTGTGCTGGAAATGGAGTTTGGAAATTTGGGTTCCCCAAATCCTGTGCCAAATCGATGTTGTGGTAAAGATGCCTGATCTTGTGCTGGCTTTACTGCTATAAATCTCTCAGCCAGATAGCAGCGTTCAGCTTCAGGGACTGCATCATTAAAGAGTGCAAGAGGTCAGTCAGGTACCGCGCTTGAACAGGTGATCCACCACCAGCTGTACAGCAAGCAAACAAAGTTCACAAACACGCAGTTTGGGTCATTGTGCTTCTGTGGTAATGGTTCCAGAGGGAAGAGAACTGATCTGCTCCTCCAGCAGCACCATCTTAATGGAGTAGAGAAGCTTGGCCATCCACCTAGCCTTGTGTACAGCACCAGGACGTCGAAATGAAAACTCTCTACTTGTCCCATCCAAGTAGAGCAAACAAAGATCAGAAAATTCTTTGTAGTCATCACGTGATGCTTCACAACAGACTGCGCGCATGAAATTGCTCTGGCCCTATAGTCATGGATTATGGTTTGTATGCCATCTGAATAAGAGGTACCATCCAAAAAATTAAGTGACTGATTATTGTTGTGCGGAACTGTCAAAATGCTTTGGAACCGACAGAATATGGTAACTTCTACTGACAATGGTGGTTCTATTTTCAGATCATTGAAGACTTGTGTAAGGATTACCTCGCCAATGTGATGCCGACAAGCTGACCACAGTAAAGCTCGATCTATGTCCTGTTGCAGACTAACACATGCAGCACAGCACTCACATGACCAGTGTTACTAGCTGTTGTGTCAAAAGTCATGTTCACTACCGAGTCAACACAATTCCATGATCGGAGAAGCTCCATAGTGAGATTAGCAATGATTTGACCAGCTGGCTGATCTGTATTTGGCTTGTAGGAAGGCACACCAAGAAGTTTGATGTCATACGAATTGCCAACTGCTATGGTGAGCCTCTCTTCAGCTTTAGTTTGGTATGACAGAGTTGACATCAGTTAAAATCCCAGTGAAGAGACAGGAACTGTGGTGGAACCCAGGACTCTCTGACCAATGATGCAAGCTCTTCACCAACCTTACGTCTTGCTCTGTCGGCAGTAGAATATATGTGAAAATTTTTTTGTGTCACCTCCTGATTCCTCAATGATGGCTTTGGTAAATGCTGCATGTTGGCCAGTGTGATCTTCATGCTTGTAGACAGGGAAACCATCCTATGGTATTTGAGTATGTCATGACTTATAAAAGCAGTTGTTCCTGAGCGAGTTGCTTGGCGAGATTTTCGTGTTTTTGGTTTGTAATCCTCTATATCACCCTCTCATCCTCAACATCACTGTTGCTTTCCTCACTGTTCTCAATCTGAACTTTGCTTGTAGATGCTTGGGCTTCTTTATGAGCTTTAAGCTGTCGTTCTGCTTGCATCATTTCCTTTTCCTGCTTTCTTTGGACTTTTGATGCGAGCTTCTTGTCATGGCTTCCAAATGATGCGACTCTGTCTGATTTCATTGACCGCAAGAACTCCAGATCTTCAGGATCTTTTATGAGTTGCTCAGCATTCCTTGGCCACAACTGAAATGTTTCTTGTAACTCCTTTTCGATCCCCTTAAGCTTCGCAACTGCACCAAGCGAAGAACACCGATCCACTGGAAGTTCCCTAAGTTTTGCATTTTTGCAGATAGTGCTATAATTTTTTCAAACAGCTTTCCTCTCAGTAATCATGGCAATGTTGCCTTTCTGATAAAATGGAATAATTTTTGCAAGACAAATTTAGCATTGTTCCATTTTGTACGGTTAAACGGTAGACCTTCTGCTGATGAAACATGTAGCATCGCAACACTTGCTCACATGTTGGCAGCCTAGATCCTGTTATCTCTGCATCTGCATCGCTGATTCCAGCACCAAGACCATAAATGGCAGCAGTTTGACGAGTTTTAACAGCATATTATCATTTGTGCTATCTGAACTGGCCATAATGCACGACAGGTATAAAGAGAACACAAAAAAATTCTGTAAAGAGAGAACACAAAATTCATTAACATAAACATTTAACATAAACACACAAAAATCAATTTATCATAAATACTTGCATATCAGATTATATATTGCAGTTCCTTTTAGAATATTCTATAAACTTTCCACCACTTCCTAGCACTTTCTAGAGGTTTCTATCACTTTATAGAAGTTTCTATCACTTTATAGAAGTTTCTATCACTTTATAGAAGTTTCTATCACTTTATAGAAGTTTCTATCACTTTTTAGAAGTATATATGACCTTTAGAAATATCACTTACATGTTCTTAGGCTGATTTTTGTAGTGAACAAAATTTTTAAACTTCTACTATTTGGATCTCAAATCACAGAATGACTGTGGGGTTGGTGTGCATATAGGAAGTCTGTGTGGACCCCATAAATGGCATTCAAATCCAAAAATAATTCACATAGTAGGTTTTCTTAACCATTGGAACATTTCTAACTTAGGGACAAAGTGAAACTATGTCATTGGTGATTTTGATGCACCCTAATATATATATATTAGGGTGTGACCGTTGCCCTCCAAAAATCAAAAAATGGTCCTACAATGCTGTTCAAAGTTTTAGTGTTGTGTATTTATCTAGGAAACACCCCTGTAAATTTTCTTGGAGATCGGTGCATGTTTGAGCTAGCACCGTCGTACCAGGAAGTATTGCTATTTCAGCTTATGAACTTCATAAATAAGTGTGAAAATAGCACATTTTATCAGATTTTCATTTCTAGGTCTTGAATGCTGACCCACAAATTTTCCACGTATTATTTTATTGCATTTAATTTTAATGATGCTCTTTTCTTTTCCCTTGACAGTGATTTGATGATGTGAATAGAGAATTTAATCATGGATACACGGCAAGATGATGAGTATGTCAGAATGTTATTGGGCACCGTACCCCGAGAAGAAGAAAAGGAAATAAAGGGCTGCAAACTGCCAACTAATAGGCAGGTCTTACTATGTCTATTAGCAAACCTTCGGGATATGCATTGGGACCAGGCTTTATCTGCCACCATTGACAATGTGCTTTTGCATTACCAGAAGGCGAATGTCCTGACCATTACAGGCAGGAACAATATTGGCCGAGTGATTAAAACTTACTATGACAAAGACTACATGATGCTTATGAAAAAGAATGAGGATAGAAGACGGGCTGATGATCCTGGAATTATGAAGTTTAAATCGGAATTGAGCCTGATGATGAAATTTTATAAGAACACAGTGTTGAAAGACATGGCGGCTAGGGTGTGACAGTTGCCCCAACTTTGTCCTACAATGCTGTTCAAAATTTTGGTGTTGCATATTGACATAAAAAATACCCACGTGCAATTTTTTGAAGATTCATGCATATTCGAGTGAGCACCAGCAATTTGAAAAATAGCGATTTTGCTTATACGGCATACGCGCCTATATATGAGATTACACAACCATCATAAGAGGGGTTCCAGCACAGGTGAATCAGTGCTTAACACCCGACCATCTCAGATCTTGCTTATTTTTGGTGTATAAGGTACGTTTGTGCAAGAAAGCCAGCTGTGAAAGTTTCAGCTTTCTACAACCATTACTTCATGAGTTATGAAGGTCAGAAAAATCAAGGTTAAGGTCAAAATAGCTCAAGGTCGGCATCTTTGGATGCACCTCACACATTCACTAATTATCGTAACCATATGAAACTATATGTTTTTGGACTAGAATGAGCTGTAGAATCCAAAATGCAACGAAAACCAATAGGAGAACAAATAAAAATGTTCACCCTTTTTCAAGGAACGAATTGACCCTTGACCTTGAAGTTCACACATTTTGGGGAAATGTTCTTTACACAAAATGAAGTTCCACCATTGCACTTTTAATATAAACAATAAAAATGTATCTTATTCACCATCTATACTGTCTTAAAGAATTTTTCAAATTGGCTATTTTCAAATTTCTGGCAAAATCGCCATATGTATATGCATATATGTACTGTACTGTTAAATAATATATTTTGTGAACATAAATTAATTACTTATTTTATGCCTTTCTTACAGATAAACAAGATGGGTAGAAAAGTTTGTGCTGATCCTCTTAGAAAACAAGAAGATCAAAAAAGCACTTGTGCCAGTCCGTAATACACTGCAAGGAATTCACGGATTAATATATGGAGATTACATTTGTAAAAATTGTGTTAATGATATCAATAAAATCAAAGCTGAAGACAAAAAAGTCTCTGATATTGTCTCAGATTCTGATATTGTCTCAGATTCGAACTCAGACACTGATGCCACTGCCACAGAAAAACGTTCCTCTGCCTATGGGTGTACTACTGAAATAATGTTTGAAGATTTCCAAGGAGATTTAGACACAATTCTTCCAGTGCTGAATGTGACACCAGTGAAGACAAGTAAGTTTAAGTATTTTTAAAGTGTTAATTTATGTAGATATTATAGCAACAAAACATCAATATATATAACTACATGTATGAACATTACAACCTTTATATATTTGACAAATTCAGATGTATGCATATCAATTTATATAATGAAGATCAATACAGTTATGATTATATATACAGTATTTACCAAATTCATATGTAATGTACATGTACATCTATAGGCCTACAGTTGATTAAAAAAAGTTATAACAATTTATTTTATTTGTTTTTCAGATGGTCTGTCACGAAAAGGGAGATCTTCAAAGGCTGAAAAAAATTTGAAATGGCATCAACATCCTGAAGAGAAAGCTAGAAACTTCATATGACACAAGTTTTACACAAGAAAGTGAAGAAAAGCAATCTAAAATGGATGACAATAATTTGTGAGTACTGTATATATATCTGTAGTACCTTCATTAAAGTATACTAAGCCTATATATAGATCATATGTTTGCATATAAATTTACTCAAACATGTATATCATTTTCGCAGGCATGCAGGAGTGATGCAAGCACTCAAGAATGCCTTCAGTGAGACGACTGACTACAAGAGGAAGATTCAAATACTAATACACTCACCATTCACAGAACAGCATCTTTCTTCAATGCATCTACAAGAATGGTTTCAACCAGCCGCAAAATAAAGAAAGAACATGGCATATTACCAGAAGTTCCACATATTAGCAAAGGTCGGGTTATAACAAAGAAAGAGAAGGAAGCAGTGTGCACTTTCTATGAATCAGATGAAATAAGCAGAATATGTCCAGGCAAGAAGGATTGTCTATCAATTAGGAATCATGAAGGAGAGAAGCAACTACAACAGAAACGATTGGTGCTTGGTAATTTACGTGAGATTTTCGCTGTTTTCAAGGCAAATGACACTAATCCAAAAATAGGTTTCTCATCATTTGCTGCATTGAGACCCAAGTGTGTGTCTTGGCAGGAGCTGGAGGAAAACACACTGTGTGTGTGTCTTACCTACACTAAAATCCCAAACTTCAGCTATCAGCTTTGGGGGAAAAAACAACTATCATATAAAGACCTCATTCTCTATGCAGTTTGTGACAGTGAAAAGGAAGAGTGTATGCTACAAAAATGTGCATTGTGTCCAGGAGAAGAAGGTGTTATTGCATTCCTTGAAGGATTGGAATCTGTTCAGGATGCAGTTGGCACCATAATTACATACAAGCAGTGGACTTCCACGGATCGGACAACCCTTATTAACATCGGTGAATCCCTTGAAAACTTCATTAAGCCTTTGGCAACTAGAATTTGTGCACTAACAAGACACACTTATGTGGCTGATGCACAAGCAAGTTTCCTAAAAAAACTGAAAGCTAATCTGATGGTCACTGAAGGTATTCTCCTAGGAGACTTCTCTGAAAACTACTCATTTATTGTACAAGATGCTGCACAAGGTTACCATTGGGAAAATAGTCAGGCAACAGTTCATCCATTTGTGTTCTACTATAAAGTAAATGAAAATGATGTTGAAATTAAAGTTAAAAGTTAGTTTCATTTCTGATGACATGAAACATAGTACAAACCTTGTCTTTGCGTTCTTAAAGCAACTGATCCCCATGATAAAAGAAGAGAGCTCAGTCCTGCGGAAGATTCATTACTTTACTGATGGTTGTGGAGGGCAGTATAAGAATAAATATAACTTCACCAATTTGTGTCACCACAAAGAGGACTTTGGACTGGATGCTGAATGGCACTTTTTTGCAACTTCACATGGCAAAAGTGCTTGTGATGCAGTCGGAGGCACAGCAAAAAGAATGACGGCTCATGCCAGTCTTCAACGTACATTTAAAGACCAAATTCTGACACCACTTGACATGATGAAATTTCTGGATGAGAAAGATACCAGCACAAAATTTGTATTCTTATCGAAACAAAATGTCCAGCAGACAACTGAATTCCTGGAAAATAGATATAAAAATTCTGTAACCATCCCAGGTACTCGTAGATTTCATAGATTTGTGCCTATTAGTCATACCCAGTTGGAGGTTGGTGAGATTTCCTCAGGTCCTACAAAAATTATGACAGTTGTGCATCCATCGTTTAAAGATAAGGGTCATTCTCTGTCAGATCAACCAGTGCCTAACACCCTCATCTCTCAGATTTTGGTGAAATTTGGTTTATAGAGAGTTTGTGGGCCCGGAATCCATTTCTGAAATTATAAGGTCAATCCGACCAATGGTTCAAGAGATATGACCTCGGGAAATTTGAGGTCACTTGCGAGGTCACTAACATTTGGCGACCCATAACTTGGGTAATAATGGTCACAATTATATAAAAGTATATATATTTAGAATCGGAAAATGACAAGGAATCCAAATATGCAAGTTTTAGAACTCTACAGTGCCCGCGAAAAGTATCCGATCACCCTTGAAATTTGTATTTTTTACATAAAAAACAATGTTTAAATGTATACTAACCTTATATTAGTATTTTGTCATCTGTCCTTTGGTTTGGATGACTTGTTCTAGACGTTTTGGCATGGATTTAATCAAGTTTTGACAAACTTCCACTGATATTTCCTTGCACCATACCTTTTTGAGGCCTCTTGTAATTTTTTGACTGAGCCAGTGTCGTGGCATTCAACCTTATTTTTATTATTAGCCACAGATTTCTATCGGATTGAGATCTGGACTATTACCAGGCCAATCCAAAATATCAAATTTATTGTCAGTAATCCATTTTGTCACTATTTTGGCCCTGTGACATGGTGCACCATCATGCATGTATGTTTTTGTCCTTTGGATTGCCATTGCATTGGAAGTTTATCCTGTAGCATTGCTAAATACCGTGCACCATTCATAGTTGTGTTCTTCGGAAGAAAATATAAGTTTCCACGCCCATAGTAACCGAAACAAACCCCAAACCATCACACTTGGAGGGTGTTTCATTGTCTTTAGGGTGTATTTAGGGTCCATCCTATTTGAGCCAATAGGCCGGCGAACCTTTTTTGGACAACTTCTGAATGTCAAAAATGTCGACTCATCGCTAAATAAAACCTTCTTCCAGTCATCAACAGTCCAATGATGTATTTTTTACAAAATGCGACACGTTTTTTACGCATTTTTTCATTAATGAACGGTTTCTTAGCAGCATGGCGAGATGGTAATCCGAGTTCTTTTTGGAGCCGCTCCTGGATAGTTCGTTCAGAAACACCAGATAAAAAATTATTCATATTAAATTTATTTCTTTCGCAGTATTGTTGGGTTTTTCAATACTAAACGTTCATAAGTTTGTCTGTTCACGAATTGTTTTTTCTCGGTCTGCCAGATCGTTTTTTAGGGACTGGCGTGGTTAGGCCACCATTGTTCTTAGCCCGTGAAACCCATAAATTAACGGTACTTTGGGATATGTTTAAATTCCTTAGCTATCTGTCTCTGTGATTTCCCACATGCATGCAAAGCAACAATAGCACCTCGACAATCACTCTTAAGTTGTTTTTTAGCACACATTATATATAAATTTTATTTACACCACTTTCTGTAAAAAAAAAAATATCAGAAATTTACAAAACAGTGAAATCTGACAAATTTGAGACACAGCCACCCGCAACGAAGGCTACCAGAACACTAATTTGAGAATGCGTTGGATAGCTCTCATATCAGCGAGCAACCTCAAAGTTACCAGATGTCGCTAGAACAAATAGAAAGTGAATTACGTGTCTCTGAATATTAAGGGGAAAATATTGTATTTTCTTGAGTGATCGGATACTTTTCGCGGGCACTGTAGGTTGAAAAATAAAAAAGTTATACTGTAACCAAAATTTGAGGTCACGATTTGACCTCTGGGGTATCAAATAAGAATTTTTTTTTTAAATGTAAAAAATGAAGGCATAGGCATTGGCTATTAGAATCAGCAAAAAAAGTTTGTTTGTTAGTATTTTCATGTAACTAACATATAAGTGAACACCATATTCATAAGTTGTGCATCAATTCTACCTATTTTTTCACACTTAAGCTCATAATTTGACCTATAGAAATTAAAATTACATTTTTTATAGATATAAAAACAAAGGCAAAAAATGTAAAATTGTATTTCACTGCTAATCTACACTGGCAATAATAGTTATAATAGTGAAAGGGGAAGACCTACTTAGAGGATTCATGTGCTAGCCTAATACAATTTTTGCATGCTCGATGCTCTCATCATTTCTTTTTGTGGAAAAATGTATTGAATTCTGCTGCCTCCTCTTAGGGTAGGACAACTCATTACAGTTAATATATGATGTCCTGGCACTGCACATGAATCCTTGTTTGATGGATAATAATATGCACTTGATCCTGATGACCCAGAGGGATGTAGAAAGTTCACAGTGAAATCATCAAACTTCACAATATTCCTCCACAATTCCATACCAAACTTGCATGTCATAAATGCAGCCAACATACTCTCCTGGTTTGACACATTTTAGGTTACCAAGCATTGCAGGTTCATTAGTAAAATGACTTTTCCTTATTCTTTTCTTTTCTCCAATGCCACTTGAAATGGGATACACCATCAGTTCTTCCTTGTTTAGGGGAACAAATCTATGATATTTCTGAGTTCCAGGAATAGCCTACTATCCTTGAATCGATGTTCCAACCGTTCTTCTGCATCTTTCAAATCAGCTGTAGTTACAAAGAAAAAATTTATCTTCTTGCTCAAGTTTTCTTCACAAAACTGAAACATGTGTTCTGGTGTAAGAATTTGCCTCTCTGTAGTTCTCTGCAAACTGGCACGAGCAGTAGCTCTTTTCACTGTTCCTCCAATCCCATCACATGCATTTTTGCCATGGGATGTAGCAAAGAAGTGCCATTCACAAGACAGACCAAAATCCTCTTCATGGTAACAGAGATTTGTGAAGTTGTATCTGTATTATATTGGCCAGCACATCCATCTGAGAAATAGTGCACCTTCTTCAATGTGAGCATCTGAATTTAACATATGTCATAAGCTTCAATATGAATGAGTAAACCATTATAGTGTTGTGTTTTAGTGATGCAGATAAGAAACAGACACTAAAATGGCTAAGTTCCTGGTCTGCAGATGATCTATAATAGATGGCAAAAGGGTGAACTGTACACTGTGAATTGTCCCAGTGAAACCCTTGGGCAGCATCCTGGACAATGAAAGAATAATTCTCAGAGAAATCACCTACTATAACTACCTCGCCTGAGGTGGTAGTGTTTCTTTCAACTGCTTGAAGTACTGTGATTGTTGCTGAGCAACAAAGTGATGATGAACCATGCGGGATATTTTCATGCTTAGGGATGAAAGTATTCATGAAGTGGCTCCACCTCATCAACCATTGTACAACGGTCAACAGTACCCATTGCTTGTAAGATATTTCATTTGGAGCTGATTTCACACTGTCAAGTAACTCAAGAAAATCCAGGACACCCTCTTCTCTTGGGCAATCATTGCAAAGTTGCATCATGCAAGTCTCTCTTTCTGTACTGCAGACACTGTAATCCATAAGATCCTTGTATGAAAGACCTCTTCTCCCAATGCAGCCAGCTGCAATTTTGGATTTTTATGGTATGTGCAGACACAGACAGAATGAGTCCCACCACTACAGCAAGCACACAATATGATGGCCATAATTTTTGCAAATGTGGAAAACCCTATTTTGGGATTCTTTTCATCATTTTTATATAGTTCAAACATCTCTCTTAAATTCCCGAGGACCAATCGTTTTTGCACCTTCATTGCACCTTCAGCACTGATAATTCACTGGGCAACATGTATTTTATTGAATGATATCTGACACTTGATTCTAGGTATTTGGGTGCGCTGAATACGAATTTCAACTCGGTTTGGCTCTATCAGGTCCTGATTCTTGTCGACAGCCTATGTGCCATTTTCCAGATTTTTCAAATTAGGACTAAAAAATTAAGTCATGTGTTAAATTTTTTTTCAAGTTTCATGAATACAAGCAGTTCAAACTACAGTAAAATTACATTATAACGATAGAAATGACTTAAAATAAAAAAACAAACAGATATGAAGCTTTCACTGTGGCAAAAATTTTCTTTTGTAAGACTTTCTAGCGTATTTGCTTGTTGATGGCAGGTCTCTTTTCAAGCACCAGCAGTAATCAGCCATCATGTGGGAATCCCAGCGGCCTTGGTACCGTTCCTCCATAATTTTATATCTTGGTGGAATCTCTCCCCTTGTTCGTCACTTACATCACCTAAATTACTTGGAAATTGGTCAAGATGGCTATTCAAAAAATGCATTTTTATGCTCATATTGCAACCTAACTCTTTGTAGTCCCTTAAAAGTTTTTTTACGATTTCTTCGTAGTTATCTGCCCTATAATTGCCTAAAAAGTTTTCTATCAAGTCCACGAATGAGAACCAGCCATTTTTTTCGCGTTCATTCATGACATTAGGAAAATTGCTGTCTTTAATCATTGTTCTTATTTGTGGACCGTCGAAAATTCCCGCCTTGATTTTTTCATAACTTAAACTTGGAAATTTTGAAGTTATGTATTTGAAACACTCGCCGTTCGTATCTAAAGCTTTTACATATTGTTTAATGAGGCCTAGTTTTATATGCAGAGGAGGAAATATGATTTTATCTCTGCTCACTAAAGGTGGATTAATTACGTTTTTTTCTCCGACAGTAAGTGATGTTCGTGCTGGCCAGATTTGTTTGAAATAATGTTCTTCCTTGGCTCTGCTGTCCCATAAGCAAAGGAAGCAGGGATATTTAGTATACCCTCCTTGTTGTCCTAGCAGAAAATTAACCATTTTTAAGTCAACACATATGATCCACTCGTGCTCCCTATATTTGATAAGATTTAAAACCTTTTCTATATGTTCATACTTTTCTTTTAATTTTGTTGAGTGCCCAATCGGTATCGAGCCGTATAGATTGCCATTATGCAACAACACACACTTAAGACTTCTTTTCGAACTGTCTAAAAACAAGCGCCAATCATTTGCATCGTAAGACTCAACCCCCATCTTCTTTAACAAACCAACTATGTCGCAGCAATATACTAAACTATCCTCTGTTCTAAAATATTTAACAAGTTCTTCTCTTTTTCTGTAAAATGAAATGTATGTGTTTGAAGTAAGCAAGTTTTTCTCTTTAAGTCTTGAAGCTAAAATTTCCGCAGCCTTTTTTGGCAAATTTAGATCCCTTACAAGATCATTCAACTCGGCCTGGTTAAACTTTTGCGGATCGTTTTGACTTTCAAATACGCTGGGGTCAAAATCGGTGTCTGACTCCTCAAAGTGCATAACAATATTTTCAGGAACATCTTCAACTAATTCTTGAGTTGGCAGACCCTTAAATTTTGGAATGGGGATCTCATTTGAATGTAGCACAGGTCGATCGCGGTGTCGAAATTTGGGTACTCGATACAATGTTTATTTTTCTTAGTGAAGCCCGAAGTCTTGACAAAGCAAAGGTAGCAATCGGTCTCGTGGTTAGTAGGCTCTCGCCACACCTGATATGGAAAAAAAATTGTAAAGCGTTAACAAAAGCGACGAGAGACTTGTTTTTATGAATTTTATCAAAGTTATCACCCAAACATTTAACATTTCTATGTGTTTCAACCTTATGCAATATTTGAGATTCTTATAAACATTTTCTGTAAATTTTTGTTTATGTACCTAAGTTACAATTACATTTAGGTAAGTTACAGTATACTAGTGATTAAATTACGTAGTTTTATGAAATCATAAACTTACCATCGGAACTCCAAAAGGTATTTTTGAATCCGAACCCTTCGTCCAATGTCGCAGTCTTTCAATGCATATAGTGCAGGCTTTATGTGGAGCCCACGATTTATCTTGGTCCCCCAGTTTTATGCCAAAATAAGCTAAGTAAGCTCTTTTTACGAAGTCAGTTATATTTGCTCGTTGATGTGGAAGTGTAAAATTTCCACATATATAACAGAAGGAATCAGGGTTGTTTTTGCATTTGAACTTTCTAGTGCTTGATGACATATTGCTTGATTGTTCTGCCAATTTGTAAAGGTATTTAAAGCCCTTAATTCATATAAATTTAAGAAAATCTGAAATATAAACACAAAAATTAGTTTAAATAGGTACTTATTATGAAATAGGTACTTACAATCTATGAAATTAAACTAGAAACACGGATGAGTAGGTACAATATAAATTACGTCTAATTAAATCAACTATATTAAATCACGATGACAAAATTACTCACTAAATCATATGCCAATTCAAAATTATGTTAATGCCCAAACTGACTGACTGACTGACTGACTGACTGACTGACTGACTGACTGACTGACTGACTGACTGACTGACTGACTGACTGACTGACTGACTGACTGACTGACTGACTGACTGACTGACTGACTGACTGACTGACTGACTGACTGACTGATGACTGACTGACTGACTGACTGACTGACTGACTGACTGACTGACTGACTGACTGACTGACTGACTGACTGACTGACTGACTGACTGACTGACTGACTGACTGACTGACTGACTGACTGACTGACTGACTGACTGACTGACTGACTGACTGACTGACTGACTGACTGACTGACTGACTGACTGACTGACTGACTGACTGACTGACTGACTGACTGACTGACTGACTGACTGACTGACTGACTGACTGACTGACTGACTGACTGACTGACTGACTGACTGACTGACTGACTGACTGACTGACTGACTGACTGACTGACTGACTGACTGACTGACTGACTGACTGACTGACTGACTGACTGACTGACTGACTGACTGACTGACTGACTGACTGACTGACTGACTGACTGACTGACTGACTGACTGACTGACTGACTGACTGACTGACTGACTGACTGACTGACTGACTGACTGACTGACTGACTGACTGACTGACTGACTGACTGACTGACTGACTGACTGACTGACTGACTGACTGACTGACTGACTGACTGACTGACTGACTGACTGACTGACTGACTGACTGACTGACTGACTGACTGACTGACTGACTGACTGACTGACTGACTGACTGACTGACTGACTGACTGACTGACTGACTGACTGACTGACTGACTGACTGACTGACTGACTGACTGACTGACTGACTGACTGACTGACTGACTGACTGACTGACTGACTGACTGACTGACTGACTGACTGACTGACTGACTGACTGACTGACTGACTGACTGACTGACTGACTGACTGACTGACTGACTGACTGACTGACTGACTGACTGACTGACTGACTGACTGACTGACTGACTGACTGACTGACTGACTGACTGACTGACTGACTGACTGACTGACTGACTGACTGACTGACTGACTGACTGACTGACTGACTGACTGACTGACTGACTGACTGACTGACTGACTGACTGACTGACTGACTGACTGACTGACTGACTGACTGACTGACTGACTGACTGACTGACTGACTGACTGACTGACTGACTGACTGACTGACTGACTGACTGACTGACTGACTGACTGACTGACTGACTGACTGACTGACTGACTGACTGACTGACTGACTGACTGACTGACTGACTGACTGACTGACTGACTGACTGACTGACTGACTGACTGACTGACTGACTGACTGACTGACTGACTGACTGACTGACTGACTGACTGACTGACTGACTGACTGACTGACTGACTGACTGACTGACTGACTGACTGACTGACTGACTGACTGACTGACTGACTGACTGACTGACTGACTGACTGACTGACTGACTGACTGACTGACTGACTGACTGACTGACTGACTGACTGACTGACTGACTGACTGACTGACTGACTGACTGACTGACTGACTGACTGACTGACTGACTGACTGACTGACTGACTGACTGACTGACTGACTGACTGACTGACTGACTGACTGACTGACTGACTGACTGACTGACTGACTGACTGACTGACTGACTGACTGACTGACTGACTGACTGACTGACTGACTGACTGACTGACTGACTGACTGACTGACTGACTGACTGACTGACTGACTGACTGACTGACTGACTGACTGACTGACTGACTGACTGACTGACTGACTGACTGACTGACTGACTGACTGACTGACTGACTGACTGACTGACTGACTGACTGACTGACTGACTGACTGACTGACTGACTGACTGACTGACTGACTGACTGACTGACTGACTGACTGACTGACTGACTGACTGACTGACTGACTGACTGACTGACTGACTGACTGACTGACTGACTGACTGACTGACTGACTGACTGACTGACTGACTGACTGACTGACTGACTGACTGACTGACTGACTGACTGACTGACTGACTGACTGACTGACTGACTGACTGACTGACTGACTGACTGACTGACTGACTGACTGACTGACTGACTGACTGACTGACTGACTGACTGACTGACTGACTGACTGACTGACTGACTGACTGACTGACTGACTGACTGACTGACTGACTGACTGACTGACTGACTGACTGACTGACTGACTGACTGAGACTGACTGACTGACTGACTGACTGACTGACTGACTGACTGACTGACTGACTGACTGACTGACTGACTGACTGACTGACTGACTGACTGACTGACTGACTGACTGACTGACTGACTGACTGACTGACTGACTGACTGACTGACTGACTGACTGACTGACTGACTGACTGACTGACTGACTGACTGACTGACTGACTGACTGACTGACTGACTGACTGACTGACTGACTGACTGACTGACTGACTGACTGACTGACTGACTGACTGACTGACTGACTGACTGACTGACTGACTGACTGACTGACTGACTGACTGACTGACTGACTGACTGACTGACTGACTGACTGACTGACTGACTGACTGACTGACTGACTGACTGACTGACTGACTGACTGACTGACTGACTGACTGACTGACTGACTGACTGACTGACTGACTGACTGACTGACTGACTGACTGACTGACTGACTGACTGACTGACTGACTGACTGACTGACTGACTGACTGACTGACTGACTGACTGACTGACTGACTGACTGACTGACTGACTGACTGACTGACTGACTGACTGACTGACTGACTGACTGACTGACTGACTGACTGACTGACTGACTGACTGACTGACTGACTGACTGACTGACTGACTGACTGACTGACTGACTGACTGACTGACTGACTGACTGACTGACTGACTGACTGACTGACTGACTGACTGACTGACTGACTGACTGACTGACTGACTGACTGACTGACTGACTGACTGACTGACTGACTGACTGACTGACTGACTGACTGACTGACTGACTGACTGACTGACTGACTGACTGACTGACTGACTGACTGACTGACTGACTGACTGACTGACTGACTGACTGACTGACTGACTGACTGACTGACTGACTGACTGACTGACTGACTGACTGACTGACTGACTGACTGACTGACTGACTGACTGACTGACTGACTGACTGACTGACTGACTGACTGACTGACTGACTGACTGACTGACTGACTGACTGACTGACTGACTGACTGACTGACTGACTGACTGACTGACTGACTGACTGACTGACTGACTGACTGACTGACTGACTGACTGACTGACTGACTGACTGACTGACTGACTGACTGACTGACTGACTGACTGACTGACTGACTGTGACTGACTGACTGACTGACTGACTGACTGACTGACTGACTGACTGACTGACTGACTGACTGACTGACTGACTGACTGACTGACTGACTGACTGACTGACTGACTGACTGACTGACTGACTGACTGACTGACTGACTGACTGACTGACTGACTGACTGACTGACTGACTGACTGACTGACTGACTGACTGACTGACTGACTGACTGACTGACTGACTGACTGACTGACTGACTGACTGACTGACTGACTGACTGACTGACTGACTGACTGACTGACTGACTGACTGACTGACTGACTGACTGACTGACTGACTGACTGACTGACTGACTGACTGACTGACTGACTGACTGACTGACTGACTGACTGACTGACTGACTGACTGACTGACTGACTGACTGACTGACTGACTGACTGACTGACTGACTGACTGACTGACTGACTGACTGACTGACTGACTGACTGCTGACTGACTGACTGACTGACTGACTGACTGACTGACTGACTGACTGACTGACTGACTGACTGACTGACTGACTGACTGACTGACTGACTGACTGACTGACTGACTGACTGACTGACTGACTGACTGACTGACTGACTGACTGACTGACTGACTGACTGACTGACTGACTGACTGACTGACTGACTGACTGACTGACTGACTGACTGACTGACTGACTGACTGACTGACTGACTGACTGACTGACTGACTGACTGACTGACTGACTGACTGACTGACTGACTGACTGACTGACTGACTGACTGACTGACTGACTGACTGACTGACTGACTGACTGACTGACTGACTGACTGACTGACTGACTGACTGACTGACTGACTGACTGACTGACTGACTGACTGACTGACTGACTGACTGACTGACTGACTGACTGACTGACTGACTGACTGACTGACTGACTGACTGACTGACTGACTGACTGACTGACTGACTGACTGACTGACTGACTGACTGACTGACTGACTGACTGACTGACTGACTGACTGACTGACTGACTGACTGACTGACTGACTGACTGACTGACTGACTGACTGACTGACTGACTGACTGACTGACTGACTGACTGACTGACTGACTGACTGACTGAGACTGACTGACTGACTGACTGACTGACTGACTGACTGACTGACTGACTGACTGACTGACTGACTGACTGACTGACTGACTGACTGACTGACTGACTGACTGACTGACTGACTGACTGACTGACTGACTGACTGACTGACTGACTGACTGACTGACTGACTGACTGACTGACTGACTGACTGACTGACTGACTGACTGACTGGACTGACTGACTGACTGACTGACTGACTGACTGACTGACTGACTGACTGACTGACTGACTGACTGACTGACTGACTGACTGACTGACTGACTGACTGACTGAGACTGACTGACTGACTGTGACTGACTGACTGACTGACTGACTGACTGACTGACTGACTGACTGACTGACTGACTGACTGACTGACTGACTGACTGACTGACTGACTGACTGACTGACTGACTGACTGACTGACTGACTGACTGACTGACTGACTGACTGACTGACTGACTGACTGACTGACTGACTGACTGACTGACTGACTGACTGACTGACTGACTGACTGACTGACTGACTGACTGACTGACTGACTGACTGACTGACTGACTGACTGACTGACTGACTGACTGACTGACTGACTGACTGACTGACTGACTGACTGACTGACTGACTGACTGACTGACTGACTGACTGACTGACTGACTGACTGACTGACTGACTGACTGACTGACTGACTGACTGACTGACTGACTGACTGACTGGACTGACTGACTGACTGACTGACTGACTGACTGACTGACTGACTGACTGACTGACTGACTGACTGACTGACTGACTGACTGACTGACTGACTGACTGACTGACTGACTGACTGACTGACTGATGACTGACTGACTGACTGACTGACTGACTGACTGACTGACTGACTGACTGACTGAGACTGACTGACTGACTGACTGACTGACTGACTGACTGACTGACTGACTGACTGACTGACTGACTGACTGACTGACTGACTGACTGACTGACTGACTGACTGACTGACTGACTGACTGACTGACTGACTGACTGACTGACTGACTGACTGACTGACTGACTGACTGACTGACTGACTGACTGACTGACTGACTGACTGACTGACTGACTGGACTGACTGACTGACTGACTGACTGACTGACTGACTGACTGACTGACTGACTGACTGACTGACTGACTGACTGACTGACTGACTGACTGACTGACTGACTGACTGACTGACTGACTGACTGACTGACTGACTGACTGACTGACTGACTGACTGACTGACTGACTGACTGACTGACTGACTGACTGACTGACTGACTGACTGACTGACTGACTGACTGACTGACTGACTGACTGACTGACTGACTGACTGACTGACTGACTGACTGACTGACTGACTGACTGACTGACTGACTGACTGACTGACTGACTGACTGACTGACTGACTGACTGACTGACTGACTGACTGACTGACTGACTGACTGACTGACTGACTGACTGACTGACTGACTGACTGACTGACTGACTGACTGACTGACTGACTGACTGACTGACTGACTGACTGACTGACTGACTGGACTGACTGACTGACTGACTGACTGACTGACTGACTGACTGACTGACTGACTGACTGACTGACTGACTGACTGACTGACTGACTGACTGACTGACTGACTGACTGACTGACTGACTGACTGACTGACTGACTGACTGACTGACTGACTGACTGACTGACTGACTGACTGACTGACTGACTGACTGACTGACTGACTGACTGACTGACTGACTGACTGACTGACTGACTGACTGACTGACTGACTGACTGACTGACTGACTGACTGACTGACTGACTGACTGACTGACTGACTGACTGACTGACTGACTGACTGACTGACTGACTGACTGACTGACTGACTGACTGACTGACTGACTGACTGACTGACTGACTGACTGACTGACTGACTGACTGACTGACTGACTGACTGACTGACTGACTGACTGACTGACTGACTGACTGACTGACTGACTGACTGACTGACTGACTGACTGACTGACTGACTGACTGACTGACTGACTGACTGACTGACTGACTGACTGACTGACTGACTGACTGATGACTGACTGACTGACTGACTGACTGACTGACTGACTGACTGACTGACTGACTGACTGACTGACTGACTGACTGACTGACGACTGACTGACTGACTGACTGACTGACTGACTGACTGACTGACTGACTGACTGACTGACTGACTGACTGACTGACTGACTGACTGACTGACTGACTGACTGACTGACTGACTGACTGACTGAGACTGACTGACTGACTGACTGACTGACTGACTGACTGACTGACTGACTGACTGACTGACTGACTGACTGACTGACTGACTGACTGACTGACTGACTGACTGACTGACTGACTGACTGACTGACTGACTGACTGACTGACTGACTGACTGACTGACTCTGGAAACGAGTCGCTTTTATATATTTTAGTTGTCCCTCTAGAATACTCTACAGAGAACAGGAACGCTCGAGAAAATTTTAGAATTCTATGGTATTTTTAGCTAATTTACTAATATTAAAAATGGGTTAAAAATGACAAAATTAAAAAATATTTTTAGGGTGTTACATATAAAAATATACATAATACAAAAATACCATAACAATAGGTACAAATACCTAGATAAAAACCTAGTTGCATAATGTGTAACTGCAAAAAGACTGCGAGTATTGAGAAAAAAAACCTTTTTATGAATACGATGAAAGAGGAGGGGTGTTGAGCAAAATCAGGACCTGATAGAGCAAAACCGAGTAAAGATCGTGCTCAGCGCACCCAAATTACCTAGAACTAACTGTCAAATCTAATTCAATAGACAAAAAGTTGAAATTTGTTCCCCAGTGTAACTTTCACGCAATCCTTTTGGCCAGGACACATACGACTAACTCTTCTGACTCATAGAAATCTTCTAACTATATCTTTGTGTTCTTCAGTATCACTTTTCCTTTGCTCATTAGTGGAATCTTCGGAAGGATTCCATGTTCTGATTTAAGTGAACGGCTTCTTTTCACCATGTATGTTGTAGTTTGAAAGAAACTAGCTGTTTCTTCAATTGTGTATGGTGAGAGTGTCAATATTTGTAGTTTGTGATGGTGACATTTGCTCTCCAGGAATGACTGTTTCAATTCATTCATTAATTTGTCGAATGTTTTTCAGATTTAGTTTCAGGTTTTGAAGTATCACTTACCTCCTCGGTAATTTGAACACCATAACTGAGTTCTAGCCTCTCCTTCAGGTGTTTCTGAGCAGATGATAGCTTACCACGAGCCTTGCGCTTTTTTCTGGCTTAATGACAGCCCTTCTGAAAAGAACAGAAAAAAAGGTTTCACACACCTGAATAGTAGTAATTAAATATTAATTATAGTACCTTAAATGCTATATAATTGGCTATATAGTAGATCAAACAGACCTTGTAAGTAAAGTATAAGTTATTATATAATTTATTACTTACTTTTTTTTAACTGTGTTTGGTCCAGAAATGCTAGAACTGGTTCAACTGAAGTTGAAGGATTTTCCTTTATCAAGCAATCACTGTCATGTCCATATCTTGAATTGAAGAGAGGTACTCAATCCACTGATAGTAGATGATTCATTGAATCCTGCTCAGACTCGTTTGTTTTTCAGTGGTACTAAGTATAGTGGGGTTTTTCATTATCAGTGTCCAGCAGTTCACACACAACAATGAGTCTTTTTTTCACTCTTCCAGCACATTTTTCAACAAGTACATCAGTCACTTTTCTAAGATTGATTG